>CM034465.1:19700012-20103362 GCA_019925255.1 Litchi chinensis | reverse complement strand
TTTCCTTTCATTTTAACTGAGTTGTATGCATAATTCTATTTCTTAACTGCAGAGGTTTACACGCCACAGGCGTATGCTAATGGCACTTCTCTTTCTTGTGTTGGAAGCCACATCATTTGCACTTGATCAAATCGGACGAAATCGGTCTGGTTTCCTTGTCGCTTCTTTTGTTTTATCAGTAATCAGTTTTCTCATGACTGGTTACATTGCCATGGGAAGCCAAACAGATTTTGAAAGGGATCGAATAATGATAGAGCTTGCCTTTTCGGTTGTTCAGTTGATTATGACATGCCTTAAATTACCTGTGCCAATTTTTAATTTCAACAAGTCAAAAATTGCTTGCATTTTCCCGCTAGTCCTTGCCGGAACTGATCTCGTCTTGGCATATAGACATAATGAACTAGTTCAACATCCAACACCAAACACTCAAGAGAGAGATGAAGAAGAAGGGCTTGCAGGAGTACCGGCATACCAGATCAACGATGTCACAACATCAGATAATCGATCAACAGTGGTTGATGAGACACCAGATTCAAGAGTACTCCTTCCTGTAACTACTCAATCATCAATAATGGTTAATGAAGAAGAGACTGTAAGGATGTCCAGACAAGAAGAGATTCCAGAAATATCGGGAGCATCACTCATTTTATCAGACACTCCAACAATGTCTAAAGATGAAAAGATTGCTATTCTAACAACTAGACGATCTGATGTTAATGAAGAGATAGCAGATCTCACAGCAGCACCAACAACACCTACTATATCTTTTAAGACCAAGGTAAAATGGTATAGTTTTTGCATATATATATTTCGTTTATCAGTGATGGTCACCTTTTTCTCTACCATTACCAATTCTTCTTCTTTGCGTTATTTTAAGGCTCTATGAATCCTCATGTATGTCCTGATTGTACCTAATTTTAGCAAGGGAGATGAACAAGTTGGGATTGAAGTTAAAATATGTAACATTAGCCTATCTACATTTAATTTGAGATATCATTAAATTTGTTACTCAAGCTGATGGCGACATGAGAAGGGGTTAATTGGATTGGGTTGGTAGAGAGTAACAATCGTTCTACAGTTTAGACCAGAATAAAATGCTTTTAAGACCATTATTTATGATATGCATCCATGTCTACACTTCCTAACAAACTAAGCGATACATAGTATTTCACTGCTTGAGTCTTTATTCCAAAAAGTCGACCAATTAATTTATATACTGATACAGACATGTCTACACTTCCTAACAAACTAAGCGATACATAGTATTTCACTACTTGAGTCTTTATTCCAAAAAGTCAACCAATTAATTTATATACTGATACAGACAGGCAGCAGTCAACAAAGAACTGTCAATGTCAGCCATATGGTCTAATATGTCATCATGTGAATCAAAGTAATTTAAGAATTTCATGATTTATATGATCAAAGAGTCCTAAGAGTATTTTTAAAGAGCCTTTGACAATGTCTTATAATTTGGGTTTTCCGGAGTCTACGTCTCAGTGAAAAGTCTTGTGTTAGATAATTATTAGTATTTTCTAATATTCCCATGCTAATAAGTCATGTCTAGGAATTGATATGCTGGATATGAAATGAGTGAATGAAATTTTGAGTTTTCTCATATTGGGTGAGATGCAGAGAAAACCTAGGTGTGATGCCTTGGGTCCAGGAGGTAGGCCAAGTGTAGTATTGTTTAGAAGTTACAATAGGTAAATTTTTAGTGCTCTGGATCTGGACAGTGTTTCTAAACAGGCCTAAGAAGTTTACATATATGGGCCTCATGAAATCTAGCCAATTGTAGCTGCTATAAACTTTCTAGCCATGAAACTTATGGACACCCTCTTCATGTGAGCCAACATTTCAATTAGCAGTTAAATTTCACAAGGATTACCAAAACCAAAGCAGTCAATCTATTGCATCAATTAACTAGTCCTGTTTCATTATTGAGTCCATTAGTATTAGAGATTTCAAAATCTGTAACATCAATCCATTAATTTTGTTAACCAAGGAGATGGCAACCCAAGAAGGGGTGTCGTGAATTGGATTGGGGTGTGACAACTGTTTCACAAATTTGACCAAATTGAAATGCTTTTAAGAGCATTAAATATTATACGCAATGGATATCCGACAAACTACAGAAAGCAGAGATAAATACAGAGATTAGACACTATCATTTTTACATTATTGCAAAGATGTCCATGTCCACACCTCCAAACAAACTAAGCTTTTATTATTCCACTATTTCCAGTCTTCTATTTCCGAAAAAGCCAATCAATTGAGGAATTTACACTGATACAGGCAATCAACAGTCATCAAAGAAAAACTTTCAAAGTCCAGCATAGGGTCTATTAAGTAATTAATGTTAGATCAAAGTATGTTAAGAGTTTTATGTTTTCTAATATCCTTAAATCGGAAAGAGTATTTTCAAAAAGTCTTTCACAATTCTAATAATTCCATTGTTTTCAAGAGCCTAAAATTCAGTCAAAGTCCATGTTTAATGGTTTTTAGTGTTTTCTATTATTCCCAAGCCAATTGATCCATTGTAGGAGTAGATAAGCTATAGGTATGGAATGACTGAATATGTGATCCAATCAACCTTTAGTGTGATGCCTAAGCTCATCTGTCTATTTTCTATCATTCCAAAATATTATTTTTCAGCCTCTCAAATCACCCTACAGCCCATAACTGATAGTCCCCAAATCTATCCTACACCATACATTTTAGTAACGGTAAATACCTACATCCCATCCCCAGCTGATTTTGATGGTGTCTATGGCCATCATTCTCTTATATATATATATATATATGTGTGTGTGTGTGTGTGTGTGTGTGTGTTTTTTTTTTTAGGTATACCTTATTTAAAAATAAAAAACAAATTAATTCATCAATTATATTTAAATTAAATAGGAGAGAATTTATTTTAAGAGAGAGAATGTAATAGATAGATTTGATTGTCGGTCCTTATTGTTTTAAATTAGGTATACTTAATTATAAAAGCCTTATACATACATATAAATATATATATATATATATATATATATAATGTGGCAGTGTTTCAGAAAAGGCCTAGGAGGTTTACAAATAGGCATAGTGAAACACTAACTAATTGTAGTTGCTATTAACTTTCTTATATATTATTGTTATTATTTATTTTGGAAAATAAAACTGTGAAAAGCATAGAAAAAGCTAAAACATCATACATAAATGAGAGTTCTCATATCTCTTGCTGTCTATGCAACAGCTGTTCTCCAAACTTATTACTGCAACTGACCTTGAGAAGGAGCTGATAGTCCCAACCGAAGCTATGGAGCATTTTCCAATTCCCCAAGGACAAGACTTTATAGATCTGCTGGTGAAGGACATGGAAGGAGAGATTCAGAAATTTCGTTTAACCATCAAGCCAAAGCCTCTGGTCACTGAAGGTTGGCTTGAATTTGTGAAATCTAAAGCTGTTGTACCGGAGCACATCTTGACCTTCTACAAGCAGCAAAATGAAGATTCTGAAGAGCAATACACAGTCGAGATTGACAGTATTAACAACTAATACAACATATGGGAACATCAGTATACTGCTAATATTACTACAGCTAAACTAAACTACCATAAAAGCTTCAGGTTCATCAATAACTATTACAAAATCTTCAGTTTTGTAAACCTTACCACATTGTTATATACTGAGATCCGAGATCTCCTATCATATTTTCGTTCTAAACTTCATTTACATATTAAATCGGGCACAGTCCGGAATTGTATCCAGCATAAATGCACATCTATTAAATCTGGTATCCAGGCACTCAAGTCTCAATTTTATTCTCCAGAAAATGACTGAAACCAAACCAGATCATCTAAACATAAACTACAAGGTTTTGTAATATCATCCAGGAAAACTAAGTTGCAATAGCTAAACTTAAATCTACAATGAAATCTTCAGGCCAGTGGTAACAATAATAAACTATCAAACCATGATGATAATATAAGAAAATTCATGATAACATAGCAAATTATCAAACTATGATTAAAAAAATCAAACTAGTAAGAGGTAACATAGCAAGATCCTAGAGGTTGTGTTAAAATAAGTGATAATGGTTGAGAACTGATAACTCGTATCCTATTTTCTCATCTTGCAAACAACCCAGATGGTATATTGACGATATGGAAAGATTTATAAATTTTTCTCAAAATATATTCAATAAACAGAGCAAAAATCATAATAATAATAATATGACGAGTGTGTGTTACCTCGCAAAGGAGTCGGTCAACCAAGCACCAACAGAACGATGGTTGATTTTGGACAGAGGACGGAGAGATTTTATTTTCAGGGAGAAGGACTTGAGATGGAAGCAGTGGCGGAAGCACGTTTGCAGGAAACAACTTGAGATGCGAATTGGAAGAGAAATCTATAGTGCTTTACTTTTTGTTGAAGTGCTTCCAAAACAGATGTGTGAACACACCCCATTTTATTTATTTATGGAAACCATGCTGTTTGCATCGTACCTTGGCTAAATATTGTCGGATAATTCTAATGTATCCGTATTATTTTACCTAATCACTAATTACCCCCAATAGTTTAGATAAATCCCATTTTATCTCTACTGTTACCTCTATTAGTAAAAAGTTGACCCTAACAGTGACAATGACAATACACGAAAAGACGAAATTATCACTTGAAGAAAACTAAGAAATTAAAACAAAAAAAAAAAAATAAAATAAAAAAAAATTGAAAAATATACGCTCATCGTCTTTAAACACTCAACTGTAACTCATCAACCTAATTTATAAACATCATCAATCATCCACCTGTTGTAACCCATAATGGACTACTCAAAAATATCAGAATCAAAGCCAATAGTCAGTTAATTGAACTCACACATATCCAAAAACAATACTCCCATCACCCTTGAAACCTAAAAAGATATTGGCAAAAGTCCAATACAAAACAAAGATCCACCAATCATCAACATAAACACCTTAATAAGAAATAGAACATTGACCTAGATGATTTAAACATTTAGTTCGAATTGAACTTAGATGAACAAACCTATATGAAAAACATTTGGGTTCGATGATTAACTCATTTGGGTTCATGTTTATCATCAAACACAAATTGAATTCTAGGTTCATTATCAAACCCAGATGTTCATTTGGGTTCAATGATGAACCTAGATGAAATCTGTGCATCTAGATTCATCATCAAATCTTATATGAACATCTGATTCGATCGAACCCCAAATATTCAACTAATTTGATCGAACCCAGATGTTTATATGGGTTTGATGATAAACCCAGATGCATAAATTTCATCTGGATTCATCATCAAACCCAAATGATGATGGGTTTGAGAAGAAGAAAAAGAAAAGAAGAAGTGAAGAAGAATAACACCAACAATAAAGAGAGAGAGAAAAAGAGAACAGAGAGAGAACAATGGAGATTCTGATGAAAAAGTTTTTCTTAATCAGTTGATCTCCATCATCATTTTAAGATGGACAGTTGATATTTTGATGATTTTTTATTTTATTTTATTATGAATTTTTTATTTTTTTAAAAATTAATCTCCACCGTCCATCTTAATATGGACGGTGAAGATCTGATTAAAAAAAATTTTAAACTTATTTTATATTGAATTAATAGTTTTGTTCTTTCTCGTTAACAGTCAAACATCGACTTTTAACATCTAAATTGAAAGCGGAGAGTTTGTTTGGCTATTTTCATAAACAGTAGGTTTTTTTTTTCCCATCTTTATAAACTACAAGAGGTCTTTATAATGATTTATGAAGTTATGATATTTTTTGGCCATTATGTCAAACCACATAAGGAAATAGAAATTATCCCAAAGTGGTCACTGCTGCACCATAGAATAATATAATTTATTATAGTATAATAAGAGAAAAATCATTTTAGTCCCTAACTTTTAGAAAATGATCAAATTTTTAAATATTTTTTTAAAACAAAAAAGACAAAATGGACCGTAATGTTTCGAAAAAGTGTCAAATTAGTCATTCTCGTTAGTCAACTAACGGTTAAACTTAACGGATGATATGATGTGCAAGGGTAATTTTCAACCTTTAACCTAGTCTTCATCTTCAACCTCATTCCATATCAATATTCATCTTTAATCAAACAAACAACATCCATAAAATCAACCTAAATATCTCATCCATCAGCAATTCAATGAAAATCAATTCAAAACAAAATAATGTCTTAAAAACCCACAAATAAAATTTATTTTCTGTTTTTAAACTTTTTTCTTAATTTTTTTAGATCATTTTAATCCCTAAAATAACAAAATTACCCTTGCACATCATGTCATCCGTTAAGTTTGACCGTTAGTTGACTAATGAGAAAGACTAATTTGATACTTTTTCGAAACATTAGGATCCATTTTACCATTTTTTTAAAATATAGTTAAAAATTTGATCATTTCCCAAAAGTTAGGAACTAAAATGATTTTTTTTTATATAATATATATTTTTATATAATCATTAAAATAATATATATTATTATATGTAACAAAATAGAATAAGATACGTAGTAACTTATTAATACATATGTAAAATTATATATAAATTTAGTTATTATATAATAAAATAAATGATATTATAATTATTATTATTTATATATAAATAAACTAATATATAAATGTAATAATATATTAATATTGGGTTTTTTTATTAATGTATTATAAATAAATTTAAAAATTTTGTGAATATTGTATTATATTTTAAGTAAAAAATATAGATTTGTAATAAAACTGATTTTTTTTTTTTAAAAAAAATTAGCATTTAAAAAAAGTTGTAATTTAATTTTCTTTTTCAACATTATCTTTCACAAGTTCACCGTAAAAAATTTGTATAACAAACAAGTTCAGTGTACTATGTGGCCAAAACCGGCCAAACGTAACCTAATAATTCAATGTTTGTATGAACAAGTTGTAGTGTACCAAATTGTTTCAGACCATGTGCTATTAAGTTTGACATGTGCTATCTATTTATATATATATATATATATAAACTAAATATAAATGTATTATATTAATATTGGGTTTTTTTTTTATTAATGTATTATAAATAAATTTAAAAATTCTGTGAATATTGTATTATATTTTAGAGTAAAAAATATAGATTTGTAATAAGAACCGATTTTTTTTAAAAAAAAATTAGTATTTTTAAAAAGTATGTAATTTTAATTTTCTTTTTCAACATTATCTTACACAAGTTCAACGTCAAAAATTTGTATAACAAACAAGTTCAAGGTGCTATGTGGCCAAAACCGGCCAAACATCACCTAATAATTACATCGGTTGTATGAACAAGTTGCAGCGTACCAAGTTGTTTCGGACCATGTGCTATTAAGTTTGACGTTATCTAACAAGTACAACATTCTACACTTGTTTAATTATCAAATGTGATGTATCACATCTGTTACATCATTCATTGGCTATAACGTATCCTTAATAAGTATCGTAACGTCGAACTTGATTATCATAATGTTAAACTTGATTATTGCAATGTTGAACGTTTTTAATAAGTTGTAAGAGATCATTACTGTATATAAACCCAAAGACTTGAAAAAGATATTGTAGCATGTTAGTTACAATTTATAAAAATAAAGAATGTTTATAAGGAGTAAAATATATTTACTAAGATGATTTGAACAAATTTTTGGACAATGTAGTATTACTCTAAATATATATACACATATGTATATATAATATATTTATTTATATGTTTAAATATCTAAAATCAAAGACTTTGAACATTTTCAAAAAATTTTAGGGATAATCCTAATTTCCCTCCTGTTGTTTGACGAAATCACTAATTATCCCCTCATAGTTTTGTAGAAATCTCATTTTATCTCTTTTATAATTCTGACATTTGTGATGATGAAAAAGATTAAAGAGTGTTTTGGACATTTTCTTAAATGAGGGGTTTTTTTTGGACCTTTCTTTAAATTACAAAGGGTTTTCTGGACTCTTTTGGCCTAGACAAGAGTTTCCTTGGTTGTTTCTTTTGCTAAGGATAGGTACAAAACAACATTTATAGTTCTATTCAACCAATATGAGTGGAATGTGATGTCTTTTGACTTGAAAAATGACCCATCAAAATTCTAGCAGATTATAAATGACACCTTTAATAATTACACATAGGTCATAATCGTTTACATTGATGATGTGTTGATTTCTTCCAAATCCATCGAACATCATTGGAAGTACTTGCAAATCTTCTTTAAAACAATAAACAATGAATGTTTGGTAGTATATACCAAAAAGATAAAGTTGTTTGAAGCCAGGACAAAGTTCCTAGTCACAAAATTACCTAAGGATCCTTCACCCCTATTGATAGTGCAATTGTCTTTCTAGAAAAATTTACTGACATAATAAAGGAAAAAAAAAGAAAAAAAAAGAAACACAATTGCATAGATTTTTAGGAAGTCTAAATTGTTTAGAAGACTTCTACAAATATTTAGCCAATAATATAAACCCTCTTTATGCTAGGAATCAAGACTGCACAAATGCAGTTAGAAAGATCAAATTGAGAGCTAAAGAACTCTCATGCCTTTCCAAAAGCTTTAAAAATAGTTGAAACAAATGCTTCTGGATAAGCTATAGAGGCATTCTTAAGCAAAAGCTCAGTAATAAAGTCTGTCTACTTTGTTTTCCTTTTGGAACTCAAAAACCGGCTCAAAAAAATTATCACACTATAAAAAAAAGGAAATTCTAGCCGTAGTACTTTGCATTTCCAAATTTTAGGAAGACTTATTAAATAAAAAAATTCTCTTAAGTATAGTCTATAAGGCTGCCAAGGAAGTCCTAGAAAAAGATTTTAAAAATGTAGCGTTTAAACAAATATTTTCTAGATGACATGCTATTCTCTCTGTTTTTTATTTTGATATTGAATTTATAAAGGGAGAATCAAATTCACTCTTGATTTTCTACCAAGAGAATATCACCAACAATTGATTTCTAGTGAAATTGATCTAAAACAATGCAAATATATATTAAACAAAGTGATGTAACAGGTTTTTCAAATTTGTATAACCGTTTAATTAAATAAAATATTGTTAATTATTACAATAATAGTTTTATAAAATTATATTTTATATGAACTATATATGGGTATTTTTGTAATAAAAAATGTTCTATTTCTATTCTTTTGTATAGTAAACGTTATAAAGGGAATTTATTTTGATTTCAATTTTAGTTCTAAAAAGCACTAACGCTGAATGTAATCTTGTTACTGTGTATTTCAATTGTTTTTCATTCTGTCTTGATTGGAACTCAATTTTCTTTTAATAGTCATTCCTAATTAGTAAACGTATTCCAAATCTATTCCAAGAAACTGAAAAAGCTCTTGGCATATTAATGCGTCAAGTCTGTTTCAAAAGAACTCAAGGCCCATTTTGACCTTATTACCGTTGTGAAATTGATACGTCCAAAAGAGCACTTGCATATTAACGCATCAAGTCTGTTCGAAGGGAACCTAAGGCCCATTCTGTGAAGTCAACACATCAAATTAGAATGTTTCCCTTCTTAGAAAAAGAAAAAAAAAGAATAAAGAAAGAGATGAAAGAAAGGTTATTATTATTATTTTTTTCTTTGAAAGAAAAGAAAAGTCAGGTTCGTTGCAAGGGAGCCCAATCCTATTTTGACCTCCATATGTTAATGATATTAACACAGCAAGAACAATGCAAGGGAGCTCAACATGTTGACCCTAGGTCCCTAATACAGTAATAATCAGGCCAAGGGACTGCATGGCATATCAACACGTCAAATAAAAGTTGGAGTCCAACTCATTATATACCAACTTTTAGGGTACTACTTTTACAATACGGGATAAATGAAACTATCTTTTACAATAAGAAACAATTTTTATGTTGAATTCTATTCAAATTTTGCAACAATATCATCAGAAAATGAGGACTTGTGAAATTTTGAGGTGAGAGAAAAATAAGTGAAAAAAAGTAGAAGTTACTGCGGCTTCAAGAGCCCATTGTTTTGGATTGAGTAGGAAGGCAAGGAGATCGTTGTTAAACTTATTGAAACTCGAACATAATTAAAATCATTAATTTGTGGTTTTGGGCCAAAAGTTTGGGGAAAGCTCATGAAAGTTATAGGAGAAGAAGAGGAAACTTCATGTTGGAAAAAATGATGTTACGATTTTTAATCTCTTGGAATTTCTTTAATCGCTTTTCAAAGAAAGTTATGACTTAATTCAACATCATAATCTCTGGTTTCTTTGAAGAGACTGCCACATCATCGCCACCGTTTTTGAATGATATTTCTTAATCAATTAGATTATTTTGTAAATAAGTAGATATGTAACTTCAAAGGTAGTGTCACTCATATTTTTAATAGCATTTCATATAATAGAACAAGTCAAACTATACATAATTAGAGAGTTCAAATTTAAACCTTTTTTTTTTTTTATTTTGTTCCAATTAATTATTACATTAGAATAAATTTATGTATACCAATGTAAATTAATATAAATATAATTTACATTGATGTAAAAACATAAAAAAATTTCATATTTGACAAATTTTATCCAAAAATGTGTGATTTTTTAACCAATATTTACATATTTGCAAATGTTTTATTGGCGTGTTCATGTTTAAGTTTTAATTTTTCTTTAAAGAATTTCTATATTATACATAACCATATTTTAATAGAAAAAAGAAAAAGTTATAAACAAAAATCAAAATTATCGGCTGCATACAAATTTCCTTTTTTTTTTTTTCGAAACAAATTTCGTTTTAATAGTAAAGAATATTAGTCCAACTTGCCCATTAAAATGATGGAGTGATTGGTCACCTTTCACTCGCCGTCCACATCCTAAAAAAAAAAAAAAAATCCGTCAACTATTCTCCTTACACGTGCATGTTATCAAACCTATCATATTAATGATGCCATGAAAATTAAAACATTGACTTTCAAACTTTTCAAAAAAAAAAAAAAAAACATTGACTTTCAAAAAAAAAAAAAAAAAAACCTTTGACTCATAAACTAATGTTGTTGGAATTATTTGTTTCCTAATATATAACACTCTCCTTCAATCTCTGATTCATTACCGCTTTCGAAACACTTTTTTGGCTTGCAGTTTGACTGGTTTTGTTGCAAGCAAGAAGAGCTAGATTTTTTCTTTTTTCTTTTTTTTTTTAAATCATTATTATATATATATTTTTTTTTCCGAAGGAAATGGCATATGTAACCTACTAACACATGAATGGATATTTTGCTAATCAAGCTGATATAAATCTGTAAGAGGCATATGAAATAGAACCAAGGCTCCAGCTATGGTGAATGAGTTCTGCCTTGACATCTACGCCGGCAGCACACATAGCTACGTGCAATGGATAAAGTGGTCCGGCCAAGGGTGAGCCATTTTTGCTTGTGGTGCTTTCTCTTCATAATGGTTCACTTCCTCATGTCTGCAAGTAAAATTTGATTTATTAAATTCAAATTATAAAAATAATATAACTGAAGCAATCAATTAATTGTTGCTTAAAACATAAAAAACCTACTTTTAACATTCTAGAAGGGTAAAGATATATATATATATATATATATATCATAAGTGCATTTATAACTATCGGAACCATATAATCAGGACTGTATGGCACAATCCGAATAATTAATTTTTACTCTCTACTCCTAATAAGGTAGGAGAGATTAGGAGTAGAGAGTGATCCACGTTAGGTGGAAAAACTATCCATCAACTCTATGGTTTGTTCATGGATTTAGAATATATTTTTTAAGGGCAACTTGGCTATAAGAGCCACCTACTTTATAGTTGTGGACCCATCTTAACATTGTCCATATGAGGCGGCTTAAGATAAGCAAGGGAAAAGTTTGAGGAAGGTTCAAGTAAAGTTTTTGGAACATTTGAGGAAAGTTATAACTTAATACAATATTTGAGGAAAGTTATAACTTAATACAATATTGTGATCTTTTGCTTCTTGCAATTTAGCTGGTTTTGTTGTAAGCAAGAGGAGCTAGAGTTGACTGGAAAGTCTCTCAGATTTTTTCGCTGGAGAATGGCTAACACTTCTGTGTGGCACGTTTGCTGCAAGGTAAATTTGAAATTTAGTTCATAGCTGCTTTACATCTTATTTTTGATGAGGATTGAGCTACTTTACATCTTATTCAAATGCTTTTGGACTACAGTCTTGCATATATTATTTTTGCTTTCACTGCACTTATATTTGTTTAGCCACTTTTGAAAGTATTCAAGCTCCTGTGACTATAAAGATATGATAAATTAGGCCAGAAACTCATATTTCATTTTTAGTTAAACTGTGTTCGTGATGCTGGGAGCAATAGCTGTTGAGAGAGGTGGAGGGGAATCAAACACCCCTTCATGAGTTTTTTTATTATTAGAGTAGTTAAATTCTGTTATTGTTTCTTTTTTAATGTTTTTAAGTTTTTGAGTTGAGCACAATTATGTTGTGTTAGAACGCGATTTACCAGAAGTGCTTGCTTCTGAGTTGATTACAATAATGTTTTTAAGTTTTTGAGTTGAGAACAAATTTGTTATATATTTATGTTTGGACGTTAGTAATATAGAAATCATATTGGTCTTACAAGTGATGTGTTATAGAATGGGAGCATGAGGATATATGCTAGTTTATTGCATAACCAAGTAGTTTACTGGTGTAGTTAACTTCTGGATTGTCAATTATTCAATTTATATTTTGAGTAAGCAATGAGATTTTCAGAGTCTGTTATTGTTTTGGCTAGTAGTCCTTCATGAAACATCACTAATTTCAAGTGATTTGTGTTGTGCTACTGTATTCAGTTCAGATTCCAAGTTTTCTTGTAATCAAAAAGTATATGGCATAACCTAGCATTGTTGCATCAGTTTGTCATCATTTTCGAAGATTGTTAAATCTTTAACTTGTATAGCTTGATTCTAAATCACAGGTTTTCAGGTACAAGAAACGTACACTTGCAGTTCTATTTTTCACATTAGAGGCGATATCATTTATATTGGATCAGTATGGAGGAAGACATTTGGGTTTCCTTGTTGCTTCAGTTTTCTTATCACTAGTTGGTTTTCTTATAACTGCTTACAATTTCACAGAAAGCAGATCTGAAGTCGAAAACCAACGCGAAGTGATAGAGCTTGTCTTCTCTATTGTCCAATTGATTGTTACATACATATACTTTGTTTGTGCAACTTTGGAAGTAAAACTCAAGTTGAATGCTGCATCCATTTTCCCACTGGTCCTTGCTATAACAGCTCTTGCCTTAGCTTTTAAGAATAATGAACAAGTTACAGATTTGTCGGCAGTCCAGACTCAACTTATTTCATTAAACACTTCGATGGTGGGTGTAGAGACTACGGATTCACTGGCACCTGGCATACAAGGTGCTTCATCAGATGCGTCAAGGGTGGATGATGAAGAAGAGATTACAGATTCAAGCGCTCTCCTATGCATTACTTCGTCAAATGCACCAGCAGAGATTGATGATCACGAGAATGCAGATATGAGAGCACCCCTCGTTTCATCAAATACTCCAATGACGTCTGATGATGAAGAGGTTAGTACTCCAAGAGGGTGGTATGATGTTGATGAAGGAACAGGGTGGAGTACTGATGTTGATGAAGAAACAGTGTGGAGTACTGATGTTGATGAAGAAACAGAATCGACTGCTGTTGAAGCATCGATTTTTGCAAGTAAAGAACGCTTCAATCTTTTTCTCTCAACTGATCTGGAACCAGAGAAGTTTTTTACTCAGAGGTCGAGGTTACCCCCACACATGACATCCGCTCAATCTAATCTATGGCAGAGTACTAAGGTATGCATGTTAATTTTAAGCAAATAATTGGCATAGCAGTGATGATTTTGAGCAATATATGATCAGATTATAATGCTTGCAAGAATATAAGTAATATATAAAAGTTACATGGATGGTTCCACGGTGGTCCATAGTAAAAACTGTAGAAATTGTTTGTGTGGAAAGCAGAAAATGAAGTCACTAAGTTTTTCTTGTATGTTTAACGTTTAATTATGGATCATTGAGAATTAATTAGCTCTTACAATATGTGATCCATGTTTTGAGTATTTCCTATTTATTCTCTCTTACTATCGTTAAAATAAATGTGCTCCTTGATTTCAACTATAGTATTTAATGTATAGATAATTGGATTTATAATACATCAACAAGAATTAACTGCTTCAAAGTGTTCTCATACATTAATCTTAACTACATGCAACAGCTGTTCTCAGTACGTATTACTAAAACAGATCTTGAGAAGGAATTGATAGTTCCAACCCGAGTTATGAAGCATTTCTTGATTCCTGAAGGAAAGGAGTTTGTGGATTTGCTGGTGAAGGACTTGAAAGAAAAATTTTGGAACTTTCGTTTTACTGTTTATCCGAAGCCTGCTCTCACTGATGGTTGGCTTGAATTCGTGAAAGATAAAGATCTTGCACGTAATGATATAGTCACCTTCTATAAGTTGCGAGACGAAATTTTTGGAGAGCAGTACAGAGTTGAGGTTGACAGTGAATACAGGTGGTAGAGGGTATTTAGTCTATTAATATGGTTATTAACTTGTTAGGAGAGAGTCTCGACGATTCTGAAAAACATTAAGGTCCAATGCATGCATGTGTTTGCGGTTTATCATATGAGTACAAGAAACGTTGTTGCAGGTAACGAAAGCCAGGGATGTGTTCTTTATATTCTGTGTTGTGAATCTGTTTGTAACAAGGTAAGGAAAGGTTAGGAGGTGTTTAAAGGATGTTATCATTACGGCAAGTTTTTCCATTTTTATTGTTCTGTTCAACAGTTTAAGCATAAAGTGTTTGAAGAGGTGTTTGTATAGCTCTTCATGTTGTACATATTGGATATGAAGTGAAATACAGTTCAATCAGTTTCACTGTATCAAAACCCTAAGGTCTTGGATCTGAATTTCATCTTCCTCTTTTAACTTGATTACTTAAACGTTACACATGTTACATTGTATAGGATGTCTAACATGTTATATATGTCTGGCGTTTGCTATTTTACTATCTATCTCCACGTTAGATAGGAAAGAGCATGTCACCATACTATAAATCACATCCATTTATGTTTTAAACATTATAGTTAAGTCTTTATCTATTAACTAACATTTAGATCTAATGGTTTTGATATGTTATCAAATCAAGCATCAAATCACTCATACATACTATCTAAAATCATATATAGTAAACATGCAATTAAATCTTAATATATAGGAAAACATACATATCAAATTATGTTATAACTGATATGGCAATGTCTCTCTACAAACTCAAGCTGGTGAAGTAGAAGCAAGCTTGAATTTACAAACCAAATTGCGGACACAATTCAAGTGGCTCAGCTATATATATATATATATATATATCAAATTCTTACAAATGTAGAGATCACCAATTAAACTACTTGATTACTGAAGCAGGGATCTCTGTTTTTGAGGCTTAGATGATGGAACTGAGACACAGCTTAGAGTTTCGAACTGAGAAGCTCCATTACACCAGCACAAATGGAGTTTATAAAGCTTAAGGCCCTAGGACACTTGTTAGCACATTCGTCAATTCAATCCTATGGAATTTGTGTCTTTATGAACATGTCATGGAGACACGAAAATGTTTTGATATTATTCATCATTAGATAGTGCAAATATACGTATTTGTTATTAAATAGATGACTTGTAGTGCGATAATGTGCATTTGCCTTACATTTGGCAATGATATTGCCAGTCGAAATATATTCAATAAATTTTCAACAATATAAGATACAAAATAATACGTGGTAAGTGATGGTGGAACATTTTGCTCAAATTGATATCACTAGAATTTTATGCTATTATGCTTTTTCTGGACCTACTCTAATTTTATTCATGACATATGAGTATTACAATCAATGAATGGTTGAAATGTGATTACTTTTTATATTTACTTTTTTAACCACCAACCATATGATTAAAAAAGGTTAGAAAAAAACTCAGATCATGAGAGAATCCAAATCCCTTCTTGCACTCATCGGTCTTCTGTGGCTCCTCTTTCTTCTCCTTCTTCTCAGGATCTTTAGCTGATTCAACTAAAACTAACTCTATTTGACATATCATTTTCAATTCAATCACTACATCTACTGGATCATTGTTACCTATCATTGTCAATTCACTGTTCTTCATACCCGCTGAAATTGAATAACCGCTGTTAAATTGCACCATGAATTCATTCAAAATTGCAGATCATTTTATGATTTGGATATGAGATTCAATTGTTTCATTAAAACGTTGTACGAAAAGGAACAAAGCTCAACTTTTAGCTCCATTAATGTATGCCTCTAAGGCAAAGATACATGTATATAATTTTCAAAAAAAGTTTAAGTGTTACTTTCAATACCTGAAATGCCAACGAAAAATTTCATCGATTTTTTCTTAGCCTTTTCATCATTAAGCTCCAATTTTATCACTACTTTCTATGACTAAAACATATATACAATCTAAATTTAAAAAAAAAAGAGAACATATATACAATCAATATCGATCTATATATTGTATTCGAATTAAAGCAAAGCATCCAAATTATAGAATAACGCATTAGGCTTTATGTCACAACAGCAAAGAAAGGCAAAGGAAAACCAAATGTAATTTGACTCCGAATTGAATAAAAGATTAGATAGCAGCAAAACACTTTAGTTAAGATATTATTGGTAACCATTAGGCTTAGAAGTTGAAGTTAATAGTAAGGTCCCAACTGTAATATTGAAGTTATGGGTTGATGAGATTTATAATGTGTGTTTGAGTAGAGGAATTTATGATATTTTAACATGCTCTTTCACGTATAATATGAAGACAGATAGGATAACATTTGAAATGTCCCCTCTTTGACCTGCTCTGAAAGAACCAAAGAAGAGGTAGAAATTCCTAGTGGTAGAAAATCTCACCCGTGTGAGTAGCCGTCTTCTTCTCTTGCCCATCTCGTCCAGTCATCTTGGCTGATGAGGAGCTAGTTCATCTTTGTAGATCCTTTAAGTTGTCTGCAGAAGAAGAGAAGGAATGCCTTATAGCTGATGAAATCAGGGATGAGGGTATTGAAGAGGTTAAGCATTGTCTTATGGGGAAGGTGCTATCGACGAAGAGAATCAATAGAGATGCATTCAAAACAGTCATCGAAAACCTCTAGCGAAAACTGGTTCAGGTGGAAATCGAGTCGTTGGGTAACGACATTTTTGTCTTCTATTTTGGTAGATAAGAAGATAAAATGTTGATCTGGAACAGAGGGCCGTGCTATTTTGAAAACAACCTTATAGCTCTGGAAATGCCAAAATGAGTAGGGAATGTGGCCAAGCTAGGTTTTAATCACATGGAGGTTTGGGCCCAGATCCATAACCCCCCTTTGATGTGTATAAACTGTCGTGCTGCATGGGCTATGACGAAAAGGATAGAGGACATTGTGAAGACTCCGGCTGAGGATAAAGAATGCAAGGTTAGTTTATTAGGGTCAGAGCAAGGGTCAATATTATTAAGCCCTTCATGAGGGTTTTAAAGCTAAATCTAGAAAGAGGAGGTGAGTCAGTAGTAGTAAATCTAAAATTTGAAAGACTATCGGAGTTTTGTTTTACTTGTGGGAGGGTGGGGCATTGTAGTAGAGATTGCTGAGATGAAAATGCCAAAGAAAATATACGACAAGGGGTCTCGTTTCAGTATGGGCCATGGCTCGGGACGAATCATCAAAAGGAAGACTGAAGAAGAGACCAAGAGGCAAGATTGGAAAGGAGAGGGGGGGTCCCCAAAAGCCAAGAAACAGGGACTTAGCAGATCTGACGTTGGTAAGAAAACGAGGAAAACCTTTAGGAATGAGGTTGTGGCCAGCTCTAAAGAATGTGAGACAGGAGATAAAGATGCAAGCGGGTCCAAACTTAAATAAATAGAGGGACCAATTTATGTCAAAAGTGTGAAAGTGGTCCCCCATTGTAAAACTTAGTGGAGAATCCAATGGAGTCCTTTTAAGGGAGCAGAAAACTTCAATTATGGCAGGGGTAAACTCGTCCAAAGAAAAAGAAGTCGAGATAATACTGGCTCAAATGGATAGCAAGGTATTGCAAGATTCGATGGAGCAATAGATGTATATAGAAAGAAGTCCACAAAAAGAGACAATGAGTGGGATTGGTGTGGAAGATATGACCATCAGTCCACGCAAAAAGACAACAAGAAGATGGAAAAAGGCAGCTAGGGAAGGGAAGATCTTGGGAAAAGCAATGAGCCCGATTCAAAAAACACTAGCACTACAACAGAATAAGAAGAATACTGGCAAGGGAACGAGTCTCTCTCCTAAGCCGAAGAAGTCACTAAAAAGGGTAGATAGAAAAAGAGTATCTCCTATTGGAAAGAGTGAACTAGGAAGTAATAAAGAAGTGACTCTTGGAGTTAACTCGAAGAGGAAGAAATTGGTGTTCAAAGAGGAAGATGCCAGTTGTAGAAAGAAAACTAAAGTAGATAATCCTTTCCAGAAGGTTAGCTTGATTCCATCGACAGAGCTTGAGATTTAGGCTTGACGGTCACAATGAGTTGCATAAGTTGGAACGTACTGGACTTAGGGAGTCTCCATACGTTAAAGGCCTTGAAAAGTGGTGAGAAGATATTCCACGTCTTTAGTCTTCCTAATAGAGACTAAGTTATATGGTAAAGCTTGTGAGAACATTAAAAGGACACTGAGGTTTTATGGTGGTTTTTTTGTTCGTTGTCAAGGGAAAAGTGGAGGAATTGGTCTTCTATGGAAAGAAGAGACGGATGTGGTTATACTGTCCTTCTCAATTGGTCATGTTGATGTGAGAATTTATGAAGGCAATAAGTTGTGCTAGAGATTTGTCTGAGTTTTATGGAAACCAAAACCAGATAAATAGAGAAGCATCCTAGGAACTTCTTAGAAGACTAAGTCGAGTGAATGACATCCCTTAGGGGGTTGAAGGAGACTTTAATGCCATCCTGAAAATGTTGCAGCCTAAACACTTTTAATGAGAATGATACTATTTTGGAGGGAAAATAGGTTGTAGCTGTTAGGAAGTTAGTTGGGGAGTTAGTTAGTTAGATGACAGATTAGCCTATAAAAACTAATCTTCGACTTGTAATAGAGGTGTGTATGAAATAAATGAATTTTTCTCTTCTTGAATATCTTCTATTTCTTATCTTTGTCTTTTTCCCTTTCTCTTTCTCTTAGAAACTGGATTTTCCAGTTTAGTCTGCAACAGATTGGTATCAGAGCCATCGATCAGTGGCCATGGCTGAAGGAACTAGGAATCAAGAGCTCAGACGAGAAGTCTTACAGATGATACAGGAGTCCGAGAAACGACAGCAACAGCTCCTTAAAGAATCCATGGATGAAATCAAGAACTTAATCGGAGGGTTGAGCCTTCAGCATACAGAGGTTCTAAGTCGGAATCGACCAGTAGATCAATCAAATGGTGACACCACGACGAGACGCGAAGAGGTTAGGGTTCCATGGGGTCGAAATACCAAGCTAGAGTTCCCAAAGTTTAATGGGGAAGAGTTTGATAACTGGTTATTAAGGGCAGAATATTTCTTTGAGGTTGATGGAACTCATAAAGACAATTGGGTCAAAATCGCTGCTCTTCATTTGGAAGGCAAAGCAATCCAGTGGCACCAAGGGTTCAATAAAATCAGAAATGGGGTTCCAGTGAGTTGGGAGGATTACGTGAAGGCCTTGGCAGCAAGGTTTGGGGCACACGCCTATGATGATCCCTTGGCAGATCTAAGAAACCTGAAACAAGTTAGTTCTCTGCAAGATTACCTTGATGCTTTTGATGAAAAATATCCTAGGGCTGAAATTAGAGAGGATCAAGCTATCAGCTTTTTCTTATCAGGATTGATAGATGAATTGGGTAATGCTGTAAGGATGTTTAGACCAAAATCATTGGCAGAAGCTTATTCCCTAGCCAAGTTACAGGAGCTGACAATAGCAGCTATTAAAGGTCAGCCCAAACCAGTTAGTAGGATCCCCAATCAAACCAATTTTTCCAATAAACCAGCCACCAATCAACAGAATGCCAATGTTGAAAATCTTAACAGTAACAAACCAAAAACTCAAGCAGGCCTACTACCAACGCCAAATATTCCTAGGTTACCTTGGCATCCCACTAAGAATGCAAAAACCATGACCAATAAGGAGTTTGATGAAAAAAGGGCCAAGGGGCTTTGTTTTTGGTGTAATGAGAGGTATGCTCCAGGGCATAGGTGTAAAACTAAGCAGGCCTTTGTGTTAGAACTATATGTGGATACTGAAGAAGGAATAGAAGGGGCACCTAAGGAGTCTGGAAATGAGGCAGAAAAAACTGATTTAATGCAGTTATCTATGCATGCTTTAAGTGGTAATATAGGCACCACAACCATGAGGTTAGTGGGAATGCACGGCAATAAGAAGTTGTATATTCTTGTTGATTCCGGTAGCACACATAATTTCTTAAGTGAGGAGACTGCTAGAAGGATAGGTTGCAAGACACAACAAGTGGAAGGAGTGAGTGTCACAGTAGCTAATGGGCAAGAATTGCATTGTGCTTCAGTTTGTGTTGGTTTTGAGTGGCGGGTGCAGGGTCAGCTATTTTCTGCAGATGTTTATACTCTGCCACTTACTAACTATGATCTGATTTTGGGAGCTCATTGGTTAGCTACATTGGGCAACATTACATGGAACTTTAGGGAACTTAAAATGATCTTTTGTATGGGTGGTAAGCAATATGAGCTGCAGGGTGAGAAACCAAAAGAGTTACTGGTTATTGAAGATGCTCAGATGGTTAAACTGTTAACCAAAAAACATCAATTGGCTTCTGCTCAGCTGGTCATGCAGGTTACTCAAGAGTCAACCAAAGAGTTGTATGAGTTGCGAGCACAAGAACTGCAGACAGGGTGGCAGGAATTGGGTGACTTATTGAAACAATATGAGGATCTTTTTAGAGAACCAGAAGGTTTGCCCCCATATCGTACCCATGATCACCACATTACATTGAAAGAAGGGGCACAACCGGTGAATATTAGACCATATAGACATGGGGGACTGCAAAAGAATATAGTGGAGAAGATGATTAAAGAAATGGTTGAGGCAGGAGTCATAAGGCCTAGTATCAGCCCTTATGCAAGCCCTGTAGTATTAGTCAAAAAGAAAGATGGTAGTTGGAGGATGTGTATAGATTATAGGGCTTTGAATAGTAACACTATTAAGGATAAGTATCCTATACCTGTCATTGAGGAGTTATTGGATGAATTAGGAAAGGCTACGGTTTTTTCTAAAATTGACTTGAGATCAGGATATTGGCAGATTCGGATGCATCCTAACTCCATTGAGAAAACAGCATTTCGGACGCATGATGGGCATTATGAATTTCTTGTAATGCCCTTTGGATTAACCAATGCCCCATCCACATTCCAAAGTTTAATGAATACGCTTTTCAGACCCCATCTAAGGAAGTTTGTTTTGGTTTTTTTTGATGATATACTGATATATAGCAGCAGCAAGGTGGATCATCTACAACACCTTCAAACTGTTTTTGATATTCTGCAAGCTAATCAGCTTTACGCAAAGAGAAGTAAGTGCACTTTTGGATGCACCCAAATTGAGTATCTTGGTCACATAATAACACCAGCTGGGGTAATGACAGATCCTCAGAAGGTTAAAGTTGTCAAGGAGTGGCCAATTCCAAGAAATATTAAACAGTTGAGGGGATTTTTGGGTTTAACGGGGTATTATAGGAAGTTTGTGAGAGGTTATGGACAGCTAGCTAAACCATTGACTGATCTTCTCAAGAAGGATGCATTCCAATGGGGAGATGAGGCGCAGAAGGCTTTTGACAGTCTCAAGGCAGCTATGATATCTGCACCAGTTTTGACACTGCCCGATCTTAGTCAGGAATTTCTCATAGAAACAGATGCTTCGGGTACTGGCATAAGAGCAGTACTCATGCAGAATGGCCATCCCATTGCTTTCATTAGTAAGACCTTATCCCAAAAACACCAATCTCTTTCCATATATGAAAAGGAGATGTTGGCCATTTTATTTGCAATTAAGAAGTGGGAGCATTACCTAGTCAATAAACACTTTGTTATCAAGACAGATCACCAAAGCTTGAAGTATCTACTGGAGCAACGAATTACTACTCCGTCTCAACAAGCTTAGGTGGCAAAGTTAATGCAATATGACTATGAGATACTTTATCGAAAAGGGAAGGATAATGTTGCAGCTGATGCACTTTCCAGGTTAGCAGATTCTGAGGTGTTTCACATAACAACAACTATTTTGCCCTCTGAAATAATGGCAGCAGTAGAAAGTTCATGGGAAACGGATGCATCCCTTCGACAAATTATTGCATCTAAGGAGCATGACTCAGCAGCTCATCCTAAGTATTGTTGGGTACAACAGAAATTAACTAAGAAAGGCAAGTTGGTGGTGGGAAATGATCAAGTTCTGAGACAACAATTGTTGTCCCTCTTTCATGACTCATCAATTGGAGGCCATTCTGGGGCTACTGTTACTGCCAAAAGGTTGTCAGCAATAGTGACTTGGAAAGGACTATGGAGGGATGTTAGAAATTATGTCCGTAATTGCAAAGTTTGCCAACAATATAAGTCAGAAAATGTAGCTTCTCCAGGATTATTGCAGCCACTACCAGTACCAGAAGGTATATTTACCAACATTACTATGGACTTCATTGAGGGGTTGCCTAAGTCACAAGGGAAAACAGTAATTTTTGTGGTGGTTGATAGGCTTACCAAGTATGCTCATTTCATGAGCTTATCTCACCCTTTTTCAGCTTACACAGTGGCACAAGTTTTCTTGGATTCTGTTTATAAATTGCATGGTTTGCCACAATCAATTACAAGTGATAGGGGGTCTACTTTTGTTAGTGCATTCTGGCAGGAGCTCTTCCAACTGCAGGGAGTTGAATTACAACTCTCTACTGCATACCATCCTCAAACAGACGGGCAGACTGAGGTGGTAAATCGTTGCTTGGAGGCTTACCTTAGGTGTATGGTTGGTGATCTAACTCATACTTGGTCAAAATGGTTATCTTTAGCTGAGTACTGGTATAACACATCCTATCACAGCAGCATAAATATGACACCATTTGAAGCCTTATATGGCTATCCACCACCATTACACATTCCATACTTTCCTCATGATTCTAAAGTGGCTACAGTTGACTCATATTTGAGAGATAGGGAAGCTACAATTAAACTGCTGCAACGTTATTTGATGAAAGCTCAAGTCAGAATGAAGAACTTGGCTGATAGAGGAAGAAGTGAGAGGCAGTTTCAGGTTGGGGACTGGGTTTATGTCAAGCTCCAGCCCTATAGGCAAGTTACTGCACACCAGGGACATCTTAAGTTCCAACCTAAATACTTTGGTCCCTTCCAAGTCCAAGATATCATTGGGTCAGTAGCTTATAAGCTCAAGTTACCCCCAGAAGCTCAAATACACAATGTTTTCCATGTGTCCTTGTTGAAGCCTGTGCATGCTAATATTCCAGCCTCTCCAACTTTACCAAATGTTTGCAATACTCCTATATTTCCACAGGCTATATTGGATCGGAGAATGGTAAAACGTGGGAATGTGGCAGCTACTCAGTTCCTGGTCCATTGGCATGGATGTTCACCAGCAGAGGCTACTTGGGAAAATGCTCAAGATATTCAGATGAGATTTCCAGATTTTTTCCTTGTGGACAAGGAAAAATAAAGGGAGGGATATTGTTGCAGCCTAAACACTTTTAATGAGAATGATACTATTTTGGAGGGAAAATAGGTTGTAGCTGTTAGGAAGTTAGTTGGGGAGTTAGTTAGTTAGATGACAGATTAGCCTATAAAAACTAATCTTCGACTTGTAATAGAGGTGTGTATGAAATAAATGAATTTTTCTCTTCTTGAATATCTTCTATTTCTTATCTTTGTCTTTTTCCCTTTCTCTTTCTCTTAGAAACTGGATTTTCCAGTTTAGTCTGCAACAGAAAATGAGTGAAAAATCAGAGGGATCAGAGAGAGGTGTGTGGCAGGTTGTTGGTTTAGAAGAGCTCTTGATGATTGTGATTTGGGTGATTTAGGGTTCATAGGTCTTATATTCGCTTGAAACAATCGTAGAGATGCTTTGCTAATATTCAGGAATGAGTAGACCGCTTTGTTGCAAATCAGGAGTAGAGAGATACATTTTCTAGGGCAAATGTGGAGAATTTGGGATTCAATGGGTCTGATTATAGAGCTGTGCTTCTCAAAACTAAACGAAAGTTCAACTTTAAAGCTTGGCAATAGAAAAGCTTTAGGTTTGAACCTTTTTGGCTTCAAGAAGAAGATTGTAAGGACATGGTGAGGTTGAGTTAGGGCTGTGATGTCAGAAACTCTAACGAAAGAACATTAAATATCAAGTTAAAAAATTGTGCCTACTCCCTTTCACTATAGAGTAGAGAAAGGTTTGGCTCTCTTAAGAAGAAAATAGAAGTGAAATCTCAAATTTTAAAAATTCTCTACAAAGACACCTTAAAAAGGGGTGTCATGGAAGATGCTAGGCAGGCTGAGATGGAATTGGAACAATTATTATCTAGAGAGGAGGATTATTGAAGACAACGTGTAAGAGCTAATTAGCTGTTCACAGGTGATCGAAATACGAAATTCTTCCATGTAAAAGCCACTGCTAGGAGGAAGAAAAACATGATCACAAAGCTTGTTGGTGAATATGGTGGTATGGCCGAGACAACGGAGGACATGTCATATCTGGTAGATGACTATTTCAGTAAGCCGTTTGACTCCTTGAACCCCTCTCAAGTGGACATAGAGACTGTTTGTAAGGGCATCGGAACCAAATTGTCCTGGGATATGAAGGAGAGCATTGTTAGACCTTTTAGGGAAGAAGAAATCAAGCATGCAGTGTTTGAGTTGGGACCCAAAAAAGCTCTTGGTCTCGACGGTTTCCATACCATTTTTTTCCAAAAAAATGTGAGAAATTATAGGGAAGGATGTGAGCTTTCTCTGCCTTAGCATCCTAAATGGCCATAGCTCAATTCAAAAATTCAATAAAACAAATGTGGTCCTTATCCCTAAGACAAAGAATGCAGAAAGAATGAATGGCTTCAAACCAATATCCCTAACTAATGTGGTGTACAAGATAGTAACCAAATACCTGGTTGATCGATTAAAGCCGATGATGCTAGCCCTTATAACCTCAAACCAGTCAGCGTTTGTTCTTGGGAACCAAATTTTTGATGATGTTCTTGTGGCATTCGAACTTCTCCACTCTATTAGTTGGAAGAAACAGGGAAGAAGGGGAATGATGGCTTTAAAATTGGACCTAAGCAAGGCCTATGATAGAGTTGAATTGAAGTTCCAATGGACTATATTAACAAAAATGGAATTTCCAGACGGTTGGATCAATAGGGTGATGGATTGTGTATCTACGTTGCAACTATCTTATCTTCTTAATGGGAAGAACGTGGAAAGTATCTCACCTTTTAAAGGCATTAGGCAGGGGTGTCCTCTATCTCCCTACCTTTTCCGGTTTTGTGCTGAAGCCCTTTCAAGTAGTCTTCGTCAAGTTGAATTTGAGGAGAGGGGCCTTGGATTGAAATGTGCCAGAAACTCTCCCCTTGTAAGCCATCTCCTTTTTGCAGATGATTCTACCTTATTTTGCCGAGCTTCTAAGAGTAGTTGTTGTAAAATTAAAACCATCTTGAATGCTTATAGTAAGGGATCAGGCTAACAAGTGAATTTGGACAAGTCGTCGGTGTCTTTTAGCCTAATACTGATCAAAATACTGGGTGTGCGATGCAAAGAGTGCTTGGGATTGTGAATGGAATGCCTCATAATAAGTAACTTGGCCTTTCGACGTTGGTGGGACGAAACAAATGAAAAACTTTTAACTCAATTAAACAGCAAGTCTGGAGTAAACTTTGTAGTTGGAGGAGCAAGTTATTTTCCCAAAGAGGTAAAGAAATCCTAATCAAAGTCATTCCTACTTTTATCATGAGTGTTTTCCAAATCCCAAAAGGGTTGAGCCAGGATCTGGGGGCTCTAACATCTAAGTTCTGATGGGGTGAGAAAGCAGGCTTTAGGAAAATCAGTTGGGTTAGTTGGGAGAAAATGTGTCTTCCTAAGGTGGTTGGGGGACTTGGATTCGAGGATCTAAGCTCGTTTAACAGAGCCTTTTTAGCTAAACAGGCTTAGCGTATCAAGGTAAATCCTGATTCATTAGTGGCCAAAACTTTCAAAGTAAAATACCACCCAAAAGATGAGTTTCTGCAAGCAACTAGCAAAGTGGGAACATCCTATATTTGGAGAAGCATGTTATAGGGTAAAGAGCTGCTGGTCCGTGGCCTTAGGTGGCAGGTTGGGGATGGAAGTGATATCAAGGCCTTCTAAGATCCTTGGGTGTCAAGATTGGTTTCGTTTAAGCTTGTTCTCCCATCTCGTCAATGAAGATTTACTTGTTGCTAGCTTGATAGATCAAAACTCTAGGACGTGGAACATACAGGTGATCGATTTTGTCGCCCAATTGATCGACTAGTCATTTTTTTCTATTCCTTTGAGCTTTCGAAAAGTGAAAGTCAAGCTAAAATGGCACAATGATAGAAAGGGTTGCTATGCTGTCAAAAATGGAGACCGAATTACAGTAACTGAGTTATCCAGAGCTTCCTCTTCAGCCCTCTCCTCCTCCCATAAGTGGTGGAAGACTTTGGAATCTAGAAATTCCCCTTAAGGTTAAACATTTCATTTGGCATACAAGTTTAGATGTTTTACTTGAGTGTGTCAATCTGTTGCGTAGGGGTGTTTTGTTGTCAGGAGAATGTCTTGAGTGTGGCAAAGAGATGGAGATAGGATGTCATGTCCTCCTAAAGTGCCTTGCTGCAAAAAAAGTACGGAGTTTTTTTGATGGCTCCCAAAGGATAAACAACCTGAATTCCTCCTCCATGCTTGACTTTATTTATTTATTTTGTTAAAAAGTGATTCTTGGGACTTTATTACTAAGGTGTGTGTTATTATGTGGGGAATGTAGAGCAATAGAAATGCAAAACTTTTTGATGGGTTCGCCAGAAAGCAAAAGATTGTGGTTACGTGGGCCTTAGATTCCTTGGAGGAATTTCAAAAGGTTATGGCTGCTAGCTCGGCGAAGAGACAATTGACTTGCCCTGTCTTGCCAGATAAATGGTGTTCTCCGGATCGAAACTCCCTGAAGATGAACACTGATGCTTCTGTCAAGAGTGGTTCGAATGGTGTTAGGGTTGGTGTGGCGATCAAAGACCATCAAGGTAGGATTGTCAAGGCAGTTTCGAAGTTTTTACATGGATGCTTTAGTCTCGAAATTGGGAAGTTTTTGGCACTTTGAGAAGGCCTTCTTATCACACGCAATTGCAACCTTCTAGTCCATTTTGTGGAGGTGGATGCTTCGACTGTGGCTTTCGAGGTTGACTTGTGTAATCCTTTGTTTAGTGAAGCTAGTTGGTTAATTGAGGATATTGTGACTTTGTGTAAGGAGGTTGGAGTTGTTAAATGCCAAGCTATTTCTCGAAATGGGAACCGCCTGACACACAAACTTGCCTCCCTCGCTATGTCTTCTCATGAGGAATTCCACTAGCAAAATGTCAGTGTTTCATGTATTTTCCTTTTTGCCCTCGAGTTGTAAGGCATTTGTTGTTATATATGTTGTTTGTTTTCAAAAAAAAAAGAAAAAAAAAAAGAAGGATAATATTTGAACTTGAAACCTTCAAACTTGAGAATATTATTTAGTATCAATTAAACTCAATATCTTAACATATAGATAATAGGATTTATGATACATCAACAAGAATTAATTGCTTCAAAGTCACAAAGAATTTATAAAAGACAATTAACATAAAACTTTGTAGAATGATGTTTGAGCAACCAATGCTAGAAGCTTATAATGTTCTTGTAAAATCACCATGTATTTTCACAGCAAACAACTTTTCTTTTTTCAATCTCATTCTATAAAATTTTTGCTATTTAATCAATCCATGTATAGCTAAAGTGTATATATATAGAAATTTTATAGTCAAGACGTCCTAATTTTTAAATTATTAGGATTATTAATTAAATTCATTCATTACATTCTCTCTCATAAAAAGATTTCTCTCAGGCTAAACCTGGTTCTTGAGCTCCCAATTTGATCAAGTTCAAGACAAGTCCTAGTCATAGATCCAATATATTGAAAATTTGCAAACGGTGGTGAGCAATTGGTGATTTTTCCATCCATGCTGAAAATGAATATAACAGCAAAACCATGGCAGGGCTAGGGGTGCCTGGCCCAACCCGGTTAGTTTCTTTTATCGTTTTATTTATATATATTTTTTTAAATACAAACTATATAAAATTAAAATTTAATAAATTCATCCAATTAATTATTATTATTATAATTAAAATCACATATATTAAATTAAATTTTATCTAAAAGCATAAAATACTTCCCTCTTATTATTTGACAATATATAAATTATTTCATAGCATTCCTATCTTAAATAAGGAATTTTTTTTTCCCATTATTGACATATTATGCAATATTGTTTTATAACAATTTTTACTCTACGTTTTGACTACTCATCTTTGTTATTACATCTAAGTTTGTCAAGTTTGAGCTTGTAAATTAATAAATATTTTATAGATTTTTTAAAAATTTATGTTTTTTATATTTATTATTTTGTTAGCTTATTAAAGACTAAGCACACAACAAAGTAAAGAATGACTTTTTTATGAACTCTTTCGATAATTTGAAAGAGATATGGTAAAAAAATTTAGTGTAGTTTTAGTATTTTAAATAATATTTGATATTCAAAAGAATAATAAGTTCTATCTTAAACTAAATAATCATATTTAGTTTTGAACAATTTGATGTATTAACATAAGTAATCATTTTGCATTAATAGAAATATATATATATATATATTTGGCCCTCCTAATGCTAAAATCCTAGCTTCGCCCCTAACTGTAATCATAGCAAAGGCTAGTGGAAACGCCAATGCATCATGATCAATCTTCACTTCAAAACTGTTGGTATATATATCTTGAAACGAATGTAACAATCAACTGAATTACTGGGAAAATAATTTTCACCAACTTATGTTGCATCTATGCCATGATTGTTAGATTGGTTATTGCCTCGACAAAGGAATAGGCAGTCATAGGCTCATAGCAAAACCGATTTTTGATGCATTTTTGGGGCTCAGAGGCCAGAGTCGCGGCACTTCTACATATTTATAACATCTTTGGTTGTGCACGGACTTGTGTTTTGCGGATGTGGATCCCGCCATCCCCGTCAGTTTGACATTGACGTCATTCAACTTTTATTTTTTAATATGTTACGGTTTTTTTTTTGGCGCTGTATGTGGTATTATTTTGTTTGTTTTGTTTCCTGGGAAAATGCACTTTCTAAATATGCCATGATTTATATAGTTTACACAAATTACTTCCGCGTTACTTGGATTGGTTTTTGAACTAGTTTTTCAAAAGAACAATAGCGAAGAGTTTTTTTCCAAAAAAAAAAATAGCGAAGAGTTTTTACACAAATTCAAAAAAAAGAAATTAAAAGAAAAACAAAATTAAAATGCTAATTGAGATCTCCACCTACCATGAAGATGAAAATCTAGGCATTGGCATCCTCCATGCAGACCCTAGATCCCATCTCTATAAATGACAATTTTTGAATTGAGTGAAAATCATATATGAATATTTAAGATATAGATTTAAAATAAAAATTTTAAGTTGACTTACCCTTTAAAAAATTATATATTTATTTACAGTTTTTTTTTTTTTTTTTTAATTTCTTTTGATACCACTCAACTATCCTGATATGGTTGTATGATCTATGGGAATAAATCTTTCGAACTCCACATTTGTTCAACAAAAGAATAACAAAAGTTAAGTCAACAAAGTCAAACTGGACTTTAAAAAGAGAGTAACTTAAAAAGAAGTTTGGGAGGAAGAAATCGTCTTGCATGTGCTTTGGAGAGGAAGAACTCCTCCATACAGGTGCTTCTTTCTTTATCATTTTAAATAGACTCTCAACCATTAAAGTAAGACTTTACCAAACTTGTGCCCGTCAATTCTCATAACCAAAAGACGATGGAAACTCTCAGCAACATCATCGGTTTACCAGCCAATTCGATCAACCGGATCATATGCAGTGTGATAATGCAGGTCTTAATTTGTTCTTGAAAGTAGAATTAGTTATTTTGTGATATATATATGTATATTGTTATATGTATTTTTCGGACTCATTAATTGGGCTGGTAAAAGTCCAATTTAGGCCCATTTTAGACCCAATAAGAAGGCCCGATAAGGTCAACCCAGTCAAAGCCCATCAGACGAGGCTCAGATATCAACTCCAGGCCCAGCAGAAGGTACAGTTCATCTCAGTATCCTGTCAGCTCGCTACAACGAGCTCGTTTCACAGCTCACCTCATGCACAGCTCGTCTCTCAGCGAGCTCGAGCTCGAGACCACCATAGACACGTCAGCTCGTCCAAAAGCGTAATAAATGCAGTATCTTCCAGAAACAGGCATTACCAAGTTCAACCATGATTCTCTCTCCGAATATGGTAATTACCCAGTCAAACCATGATTTCCTTATCAGATATGGAAGTCTACTCAAAATCAAAATCAAATCAACCTTATCTCGAGATAATTACAGTAGTTTCCTGATATTATTCAAATATATTAGGAAGCATAATTAATGTATAATTCTTTTCCTTATTTTTCTTGATTATTTGGGAAGTGTAATTAATTCATGATTTTTTTCCTGATTTGCTACAACTAGAATTGTAACATCTCTTTCCCTATAAATAGGGATTAAGATCATTGTAACATGATGAGAGAATAATCAATAATATACTGTCACTCTGCAGAATTTAAGAGACAGACAGTCGTGGACGTAGGCCAATTATTGCCGAACCATGTAAAAGCTCCGTGTCCCTCGTTTGATTCTCGGTATTTGTCTGTATCTTTTCTTGGTATTTGTGCTTTCTCACATTGATTGCAGGTATTGGGTATTGATTACTCGTCGGCTGAAATCCAACGTCGACATATATATATATATATATATATATCAATGTTTTTGGGTATATATTAGTCCAATGATATATGTTTTCTTTGTAAGAAAGTTTAAACGATACAAATTTTATGGTGATTTTTTGGTTAATTTATTTCTTCTTATTTTAACTGCGCTGACAAACCACAAATGGTTAGTTACATTTTATTATCTTTTTAAATATAGATGTTGTCTAATTCTGTACATAATTCTAATGCTTCATTGCAGGGTATTGTGCGCCACAGACGTATGCTAATAGCGCTTCTCTGCCTCGCATTAGAGGCCACATCATTTGCACTCGACCAAATTGGAGGAAGCCATCTTGGTTTCCTTGTAGCTTCTTTTGTTTTGTCCATTATAGGCTTTGTTATGACTGCCTACAGTGCCACGCGAAGTACAACGGATCTTGAAATTGATCGTGTTGTGATAGAGATGGCCTTCTCGACTGTCCAAATGATTATGACATATGTTTATTTATGTATGTCGATTTTGAGAGTCAATTTCAAGTCAAATATTGCATCCATTTTCCCACTAGTCCTTGCTGTCACTACCCTTGCCTTGGCATAGAAACATAATGTACTAGTTCAAGATCCAACACCAAACACTTTAGGGAGAGATGAAGAAGGGTTTACGGGTACATTGGTACCCCCAATACCCTATGTCGTTCCATCGGATAATCAATCAATGGTCGATATAGAGGAAGAAGAAAAAGAGATTCCAGGAACATCAAGAGCATCACTCGTTTCATCAGATACTCCAATGATGACTGATGATAAGGACATTGCTATTCTAACAGCTAAATGGTCTGATAGTAATAATGAGATTTCAGATTCCACAGCAGCACCTACAACACCAGCAATATGTTCGAAGACCAAGGTAAAAATTTGGAGTTTTACCATATATATATCTAGCTATCAATGATGATAATATTTGTGCTTTTATTCTAGTATACTACTTTTTTATTTTTAGGTTTGCTACCTTACCCAACTACTAACCTTATTCATAAATTGTAACTTTTAGATTGGTTGAGTGCTCTAATTTTGGAAAGAATTCATTTATGTCTTAATTATAACTAATTTTAAAAGTGAGATGAAAAGGTTGAGATTGGAGTAAAAATATGTAACATTAACATATGGATTATTAATTTGAGATATCATTTTACCCCTTTGAAACGTGAATTGGATTGTTGGTGTAGAGTGAACTGTTTCAGTAATTCGACCACATTCAAATACTAATCAGACCATTAATTATGATGTGCAACAAATATGTGAAGAACTACAGTAAAACGAGACGAATATAGATTAGACATGATCATTTTTACGTCATTGCAAATGAACTAAGCTTTAGCATTCCACTATATTTAGTCTTTTCTCTCCAAACAACCAACCATTAATTGATATAGACAGGTGGCAGTCAACGAAGAAGAACTTTCAATGATCAACATATGTTCTAATGTCATTAATGTTAGATCAAATTAATATAAGAGTCTCTCGTGTTTTCTAATAGCAAACTTTCACAATGTCTTGTATCGATCTTTATTGTTTCCATAAGTATAAAATTCAGTCTAAGTCAATGTTTGAGAGCTATTAGTGTTATTTGTTATTCTCAAGCCAATTAATCAATCCTAGAAATTGATATACTAGGTTTGGAATGAGTGAAAGAAAATTTATTAGTTTTCTGTTAGTTTGTAAGATGATGGAGGAAACAAAAAAAAAAAAAAACCAACTAGGTGATGAGGTGCCCAGGTTCAGGGATTTAAGAATGGGAGTGATATCTCAAAATGGCATGACGAAATCACCCTTTAAATATGATGCCTAAAGTTACCATATATATTTTCTTTGTCCTATAATATTATTCTTATACATGCATACTGTTATTAGTAAATACAATGATGTGATTATAATATCATGACATTGTCACATGCATTAGTAAGTGTAAACATTTGTTGCTACTAGTTAACTATATTGTTGATATTTGCTATGGTTATGTGACAGATTTTAGGACTAAATCCATTCATACTAAAGTTTGGACAATTTGATTGCATTGTCTATATAAAATATATGTTAATATGCGCATTAACATTGGACAAAGTGAATAAAATATTATGCTTATTCTTTAAATATTAAAAAAAAAAAAACAATATAGTTAAACTAAGGCATTATTCAAGTTAAACTCTAGTCAGGAAAACCTTGAAGGTGCATCAATTAAAATGTACATCAAAACAAAAATTAAAACAAAACGAGAAAAGAATATAAAAAAAATTATCGAAAATGAACAAATGAAATGATAAATGAAAAAAAAAAAACTAGCATGATAGAGATCTGAAACCAGCTAATTAAAATTATCTCTTGCAACTTCCGTTAGCCTTTTATACCCTAAAGAATTTTGCCAAGGGGAAAAATTGATGCATTCTTGAAAATTTTTCCCTTTCTAAGACATGTATTTTATATTTTGTTTTATCAAATATTCCATCTTTACTTGTTTCTTTATTTATTTTTTCTCTATACATTTTCATATCCTATAAGCACATAAACATTACTTTCATCACAATGTCTAACAACACCAAGGCTTGAAATGGATTCAGTTTATAAGAATGTATTATTATTATTTGTGAAAAATATCTGTCAAAAGCATGACACTAATTAACAAAACATTACCAGTCAGAGTTCTCATATATGGTCTATGCAACAGATGTTTTCAAAACTTATCATTACAAGTGACCTTAAGAAGGAGCTAATAGTCCCAAACGAAGCTATGGAGCATTTTCTGATTCCTGAAGGACATGACTTCGTTGATTTGCTGGTGCAGGACATGAAAGGAGATGTTTGGAAATTTTGTTTGACCATTAAGCCAACGCCTATTTTGACTGAAGGTTGGGTTGAATTTGCGCAAGCTCATGGTCTTGTGCAGGATAAAATCGTGACTTTCTACAAGCAGCAAAATGAAGATTTTGAAGAGCTATACAGAGTTGAGATCGACAGCATCAACAAGTGATATAGGGCAGTCAGCCTATTCTGATTAATTGGAGGGATTCATTGTACTACAAATTATATTATTCCACAACTTGGATTTGCTGCAGCTAAACTAAAACTATTATGAGATCTTCAGGTTTTGTAAATCCAACCTCATGCATGGTACTATTATGAAATCGTGAGTATATAAGTATTTATTGTTCAGATCTGATTTTTCTTAAATAGCAAGATCCTAATTTCTGTATTAAGGATTTATTAAAGTAGGGGAAACCTTGAAGATTTTATTAAGTATGAGGAGTTATATATAAATAAATAATTATTGTCAAGTCTGTTTCTCTTATCGTATTTTCATTTTATACTATCAAATTACAAATAGACCAAGATGAGAACATGACCGGATGACCCTTATTCCATAAACTGAGTTTTATGGCCAAAAGAGAAGACTACGCTTGGCTTTGAACAAGATCACCTAAAAATAAACTATAGGGGAAGATTTATAAATTCCTTTCAAGATATATTGAAGAAAGAGAAAAAAACAAACAAAATGTTACACAAAAATCAAGCAAAAAGACAAACAAGTCAAGGGAAGGCGAACAACTTCAGCGATAAATATATACAAATTAATACTCAAAAAAAGCATTCATGATATGTACTAAATAACTTGATCATATCATTCAATGATAATTATATACAAATTCCGGCAAAAACAACGATGAATATACACAAAAAGATACACTAAATTCCCGCAAACAAAACATAAATGCGACCTATAATATGGGGTGAGTCAACCAAGCAGCAACTATGCTTCGCCTATGGAATTCGGTCTGTTAAAGTTGTGCGCTTTTATAGTAGGGAAGAAAGAGAAGAGAAGCGTAGAGATACTACCACGTGGCGAATTTGCAGTGCTAATGCATGGTGCACCTGCTGCAAAAAAATTCGTTGAGACTGTGCTCTGGCCTAGGAGACACAAAGGAATGGTGGTTACTTTTATTCTTTCAGAAAAGGGAGAAAAGTATGAAAATGGATCACTTTCTCTCCACCATCGATGTTTGGTGGAGTATCGAGCACTATGATATACTAATAATAATATTATTATTTTTTATGGTGGGGAGGCTGACTATACTCAGAGAAAACTATTGCACCTCATGCTTTAGGATAAAAATAAAACTTTAATTCTTAATTTATTAGGATAAAAAAAAGTGTTCAAATACTTTTACTAGAGGATGATGTGTTAATTTAATATTACCAAAGTTCTGAATAACTAAAAACTATAGATAATTTTATTTTTAATTTTTTTTTTATAACTAAACAATTTGATAATTATATGAAAGAGATATATAAATAAAGAGTGTATTTACTTATAGGATGAGATAATAAAGAGTGTATTTACTTGTAGGATTAAATAAAGAGTGTATTTATTCTTTCAGAAAAGGGAGAAAAGTATGAAAGTGGATCACTTTCTCTCCACCAACGATATTTGGTGGACCATTGAGCACTATGATATATTAATATTAATATTTTTATTTTTATTTTTTATGGTGGGGGAGGATAACTATAGTTAGAGAAAACTATCACATCTTATGTTTTAGGACAATAATGAGACTTAAACTCTTGATCTATTAGGATTACAAAAAGTGTTTAAATACTCTTACTGGAGGGTGGTGTGCTAGTTTAATATTATCAAATATCTGAATGACTGAAACTATAGGTCATTTTAAATTTTACCTTTTTTTATAATTAAACAATTTGATAATTATATGAAAGAGATATATAAATATAGAGTGTATTTACTTATAAAATTAGATACTGAGAATAATGAATAAGAATCATTGTAAGTGCTTACTTGCTTTAAATAAATATATAATGGGAATAGAAATTTTGAGGCCCACACGTATTTGAGTTGTGGAATAGAAATGACACTCCTTCCACTCTCTTAAGGATTCTCTATCCCATTACTTATTAAATTTTTAAAAATCTATTTTATCCTCATCAAAAAACAAAAATAATGGAAAAAATTGGAAATAAAAAACAAAAAACTATTAATATAAAATCTATTAACCAAAATCAGGACTTCCTTTTTTTGGTGACAAACATCGAAATCACTCGAATGGAATTCTAAATTCCTATGTAATTGACAAGACTCATCTTGACTCATTTCTCGAGTCCAGGAGAATCTTGTGAAAATTTACAGAACCTATCTCGACTCTTGTTTTAAGTCTAGGAGAATGCTGAGAAAACTGTAGTTTTTCTAATTGAAATCTAGATTTAAAAAAAAAAAAACACATTTAAAAAAATCTAGTTAATTAAAAATAATATATACTTATGCAGAATGTTCATTATCATGTGACCTTTCTCATACTATACAATAATCTACACAAATCTGCCACGAATACCTAAAAAAAATGAGTTTTATAAAAAGGTGAACATGATCGCTCAATAAATGAATATAACTTTTCTTAAACTATTTTTAAATAAAACATAATGCATTACTGGTGAGAATAAATAATTCTCATTGGTTCAGACACATTCATATATGAACAATAAAATTGAATTCAAATACGATATCATAATAAAGTTGTAAATATCTATATGAATAATTTCTTTGTAAATTTATAAAACATATTCTACAATTAAAATCTATAAAACTTTTCTGAAATCTCTTTTGAATAATAGCACAAGCTTTTCTGGTTTGTACCATCGCACTTCAAGCCTCCATTGGAACTTTATCCATGGACTTATAACTTAACCCTGTCAAAATAATAATTTACTCTTTATCTACTTTATAAATAATCTTATAACATTTCTGAAACTCTTTTCGTCAAATCTCAGATGTAAAACTTATATTATGTAATCTCTTGCTTTACTGATCATTCTCAATATATAACATTTATAATTTGGAAATCTACATTAACTAATAATACCCAAGGAAATCTATCATATGTGATGGAGATACTCAACACACATGTAGAATACACACATGTAGAATGAGGGATAACATCTGTCATATTTATATTGGGTGACTCAGTGACTATCTTGACATCTAGCATATACGTGCTGAGTGACTCTAAAACTTACACATATGTAGCTTGATGTTAGAGAGGAGGGTACAACTTTAGCATTTTGAAAATATCTTTATTTTCATTTTCAAATCTTAAATGATTTTCTATATACAAATTTACATAATTCTTTATTTTTTTTAATATACGTATAATTTTGAATAAATGCTTCTTTTTTTTTTTCAAAACATAATCAATATTCTTTCTCAAACATAAAGTAATATTACTTAAAATATTCTAAATATTTCATATAAAAAATTCAAGCTAAAAACATAAAATTCTGATTAGAATTTCTAATATATATACGTATATATGAAGTAATAAGTTCTCATTTCAATCGTAAAACATAATCTATAATTTATAAAATCAATTGACTAATTAAATCATTTACTTCTAATAACCGATAAATAAATAAATGCTGAAATATAAATCATTATAATAAATCAATTTACTTAAAATAAATTATTCACTCACAAAACTACTTTACTCATATCTAGGTCTAAATTGGGTTTTCATCCAATTCTTCATAAACTTGTAGCCATTCTAGAATCACATAAACTCAATTTAGAACTAATTAATGTCTTGGATTTCAAATCTTATTGAAATAAAACCATTTATTTGGATAATTCAAGTACCCAAATATTCTATTCAAGCATTCTGAAATTTTCTTGACTAACAAGACCCTTCCAAATTTCCTATCTTAAATCCGAGAAGACTTTGTGAAAACTGGAAAACTATATAAGGTGCTAAACTTTCTGATAAAAATCATTTAAAAATTTTAACAATACATAGGGTGGTTTAATAAAATTTTACCAGTATAATGACTATTTATCCAATAATTCCATCTTGTCATAAAATGAAATATACACTTCTAAAACATTTTAAAATCTCAATTACTTAGGACCTCTAGTCCCTCTTCCAAATCTTATTTCAACACAAGTAGCATCATGTAAAATATATATAAAGTAAATTAGCTTTCATATGAAAACATAACTATAAAGTATGTTTTATCATTTGTAGACTTGAAAACAAAACATGAGCAAAACTGATAGAAAATCATATATTTTATAATATCAAAGTATAAGTAAACCCATGCATGACTAGATGCCAGGAAGTATAGAAAATACATATACAATGTCAAAATATGATTTCCTTGCATCATTTGATCGAGTGACCCACCTCTTCCCGATTAGAGATTTCTTTCGAGACCTGACAGTTACCTCGAAAATGGTTTTAAAATATAAAAAAGTGAGCACTAACACCCAATGAGTAGATATAATTTTCAAAACTAAATAAATCATTTTCCGATAATAATTAAAATTACATAAAACTAGTAAGAAAATAAAGTTTTAATGATCTATATTCAAACATATATAAAAGCAAAGCTGAAAACACATCAATATCATTTCGTATCATAGTAAACTGAAAACATCTGTATGGGTCATTTTTACACCTTTATAAAATCTCAATCTACACCAACCTAATACTTATGGGAAATCTGTCATATGTGATAGAGATACACAATATACATACAGAACAAGAGATAACATCTGACATACATGTATTGGACAACTCAATGACTTTCAAACATCTGCCACACACGTGCTAGACTACTCTCTAGGACTTACATACGTGAAGTCTACTTGACCATTAGAGGAGAGGGTATAATTTTAGTATTCTGAAAATATTTATTATTATTATTATTATCATCATTATTTTTCAAATCTTAAATCCTTTTGGTAGGCAACAATACATAATATTGACTAATACTTTTATAAAAACATAACCAAACATTCTTTCTCATAACATAACATAATATTACCAAAATATTTTAAGCGTTTCTTATAATAAATTCATGCTAAAATCATAGAACATAATTTATAGTCTATAGAATCAATTAACTAAATAAATAATTTATTTCCAATAAATAATCAAAACTAAAATATAAATAAATTTAATTCAGTAAATTTAATTAAAATAAAACTATCCACTTACGAATTAGATTTCAGGATCTATTTTGAATCATTAGCACCCGTATTATCTTTGAGTCATTTTCCACCTAAAAACAACAAAAAAATCTATTTAATATTCATAAAAATCAAATTAGAAAACTGAATCTGAAACTAAAATAATTGCACACTAAAAATATGCTTCCAAAAATTTTTCTTTTCTTTTCTTTTCTTCTTTCCTTGCCTTACTCATGGTTTACTTCTTCTTCTTCTTCTTCTTTTTTCTTTTCTTTTCCTTTGCTTTGTTATGTAAGTCGATTGTCTCTGTGTGCTTTTAATTGAAAATCAATATATATATTAGCTATCATATGAACTACACACACACACACACACATCATTTTTCATCTCTCTTTTGCTTACCTATTTATGCACTTGCCACTTGTCTTATTCCTTATCACTTTGACTTTTCTTCTTATCTTTTCTTTACTTGTTTTTATCTCAACTCTTTTGTATTTATTTGGTTTTGCTTTTATGATTATGAATTATGGTCATGGACCGGTCCCACATCTCTCCATTTTGGGATTTTTTTTACCAACAATAAGTGTGTTTATAAAAAGGAAATGGACTACACTAATTTCAAATTTGGGCTTACTTAAGTTTTGGACTTTGAGCTATTTTTTTCATCACTCCAATTGGGCCTTTAAATTGAAGTTTCTAATTGAGCTCCTTGACTTATTGAACCTTGTTTATGTTTTAGTTTAAAGGAAAAAAATATTCTAATTGATCTAATTGGATTCGGGCGTTACATTGACTCTCTTTTCTATTTTTTTTCTTTTTCTTCTTTCTCTCACTGCCATTTATTTTCTTTGTCTAATGTCTATTTCAAACTCTATGTTCACTATTTCCTTCTAATTGATCACATACACACACATATGCATACATACATACATATATAATGATAATAATAATTTACAAACATGACTGCCTCACACTTCTTTCATTTTCAAGCTTGATATATAATAAGTTACAAACACGGCTGCCTCATACGTTTTTTTCATTTTCAAGCTCGAGTTGCTTACCAAGCTCATTTGGTGAGACACTAGTCTCCATTTAAATAAAAAAGTAGGCCGAATTGCATAACCCCTAAGGTTTGACATAATTATACAAAAATGACAATATTTGAAAAACTTATACTGGCCTCTCCTAAGATTTCAAAAACTCATTACCAATCTCATCTATCATCAGTCAACTAAAATGATCAATTCACTGCTAATAAATATTTTAATTAATAAATAATATTTTTAGTTACTAAAATAAGAATATAATATTCTTTTCTAAAAAAACAGAAAAAGAAAAATCACCTTCATCTTCTACCTTATCTTCTTCATCTCCATTTTCATCTTCCTCATCTTCTACCTTTCATCATCTTCTACATTAATCAAAATCCTTTTCATTATTTTCATCAAACCAACATCACTCAAATCAAACATATAATCAAACCAAACATAACCCAAATCAAATAAAACTTTTATGAAAATTTTAAAACTTCATGATTTTTTTTTTTTAATAAAAAGTTTGGAGATGGTGATGCCATCTCTAACCTATCTCCGCCATCAAAGATTGGTCTTCGATGCTGGAGACCCTTTGGTCTCCAACGATAGAAACCATTTTCATCGCTGGAGATGAAACCATCTCTATGGCTGGAGACGATTTTGGTCTCCATAAAAGACCTATCTATATAATTTTTTAATTTTTTAATTTTTAATTAAATTAAAAAGATATATTATAGTAATTTTAAATTTATTGAAGGGTATTTTAGTCTTTTTATAACTTTGATAGTTGGCTATGAGATTTAATAGTTGTTGACTAATAATAGAAGAGATTTGTGATGGGGTTTTGGAACTTTAAAGAAGGTCAGTGCTAGTTTTTCAAATATCGTCATTTTTATATAATTATGCTAAACCTTATAGTAGTTTGTGCAATTTGTCTAAAAAAGAATGCCACTAATCTAATCCCCACTCTCGGCACTCTATCTATGTACCCTTTTTCTTTTTTTCTTTTTTCTTTTTTAAATAAAATCTGCTACTACCTATTTGGATTTCTCAGCCACTAATTTTGTGTCTTCCAAATTTCAAACAAAGCTTTTGTTTTGTTTAATTGATAATGGTCCATTTTAAATTGGGCTTGCTTCCGCTCAATAACTTTAAGCTTTTGCTTTGTTTAATTGGTAATGGCACATTTAAATTGGACTCTGCTAACTTTCTGAGTTGACATGACGCTGCTAGATGCACTCGTATCTAGCATTGCAATAGAACCAAAACTATTCACCTGCACATTAATACATATTATTTGCCTAAAGCGTGATTTATTTTGAATTCTTTGTTGTTCACTGTATATTTTGGATCACACTACAAGAGTTGGGTTGGTTCGAAGACTCTCTAAGAATGAAAGGAATGGTTTCCTTGTTGTTGGTATTAAAAAGGTGGGTTACTTCACCAATGGAAACATGAATAATTTCAGTTTTCTTAAGGATTGAAGTTCTAATGTTAGAAGACTTTAGAGCTCGAATTTCAATTAGGATTGATTGCAGTGTAGCATGTGGTTGATGAAAGCTTGATTCATTGCGAGCTAATATTTTGTAGATAACTACGGAACCCAATATTCAAATTTTCGCGAGTATTCATCGCCTATCTTGGCTTTGATACCAAGTGATACGTAAAGATTTTAGAAGAAGAAGTAGAAAAATAAGAGGCAAGAGATAGTTTTTTTGGACTCACTTCAACATAACATTTATTCAAATAGAAATTGGCTATTTATAGCCAACTATACTTACAACCAAAATAAAAGCAAACAATTCATTACTGTCAACAACCACCCACTAACAACAGGCCACTAATCAATTATCTACCAACCTAACATTAGCTTAGGTTAACAACACCACTAAATCACTAACTAAAACTACTTGACAACTAACATGGTAACTTGGCCACTAATCCATTGACTATATGATTTGCACACAACGTAATATTAAGAGAAAAGAGGGTAGTCTTGGTATTAAGTGGGGTTTAAAAATAAATTAGATAAATTTTAATTTTTTTTATTGGATGTGCAAACAAAAGAGGTTATATTCCATTTTTGAAGGGTGGACATATTGCCACTCTTTAAAATTCTATCGAGCCCATTTGGATTCAGATCCTACAGGAAAGTGTTTCGGATTTTTTCGCTGGAGAATGACTAACACTTCTGTGCGGCACTTTTGCTGCAAGGTAAATTTGAAATTTAGTTCATAGCTACTTTACACCTTATTCAAATGCTTTTAGAGTACAGTCTTGTATTTATTGTTTTTGCTTCCACTGCGCTTCTTTTTGTTTAGCTATTTTTGAAAGTAATCAAGCTCCTGTGATTATAAAGCAAATAGCTTCATGAGTTTTTTTTTTTTTTTTTTTAATTTATATATATATATATATTAGCGTAGTTAATTTCTATTGTTGTTTCCTTTTAATGTTTTTAAGTTTTTGAGTTGAGCACAATTATGTTGTATTAGAACGCGATTTACCAGAAGTGATTGCTTCTGAGTTCCCCATCCCACGAGTTTTTGTTTTTGCTCTACGCTCATGTCCACCAACAAATTTGTTATAGTTTTATGTTTGGACTTTAGTAATATAGAAACCATATCGGTCTTACAAGTGAGAGATGTGTTAAAAGAATGGGAGCACGAGGATATATGTTAATCTATTGCATAATCAAGTAGTTTACTGGTGTAGTAATTGTGGATTGTTAATTATCAAGTAGTTTGTCGTCTGTTTCGAAGATTGCTAAATCTTTAACTTGTATAGCTTGATTCTAAATCGCAGGTTTTCAGGTACAAGAAACGTACACTTGTAGTTCTATTTTTCACATTAGAGGCAATTTCATTTATATTGGATCAGTATGGAGGAAGATATTTGGGTTTCCTTGTTGCTTCTGTTTTCTTATCACTAGTTGGTTTTCTTTTAACTGCTCACAATTTCACAGAAAGGAGATCAGAAGTCGAAAACCAACGCCAAGTGATAGAGTTTATCTTCTCTATTGTCCAATTTATTGTTACATACATGTACTTTATTTATGCAACTTTGGATGTAAAACTCAAGTTGAATGTTGCATCCATTTTCCCACTAGTTCTCTCTATAACAGCTCTTGCCTTAGCCTTTAAGGATAATTAACAAGTTACAGATTTGTCGGCAGTCCAGACTCAACATACTTCATTAAATCCTTCAACAGTGGTTGTAGAGATTACAGGTTCACTGGTACCTGGCATACAACCTAGTTCATCAGATACTTCCAGGGTGGTTGATGAAGAAGAGAATTCAGATATGAGAGGTTGATGACGAAGAGAATTCAAGCGCTCTCCTCTGCATTACTTTGTCAAATGCACCGGCATAGGTTGATGATGAAGAGAATCCAGATATGAGAGCACCCCTTGTTTCATCAAATACTCCAATGACATCCGATGATGCAAAGATTAGTATGCCAAGAGGGTGGTACGATGTTTGTTATCATTCATATTAATCAAATATCAATAATTTTCATCTTTGTAATATGCCTATTAGTCTATAAATAGGCTTCATATTGTACATTGTAAATAGAGTGAAAGACATTTTTTTTTTTCTCATTTCACATGATATCAGAGGCTTCATATTGTACATTGGTTTATTAGGTTGCCTATCAAAGTTTATTGGGCTGTTATTATTATTATTGTTGTTATTATTATTATTATTTTGGACTTTTTGGACTCTTTTGTCATTGGACTTATTGGGCTTTTCTATATTGGCCTTAGTAGGCTTTGCTAAACCGTGACTCTATTGAATTGGGTTTGCGAGTTTGTTAATTATTTTTGGGCTTCTCTTTTATTATTGGGCTTACTAGATTATTGAGCTTATTCATTTTATCAAGTTTCCTTATGGAGAATTCATAGGAGAAATCTATTTGTAATTATTGTAAGCTTCCAAGACATGTTCTTCTTTATTGTCCTATGAGACGCTAAAGGCATTGCCATAAAATTAGGCTAGCACACTACAATTAAGATTGTTCTCAGATTGCTAATAATAGAAGATTTTCACCCAAATCTAAAAGTGTTTCTCTCAAACCTTTCCAAACCAATCAACCATCGACCATAGTTGATGACACACTGGTTACTGCCGGTTCATTTTCTATCTTCGTTCACGATCTTGCATCTATGTTCTATCAAATCATTTCAAAATTTGGTAATTTATCCACTTCTGTTTCTTCTGTGTCAGTAAGTAATTCCTCTTCGTATTTTGATTCTGCCTGTTGTAATCACATGACCTCTTACCTTACACAATTTTCTATACAATCATCATCTTCCTCTTTACCTGTTATTTCTATACTAATGATTCTTTTATGTTTGTTCAATATATAGGTCAGATCTCTACAAATAACTTATCCTTACAAAATACATACTTCATTCCTAAACTTACCTTAAATCTTATCTTCGTGGGTCAATTATGTGAACTTGGTTTTGATGTACATTTTACTTCTTCTGGTTGTCGTGTGCAGGATCCATAAATGGGGAAGATTCATAAGATAGACTATAAAATTGGACGTTTATTTGAGCTTATTCACCTTCAACTACCTTTACGAGTCTTATCTACCTATCAGTCTGTCGCTACTTTTTCATTTTTACCATTGAGTTTTTGGCATTCACGGTTAAGGTATGCTTCCTTTAATCGTTTACATTTTTTACTATATAATGGATATTTAGGCTTTGTAATTGATGATCACATTAATTGCTTATCTTATCAATTATCCTAACATCATGCATTACCTTTCCATAATAATGATTTAGTCTCTCAAGTACCTTTTGACTTTATTCATTCAAATATTTGAAAGCTCTCACCAACAACTATCATGGGAGGATCTAAGTATTTTGTTATCTTTGTTAATGACTATTCCCGTTATACATGACTTCATCTTATACATAACAAGTCTAAATTATCTAAAATTTATTCTGATTTTATTCAAATAATTCAAACTCAATTTTCAAAAACTGTCAAAATTTTACGTACTGATAATGCCGGGGAATATCAGGATACTACTTTTCTTCATTTGTTGAGTTAAATAGGTACCATATGTCATCATTCATGTCCCCATACATTGCGACAAAATGATCGTGTTGAACGTAAACATAGATATATTATTAAAACTGTTCGTGCACTTCTCATATTTACATCTTGTCCTGAAAAGTTTTAGGGAAAAACTGTATTAACAACAGTACGCACTATCAATCATGGTCCATTCTCTATTATTGATAATCACACTCTTATGAATGACTGTATGACACTTCTCTGAATTATCAAATCAAGCTACCTTGGTTAATGAAGGCCAAAATTATGGAAGGGGTAAGAGGAACCAAAATGATCTTGATAGGAATATTGAGAGTATAAAAATGAAAATTTCATCCTTTTTGGGGAAGAATGATCTGGATGCATATATAGAGTGGGAGCGAAAAATGGAATTAATCTTCAAATGTCACAATTACTCGAAGGAAAAGAAGATCAAACTTATAAAAGTGGAGTTTGGAGAATATACACTTGTATGGTGGGATCAACTTCTCGTAAGTTGGAGGAGAAATGGTGAAAGATTAATCCAAATGTGGGTTGAAATGAAGGCTATCAGAAGGCATAAATTTGTTTCAAGTTATTATTATAGGGACTTGCATCAAAGATTGTAAAGTCTTGTACAAGGAACAAAGAGTGTGGAGGAATACTACAAAGAAATGGAGATTGCTATGATCCGAGCAAACATGGAGGAAGCTAAAGAGGCCACCATGACAAGGTTTCTCAATGAACTTAATAAGGACATAGCCGACAAAGTTGAGTTGCAACACTATGTGGAGATGGAAGATATGGTGCACAAGGCTATGAAGATAGAAAAGCAATTGCAGCACAAAGGGAAGGGGAAACAAGCTAACACATTTTCAGCTCAAAATAATCCAGAAGGCCGAATTGGAGAAATGATAACAAAGCTACCCAAACAAAAAAATATGACAAGACACAACCATCTCAATCATTTGACAACAAAAACAGAGGTACTACTTCTGCCTAAAACTTTAGAAGCCGTGATATTAAGTGTTTTAGGTGTTTGGGGCATGGGCACATAGCATCTCAAAGCCTAAATAAAAAGGCAATGGTGATGCGTGGTAATGGGGTAGAGACGGATGAGGAAAATAATGATGAGGATGAAATACCTCCTTTGGAGAATTGTAGTGATGTTGAGTTGCCTACTAAGAGACAATTATTGGTAACCAGGCGTGCTCTTAATATGCAAGTGAAAGAGGATAATGAGGGGGTTAGATTGCAAAGGGAAAATCTTTTTTATACTAGGTGCTTAGTTGAAAGGAAAGTGTGCAGTTTGATCATTGATGGGGGTAGTTGTGTGAATGTGGCTAGTACCTTATTTATGGATAAGTTAGGGTTGGAAACTACAAAACATCCAAGACCTTATAAATTGCAATGGCTTAATAATAGTGGGGAAGTGAAGGTTACTAAACAAGTGAGGGTTCCATTTGCTATTTGAATGTACTATGATGAAGTTACTTGTAATGTTGTTCCTATGTAAGATAGTCACTTGTTATTAAATAGACCATGGCAATGGGATAAGAAAGTGAACCATGATGGATATCTTAATAGGTATATGGTTGAGAAAGAAGGCAAAAAGTATACTCTTCTTCCTTTGACTTTTAAACAGATCTTAGAAGATCAATTGCAACTTGAAAAGTCTCATGGAGAGTTTGTTCAAAGAGAGGTCAAGAGAAAAAGAAAGGAGAGTGGAAAAGAAAAAGAGAAAAGTGAGGAAAAAAAAAAGATGAGAGAAAGAGTGAAAATGAGAGAATGAGTGAGGATCACTCTGCATAGAAAGAAAAGAGGGAAAGAAAATGAGCTTTTATGCATAAATGAGGAATGTGATGAAGACTTTAACCACTTATAGGCCAATGATTGTACTTTTATATAAAGAGGCTTATTTCTTTACTAACGACTTTGACCCTTCTTTGCCAAGTGTTGTTATTAATATTTTGCAGGAATACGATGATGTTTTTCCTAATGATTTACCTCAAGGTTTACCACCTTTGAGAGGGATAGAACATCAAATTGACCTCATTCTCGGAGCTGCCATCCTAAATAGGCCAGCATATAGAAGCAATCTCGAAGAGACAAAAGAGCTACAAAAGCAAGTGGAAGAGCTCTTAAAGAAAGGACTTATAAGAGAAAGTTTAAGTCTATGTGCAGTACTTGTCTTGTTGGTACCAAAGAAGGATGGAGTTGGCGTATGTGTGTGGATTGCAGAGCCGTCAACAAAATAACGGTAAAGTATCGACACCCTATACCTCGACTTGATGACATGTTAGATGAATTGCATGGTGCATGTGTCTTTTCTAGAATTGATTTGAAAAGTGGTTATCACCAAATTATAACAAAAGTAGGTGATGAGTGAAAAACCGCTTTTAAAACAAAACATGGATTGTATGAGTTTATGGTAATGTCGTTTGGCCTAACTAATGCCTCTAGTACATTTATGCGATTAATGAATCATGTTTTGCTTGAATGTATTGAAAAATTTGTGGTTGTCTATTTTGATGACATTCTAGTGTATAGCAAATTTGTTGATAAACATGTTTTGCATTTAAAATGTGTGTTTGATGCTTTGTGCAAAAATAAGTTGTATGCTAACTTGAAGAAATGTTCATTTTGCACTGATCACATCATTTTCTTGGGTTATGTCATGAGTTCAAATAGAATTGAAGTAGATAGTGAAAAGGTAAAGGCTATTCAAGAATGACCGACACCTAAAACTATGAGTGAAGTAAGAAGTTTTCATGTCTTGGCAAGTTTCTATAGGATATTTGTCAAAGATTTTAGCACCATTGTTGCACCATTAACTGAGATCATGAAGAAAGATAAAAGGTTTATTTGATGTAAGGAACAAGAACATGTATTTTCTTTGCTAAAAGAGAAGTTGATTAGTGCAACATTGTTGAGGCTACCCAATTTTGATTTAACTTTTGAAATTGAATAAGATGCCTTCGAGATTGGTATAGGTGCCATTTTATTGCAGGAAAAGAGGCCTGTTGCTTATTTTAGTGAAAAGCTAAATGGAGCAAAACTAAACTACTCAACTTATGATAAGGAGATGTATACTTTGGTGAGGGCATTGCAAACATGGTAGCATTATTTGTTACCAAAGAAGTTCGTGATTCATACAGATCATGAGTCATTGAAACACTTGAAAGGACAAAGTAAGATGAACAAGAGTCACGCCAAATGGATGGAATTCATAGAATCCTTTCCATATGTGATCCAATATAAGCAAGGTAAAGAGAACATCGTGGCAGATGCGTTATTTAGAAGGTATGCTCTAATCTCTACTCTTTCAACTAAGTTGTTAGGATTTGAGCATTTGAAGGAATTGTATGCATATGATGGTGATTTCTCTAATGTTTATAATGCTTGTGAACATGCTGCATTCCGTGATTTCTATAGGCATGAGGGATTTCTTTTTAAAGGAGGGAAATTATGTGTGCCTAATAGTTCAATTAGGGAATTGCTTGTTCGTGAAGCTCATAGTAGAGGTCTTATGAGACATTTTGGCATTGACAAAACTTTGAGCATCTTGCATGAACACTTCTTTTGGCCTAATATGCGTAAGAGTGTTGAGAAAATCTGTTCTAGTTGCATTGCATGTAGACAAGCTAAATCTAGAACTCAACCCCATGGATTATACATGTCTTCGCCAATATCAACAAATCCTTAGGTTGACATTCCTATGGATTTTGTTTTGGGTCTAGCAAGAACTTGAAATAGAAAAGACTCAATTTTTGTAGTTGTGGATTGTTTTTCCAAAACGGCTCATTTCATACCATGCCATAAAACTGATGATGTTGTGCATATTGCTTATTTGTTCTTTAAAGAGGTTGTGCGTTTACATGGCATTCCTAAAACCATTGTGTCCAATTGAGATGTTAAATTTTTTAGTCACTTTTGGCGAGTACATTGTTTATTTGTTCTTTAAAGAGGTTGTGCGTTTACATGGCATTCCTAAAACCATTGTGTCCAATCGAGATGTTAAATTTTTGAGTCACTTTTGGCGAGTACTTTGGTCCAAACTTAGTACTAAACTGTTGTTTTCTACTGTTTCCCGTCCTCAAACTAATGGGCAAACTGAAGTAGTAAATAAGACTTTGAGAATGTTGTTGCATACTTTGATTGGAAGGAATGTTAAAACTTGGGAAGATAATCTGCCTTTTGTTGAATTTGCATATAATAGGAGTGTGCATTCTACTACTAGGTTTTCTCCTTTTGAAATTGTATATGGATTTAATCCACTAACTCCTTTAGATATTTTGCCTATTCCTTTGAGTGAGATTTCTAATACAAATGAACATAAAAAGGCAAAAATAGTTAATTCCATTCATGACAAGGCAAGACAAAAGATAGAGAAGTGAAATGAGCAAATTGCATCTCAATTGAACAAAGGAAGGCGCATAGTGTCATTTGAACAAGGAGATTTGGTTTGGATTTACATGCGTAAGGAAACATTTCCTTCCAAAAAGAAATCAAAATTGGATGCTCATGGAGACGGATCTTTTCAAGTTATTGCAAAGATCAATGACAATACATACCATATTGATCTACCTGGTGAGTATGGTGTCTCAGCTACTTTTAACGTTTCTGATTTATCTCTTTTTTATATTGATACAGGATCTTATTCAAGGACGAATTCTTTTGAGGGGAGGGGAAATGATACAAATGCCGCTCCACACGCCACTAGTGTTCAAAGAAGTGACTTGGAAATTTATCTTGGATACTTTAGTAGACCAATCATTATGGCCAAAGCTAAAAGGTTAAAGAAACAACTTCAACTATTTGTGCAAAATTGGGTTGATAATGGGTTGTCCAAGCATAGAAATTTTAAAGAGTCTAAGTTAATTAATTTAATTGGGCTAAAAGATTAGCTTTGGATTCAGCCCATCTCATTTCCAACCATCCAAGTAGTGTCCAGATTCATTCACTAATGACAAGAATCAATGAGCCACAAGAGTTATTTTGACATTCATGAGGGGTGACACCACCTTGATTAATGTCTAGGTTCAATATACATTTTGATTATAAAAACTTTAAATAAGGCTGTTTAGTTTCGTTTTTGATTTTTTTTTTTTTATTATCTGAATATATCTTCAAACATTTCCTATACGGAATATGAAAAAGTTTGCTTTTCTTGTGATTTTACACATAAGGTATTGAATTGATACAATTGAGTTCATCTTTGTATTTCAATTCTATTTCCTATTTCCTATTTCTATTATTCATGATTGCTTTGATCTTAGGTTCAAGGGTTATTCTCTTGGGTTCTTGTCAAAACGCATTTCTTGGGTGATAGAACCAATTTATCTGAATTAATTTGGTGTGAATCAAATCTAGTTTGAGTGATAAAGAGTTCTAAGAAACAATTTGGGTCTTGGGGTTCCGCATCACTCGAGATGGAGTCCATGTACTAAAACTTAATCTAGGAACTTATGGATCAACCAGATGGGGTAAAACCTATAAACTGCAAATGAATCTACAAGAGGAAGAGAGGAGTGGATAGAAAGGTAGAGACATTCAAAGATAGGCTAGTGACAAAGGGTTATACTTAGAAAGAAGGAGTTGACTATAAAGAAATTTTCTCACCAATAGTCATGCTTAAGTCCATCTGCATTCTTCTATCCATAACTGCATGTCTCGACTATGAGATATGGCAAATGGATGTCAAGACTGCATTCTTGAATGACAATCTTGATGAAAGCATTTATATGGTGCAACTAGAGGGATTTGTGATTCAAGGTCAAAAGCAAAAAGTTTACAAGTTGCAAAGGTCCATTTATGGGCTTAAGCAAGCTTCTCAATCTTGGAATATTAAATTTGATACATCAATAAAATCTTATGGCTTTGAGCAAAATGTCGATGAATCTTGTGTATACAAGCGTATCATCAATAAAAAAGTAGTTTTTCCTCGTACTTTATGTTGACAATATCCTACTCATTGGGAATAATGTAGGAGTTTTATCTGATGTAAAGAATTAACTTACTAACCAATTCCAAATAAAAGATTTAGGAAAGGTTTGTTATGTTCTTAGGATCCAAATTATACGGGATCTTAAGAACAAACTGTTAGTGTTGTCTTAAACATCATACAGTAATAAAATCCTTGTACGCTTTGCATTGTAGAATTCTAAGAAAGGTTATTTACCTTCTCAGCATGGAGTTCATTTGTCTAAGAAACAATTTCCTATGACACCTTAAGAGGTTAAGGATATAAGACGAATTCCCTATGCCTCTGTAATAGGCAGTCTCATTTATGTTATGCTATGGACAAGACTTGACATATGTTATTTGGTGAGAGTAATCAGTCGTTATCAATTTAACCCAAGGTTGGGTCATTGGGTGGCAGTAAAATGTATTCTTAGGTATCTTCGGAGAACAAAAAACTATATGTTTGTATATTCTAGTGAGAATTTGATTCCAACAGGATATACAGATTTTAATTTTCAATCAGACAAAGATTCTTGAAAATCAACGTCTGGGTTGGTATTCATCCTAGGTGATGGAGTTATAATATGGAGGAGTGTTAAGCAATCTTACATCATTGACTCTACCATGGAAGCTGAATATGTAACAGCTTGTGAAGCAACTAAAGTAGCAGTTTGGCTCCATAAGTTCTTGATAGATTTTGGAAGTTGTTCTGAATATGGATAAGCCAATTACACTTTATTATGATAATAGTGGTGTAATGGCTAATTCTAAAGAACCAAGAAGCCACAAATAAGGGAAGCATATAGAAAGAAAGTATCATCTCATTAGAGAGATAGTACATAGAGGAGACATGTCGGTGATAAAGATAACTTCACAGAACAAGAATGATGATCTGTTTACGATAACCTTAATAGCTAAAGTGTTTAAAGGTTATCTAGAGTGTTTACGATTACGAGACATGTCTTACTGCTCTAAGGGCAAATGAGAGATTATTAAAGTTATGTGCTTGTAATTTGTAAACGTTTAAATTAAATAACAAATAAAATATATTTATTTTATTCAATTTATGTGCATTCGTGAAATGTTTGCTTCATACAAATATCATGTAATATCTATAATTAATTATGTAGTCTCAAACTAAGTATATAAATATTATATATAAAAGGATTTTGTTTGAGATAAGTAATCTAAAGAGTCCGTAGAAAGGAAACAAAATTGGATATTTTGTTTGTGGTAAATCTATAGTTACAGTCCATTTTATATTTGATACAATGATCTTATTCGAGATCATTTATGTAGCGATATGAAAATAAAGGCATCTTATATAATAGAAATTATATAGAACTAGACCACAATAAAAATGAATTTCTTATTAATATTCATTAAATAAAAAAACTCATATTTATTGATTAGATGATCATATATTAATTGATCTTAATTTTGAGTATTTTATGGACTTCTATTTGTCGAGTCATATCTTTTGATTTATATAGGTGAAAATGTTATATATTTACAATCAATACGTTTTGTACTTTGAAAATGTGATTTAATAAGTGACTAAAAACATTATACATAATAGTGAAATCCATTTTTTCTTGTGAAAAATAGATGAGTAGTTTTTTTAAGTGTTGATTCGAGCCTTGAACAATAAGACCACTCGACTTTCTATTTATAAATAAACGGAAAGATAAGTTTATAAGTTATTATGGATATATTGTTCATTAAAGAATTAATGATCCTTAATGGAATAAGATATAATTAAAGAGATATAACGGACTTTAATGACCTAGCTCTAATTATGAACTACTCGTGAAGGATCGAACCATATGAAATGATTAAATCAATGGACACTGAAAATTCAGGTTGTATAAAACATTATAATCTTCAAAGTGTAACTTTAGATTTTTAGTGAAGTAACTCTAAGATTAATAATAATGAATTATTTAATTAAAGAGTTTAATTAATAATTTTGATATTATTGGAGCTCAAATTATCAGTCCATTTGATCCCCTTACTAGCTCACAATCACATAAAGAAATAAAGGGATAAATATGATTGGATTGTCCAATTGTAAGTGTACATACAAATTTTATTTCACGAATAATTTAAATACTTTGATTATTTAAATCTATACAATTATTTAATTAATTGTTAATTATTTAATTATTTGTAGAGGTCATGGGTTCAATTTTAAATATAGTCATTAAATTATTTATGATTTAGAATCATTTAATTTAATGAAAAATCTTTTAATTAATTAATGAAAATAGTAATTTAATTTAATTGGAATTAGATTCCATATTAAATTAAATTAAAACCGTTTTAATTTATTAGGAATTAGATTTCATATTAAATTAAAAGTAAAAAGTTCTAAGTTAATAAGGAATTTGATTCCATATCAAATATGAACTAAATTTTTCAATTTAAATAGGAAATTTTATTCTTTGTTAAATTGAAAAACCCTAACTTATCATTATAAAAAGTTGTTTTATGTTGATAACAAGAGAGAAAATTTCCTGGCTTCTTAAAACCAAAAACTTTCATTAATTAAAAACATCATATTGCCTTATATCAAACGAAATCAAGAAAATTATTTTTGATTTCTATATAGTAATCTTTTATGAGAAAATTTCATGATTTGATTCTTCGAGATTATACCTACGCACAATTTCTTTGATGAAGAGTTATAGCAAGAAAGATCAGATAATAAAAAATCTGCGAATAAAAAGGGATCAAATCAATTTTTATATAAGGTAAAATTCGATCTTATGAATATAATTATTGAATTGTTATTACTAGCATCGATCGAACATATTTTTTTGTTTGAAAAAATTTTTAAAATCCACATTTCCACATTAAATTCAAAATCGATTTTTTTCTCCAGGAACAGGGTGGAGTGCTGAAGTTGCTGAAGAAACAGAATCGACTGCTGTTGAGGCATCTATTTTTGCAAGTAAAGAATGCTTCAATCATTTTCTGTCAACAGGTCTGGAACCAGGGAAGTTTTCTACTTGGATGTCGACGTTGCGCCCACACATGACATCTGCGCAATCTAATCCATGGCAGAGTACTAAGGTATGCATGTTAATTTTAAGCAAATACTTGGCATAGCAGTGATAATTTTGAGCAACACATGATCAGATTATAATGCTTGCAAGAATATGAGTAATGCATAAAAGTTACATGGATGGTTCGACGGTGGTCCCTAGTCAAAACTGTAGAAATTGTTTGTGTGGAAAACAGAAAATGAAGTCACTAAGTTTTTCTTGTTTGTTTAATGTTTAATTATGGATCATTGAGGATTAATTAGCTCTTACAATATGTGCTCCAAGTTTTGAGTATTTCCTAATTATTCTCTCTAACTATTGTTGAGTTGGGTTCCCTCTTATGTAGAGGTCCAACAAGTCTCAACAAGTTAAATTGAGTCCATATAGAAATCCTAGTGTGATTAGGAATCATAACCCTATTTAAGTTTGATTTCCTTTATTAATTGGAGGCTAGAGTTTTGTGGTGGTGAGAGTTAAGAGGTTTGAGGCAGAAAAATCAATTGTGAAGAGTGAAATTCGTGTGGAAGAGTTGAGGAAACAAGAGAGTGAGTTTTCTGTAAGGAAATTCATCCCGCACAGTTTCGAAGTTGCTACAATATCTCTTTCGTTAACAGTTGGATCGTGCTGAAATTTGGACAGCACATTGACCTCTTCTGGACCTTGATTCTGAACAGTGGAGATCGGGAACGGAGGTGTCGTTCGTGTGATATACAGCCCGTAACAGAGCTGTCAGGTTTTTCGTCACTGTCTGTGCAGTATTTTTGTAAGAATAATATCTCTTTCGTTCACCGTTTGATCGAGCTCAAATTTAGACAGTATACTCAGCACTCGTGATTCTAAATTCTGGACGGTGGAGATCGGATTTGGAGTTCCCAGTGAAGAGCGACGCAGTCCAGAATCTCCTGCTGAGTTTGTGTTTTTCTCTTCACTTGTTATTTAAAACTTAAATTTGTGTTAGTAGGGAACCTAGATAATTGTTGCTCGGTTTTGGTTCCTATTTGATGTAAAAACAGTTTGTTACTCTCACGTTTGATTATTAGTGGATATTTTTGGGTGGACTACGGTCCCGTGGTTTTTACTTCTCGCATTGAAGAGGTTTTCCACGTAAAAATTGGTTTGTGTTATTTGTGCATGTGATAGTGATTTTATTTGCTTATTATTTGATTGGTGGTGGTATATATATATTAAAGTGGATTTGTGCGTTACTTAGTAGTTTTTCATAGGATTCATTCAGGGGGAGAAAAAGTTCCGCTGTGTGATATGTTAGTATTTGTTATTTCTCCCATCAACTATAGTAGCAGTTAAAATAAAGGCGTTCTTTGATTCCAATTATATTATTTAACATATAGATAATAAGATTTGTAATACATCGACAAGAATTAACTGCTTCAAAGTGTTCTCGTACATTAATCTTATCTACATGCAACAGCTGTTCTCAGTACTTATTACTAAAACAGATCTTGAGAAGGAATTGATAGTTCCAATCCGAGTTATGGAGCATTTCTTGATTCCTGAAGGAAAGGAGTTTGTTGATTTGCTGGTGAAGACTTGAAAGAAAAATTTTGGAACTTTCGTTTAACCGTTTATCCAAAGCCTGCTTTCACTGATGGTTGGCTGGAATTCGTGAAAGGTAAAGATCTTGCACCTAATGATGTAGTCACCTTCTATAAGTTGCGAGATGAAATTTTTGGAGAGCAGTACAGAGTTGAGGTTGACAGTGAATACAGGTGGTAGAGGGTGTTCAGTCTGTTAATATGGTTATTAACTTGCTAGGAAAGAGTTTCGACGATTCTGAAAAACATTAAGGTCCGATGCATGCATGTGTTTGCGATTTATCATATGAGTACGAGAAACGTTGTTATAGGTAACGAAAGGCAGGGATCTGTACATTATATTCTCTGCTGTGAATCTGTTTGTAACAGGGTAAGGAAGGGTTAGGAGGTGTTTAAAGGATGTTATCATTACACATGTTATATTGTAGAGGACGTCTAACATGTTATGAATGTCTAACATTTGCTACTTTGCTATGTATCTCCATGTTAGATAGGAAAGAGCATAACAACATATTATAAATTATATCCATTTTATGCTTTTAATATTATAGTTAGATCTTTACCTATTAACTAACTTTTAGATCTAATAGTTTTGTCATGTTATCGAATCAAGCATTAAATCACTTATACATGCTATCTAAAATCATATACAATGTAAATGCAATTAAATCTCAGTATATATTAAAACACACATATCAAATTATGTTATATTTGATATGGTAATATCTCTTTGCAAACTCAAGATGGTGAAGTAGAAGCAAGCTTGAATTTAGAAACCAAATTGTGGAAACAATTCAAGTGGCTTAGCTAAATTAAAACGAAAAATTAAATTCTTACAAATGTAGATATCACCAATTAAAACTACTTGAATATTGAAGGAGGGATCTCTGTTTTGAGGCTTAGATGATCAGGAAAAAATCCAAATCCCTTCGTGCACTCATCGGTCATCTGGGGCTCCTCTTTCTTCTTCTTCCCAGGATCTTTTGCTGGTTCAACTGAAACTAGTCTATGTGACATATCATTTTCAGTTTAATCACTACCTCTACCGGATCAGTGCTACATATCATTGTCAATTTACCGTCCTTCATATCCATAGAAATTGAATCAACCCCTGCTAAATTGCACCAAGAATTCATTCAAAATTAAATATCATTTCGTGATTTGGGGTATGAGATTCAACTGTTTCAATTAAAACGTTGTAGGAAAAGGAAAAAAGCTCAACTTTAGTTCCAATATTAATGTATGCCCCTGAGGCAGAGATATATGTTTATGCGTTTCAAAAAAAGTTGAGTGTTACTTTCAATACCTGGAATGGCAAAGACAGATTTCATCGAGTTTTTCTTAGCTTTTTCATCATTAAGCTCCAATTTTATCACTACTTTCTATGACTAAAACATATATACAATCAATATCAATCTATATATTGTATGCAAATTAAAGCAAAGCATTCAAATTACAGAATAGCGCATTAGGCTTGATGTCACAACAGAAAAGAAAGGTAAAGGAAAGCCGAATATAATTTGACTTCGAATAGAATAAAAGAACTCCTAGGCTTTGTGTTCATACCGTATTGTGGGTACGTGTAGATCTCTTGACTGAAGAACTCCTAGGCTCAACTTGGTTCCCTGAGCTCCCATTTTGATCAAGTTCAATAGGTGTACTAGTCATAGAGCCAATATATATTGAAAATTTGCAAACCGGCCAATCTGTTGGTCATGAATTGGTGATTTTTCCATCTATGATGAAAATGAATGCAACAGCAGAGTCAGCAATCATAGCAAAGGCTAATAGAAACGCCAATGCATCATGAACGTTCTTCACTTCAAAACTATTAGCAAGTATATCTTGAACGAATGTAACAATCAACTGATTACTGAGAAAATAATTTCCACCATCTTATGTGGCGTCTATGACATGATTATTAGATTGGTTCTTGCCTCTATAAAGGAATAGGGAGTTATGGCAAAACCGAACGCAGACAACAGAAATGCAGCTAGAAGGAAATCACTTTGTATTTACCAATCAGATCCCACACAAGTAATATTGCCTCCGGGATAAGGAAAACCAGTGCAAGAATGTGTTCCTTATGCGCATTCAGTAATTTACAACTCTGAAATAAAGTTATCATATCATGTGAGTAAATTGTAAAGCAATAAAGAATAAAAAGAAATTAAAAACCAACTAACAACTTAGTCAAAATGATTTTTAATATGTAAATCCTGTTCGTTACACATCCTTGTCAAACGCTTCTCTTTAATTTATTTTTTATCAGCTATTTCTTTGTTTGCTGTATCTCACTCTCCTTTCAATAGTTTGACATATTTGGGGCTTCAGTTTTGGGTTTTTATTTGGATTTGGATTTGGGCTTTGTTTTAGTACTTGATCCTCTACAATTTTGACTTTATCAACATTATAATTTATTCTCATTTCGTTAATATTAAAGATAAATCATTTTAGAAGTTTTCAATAATTGAGTCACTTCATGTAGGGGCGGAACTCGAAGACTACAATGGGGGGGATCGGGGTATATACAAAATTGTGACTCATACTGGGACCAAGTTAAATGATAACATAAAGAATTTTCGCCATAATTTAAAATTAATATCAACTCATATATTTAAATAAAATAATTACATTTAACGGATTTATCTAAAAATTTAAATTTGAAACATAATAAAAGAACACACACTTTTTATTAATTATTTACATTTTTTAAACGCGCACACACACATATACATATAAAAGAAATCCAAAAAAATCTGAGGGTGCCAGTGTCCCCTCAAGTCTCATAGGCTTCGCCCTTGATTACATGATCTATTGATATACGATAACAAAGCTAAGTAATAATTGTTATTAGTCATACATATATAGTACATATATGAAATTAATGCATGTGAAAGAAAAATAAAATAGGCACAACTTACAGTTGATTTTATTTGTCATAATCTCTGATTTTGATGATCGACTATTTGTATGATTTACAACAACTCTATGCAAGTGAAAAAAGATATTAAAAAAAAAAAGAGAGAGAGAGAGGGAGAGAGAGAGAGAGAGAGAAAGAGAGAGAGAATATAATCATGGTGCTAATGAAATTTTATCTATTATTTTCAAAAACTATTTTCGGGTTGTGAATTAAATAGCCCCCTAATTTTTACAAACGAATTTGTTCGGGTCAGCGTCAGAATTTTGGCTTGATGAGGGTTTTACAACTAATAGTGATGGATTGAAGAAGAAAGAAGACTCTTCAATCAAGTCCAAAAAGGAGTTCCAAGTAATTAGATGGTACTGTCGATGTTTACACACCTTAAAAATTGAATGTAATGTTTGTGCAACCCATTGAAATGTTTTAGTAAGTAATGTCTTGTAAATTCACTCTATACATTTCAACATATAGCCTTTCTTTTGATTTTAAGATAATATCATAAATAAATAAATTATAAATAATTAAACTAAAAAATAGAAACAAAGAAAAAAAAAAAAAAAAGGAGGTACTGTTTCCTCCAAGAACTTCTCAGTGGCCAGACGAACAACCAAAGGTCAGCCACAAACTAGTCTTCCATGCATCTTCTCCTTCGCCACGTTAGCTTCCTACATGCTTACTTTAATGGTGGAAATCAGGAACTTACCTCTTTGGTGCTAAATTGAATAAAAGCAAAGCCTCGTGGCTCTCCACGCTTTGGCCCACGAGTGTGCCATAAAAAGTCCTCCAATACAATCTTAATCAAGGCAGCCTGGAAAAACAATATTGAATATAACTGAACCAAAAAAATATATAAATATAAAATAAGACCAAATTTCTTACATACTTATGCAAGCAAGAACAAAGAATTTAATATTATAAAATTCTCCTTGCTCTATTATTTTTAGATCAAGGTTACCAATGTAAAATGTGCTCTCACACTTCTCATCAATGAAACCACTAGAACCATGCATTTGTATAAAAGACAATTCAAAGATATGAGACACCTTGGCATACTTTAGGAATTCCATAAATTCTTTTGTTTTGGGAAAAACAATGGCAATCTACTTTAAGGGTAATATCGAAATTTTGAAAATATATAAAATTAGGGGTGTACATACAGTTGTAAAGGGGTTCAAATAACGCCACTCATTTGACGGTTCAAATGGCCCATCAAATTCTTTCAAGGGTAGGTGTCTACTAATCATAACTACCTGAGTTGGGCTCATATATATGATGAAACAATATATGATTAACATATGCATTTAGATTACTTTCATGCCTAATCAAATATCATTAATGATATTGTTAGCCAAAATATATTCAACAATATACCAATAATATAAGATATAACTCGCATCATCTCCTAACTCAGATGGTTGTACATTTTTCCATTGATTTTAATAATGGTTTTTCTAAGTTTTGTTTTTTTTCTTGATAATTAATTTCAAAAATGTTTGATGTCAACTTTTAAGAAAATAATAATAATATAAAATATTAACAATAAATTAAATTTGAAGATATTTTACCATTCACAAGTAAGATATTTTACCATTCACAAATTGACACATAATAAACGTGTATGCTTCTTTTATGATTTTTCTTATCTTTCTTTTATTATTGTGTCAAGTTGTGAGTGGTTAGGTGCAACCAACATTTTCTCAATCCTGTAAGATATTTTTACCATTCACAAGTTGACACATAATAAACGTGTATGCTTCTTTTATGATTTTTCTTATCTTTCTTTTATTATTGTGTCAAGTTGTGAGTGGTTAGGTGCAACCAACATTTTCTCAATCCTGTAAGATATTTTTACCATTCACAAGTTGACACATAATAAACGTGTATGCTTCTTTTATGATTTTTCTTATCTTTCTTTTATTATCGTGCCAAGTTGTGAGTGGTTAGGTGCAACCAAGATTTTCTCAATCCTGTAAGATATTTTTACCATTCACAAGTTGACACATAATAAACGTGTATGCTTCTTTTATGATTTTCTCAATCCTGTAAGATATTTTTACCATTCACAAGTTGACACATAATAAACGTGTATGCTTCTTTTATGATTTTTCTTATCTTTTTTTTTTTATTATTGTGTCAAGTTGTGAGTGGTTAGGTGCAACCAACATTTGTTCAATCCTGTAAGATATTTTTACCATTCACAAGTTGACACATAATAAATGTGTATGCTTCTTTTATGATTTTTCTTATCTTTCTTTTATTATTGTGTCAAGTTGTGAGTGGTTAGGTGCAACCAAGATTTTCTCAATCCTGTAGGCTACAATGATTGATCATTTTATTCAAATTGAAATCACTTATAGTTTTTTTTTTTTTTAGGTAGAAATCACTTATGGTGCGTTTACTTCACTTTGAGGAATCAGAATAGAAATCGGAATGATTTGAAATCGGAATAACTTGGAATCGGAATTAAGTATCGGAATCAAAATAAGTTGTTTACATTAACTACAGGAATCGGAATTGGAATCAGCAGCATTACCATTTAATTGTTTACTTTGCTCTGGAATCGGAATGGATTAATTATAAGTTACAAAAATGTCTTTAATTAAAATTATGAATTAATTATAATAGTGTGCAATTTTTTATTATAATATGCATTTTTTTTAATATCAAATAAAAAACTCCATATTATAATAAAAACTATATATTATTTTAATAGTCTACTAACCTAATGTGTAATTTTTCATGATAATATGCCCTTTTTTTTAAATATCAAATAAAAAATTGTATATTATAATAAAAAAATTGCATATTATTTTAATGGTCCACTACGATAATTAAGAAATTGGTGATGAAAAACTAATGGTGTGCAGTTTTTTATTATAATATGCAGTTTTTTTTTCAATATCAAATAAAAAAGGTTTTTTTTTTTAATTATTTTTAAAGAAGGGTATAAGAGACCTTTTATCCTAACAAAATGAATGGGAATGACATTCTCAAGTAGGTTGGGGGAATGAGATTCCCATTCCACAATCCCAAATTGATGTGAGACCCACATTTTCATTCTCATTATGGAATGAATTTTAACCAAGTAAACACTATCAATAAATCTCAATCCTCATTCCCATTCCTCAATCCATGAAGTAAACACACGTTACTCCAAGCATTTTCAACACTAGTGATTGTATATTAAAAACAAAAGAAATACATCGCTATTGAAATCTTGAACAAATTTGTATTTTTGATAATTGTACAAAAGACCCGAGCAAGGACTCTTATCATTTTCCTACTTGTAAGAATATCTAAACTTATGTAACAGACAAATCTTTATCTTTTTTCGAGAGAAAGGTTGGGTTTGCCACTTAATTTGCTCCTATTCGGTTTTAATATGATAATATGGAGTCTTGAAAGGATTATAGACCTTGTAAATTCTATTTGACGTATCATCCTCTTCCTTACTATCACCCTGCTTCTCATATATCTTCATCTCCTTGGCTTTTTTTGGTTCAACTGAAACTAGCTCTATCTGACATATCATTCTAGTTCAATCACTACGTCTACTGGATCAAGTTTTCCTTTCATTATCAATTTATTGTTCTTCAAGTCCATTCAAATCGAATCAACCCCTATTACATTGCACCAAAATTTCACTCAAAATTGGTCATTTTTCATTGTTTCATGTACCGGTAATATGGTAATTGATTCACAGTTCATAGGAAATGAAAGAAAACTCACACATCACCCTACGAGAACATTTCAGTAAATGATACTAGAATTAAATGACTTGTGAGCTAACATTAAACTAGAAAAATGAATTTTTTTAGCAGCAACCTTTATTTGCAAAATTAACTGCTATTTCTTTTTTCCGTGAACATTCCATTCTTCGTTTACAAGATATATGGTGCTAAAAAAATTATTTCATAATTTGATATAATTTCAAAAATTAATTAAAAATACGAAACTCAACTTGATTAATGCATAATTATTTTTATTTCAAAAAAACAATGTATAGTTTTTTTCATAATTTGATCGTAATTTCAAAAATTAATCAAAAACTGAAACTCAACTGGATTGATGTATGTCAAGCAAAATTACATTTTTTTTTCTTGAAAAAAAGAGTAAATGTTGCATTCGATACCTTGGATGCCGAAGATAGATTCCATGGCTTTTTTATTAGCTTTGTCATCGTTAAGCTCCAATTCAAACGCTACTCTCTGTGACAAAAACAATACATTTGATATCAACATATATATATATATATATATATATATATATATATGTCACATTACAGAAGAGCATCCAAGTAAAAGAACAAGATATTTGACTGTGTTCACCAGGAAAAAGGGGTTATCAGAAAACCAAAAATTAATTTGACTCCCAAATAAATTAGATCAGAATACATGATGCAAACCTCATATATAAAGATACGATACTCACAGTTAAATTGAAATACAATCCCTAGAAAGATTAAAAAAAAATTATAATGAAAACTTTAATCCATTGATTATGTCATTTAAGAACCAAAATTATAAAAAAATTTGACTCATTAAATATATCATAATCAATAACCAAAATTATAATAAGAATGATATTAATGTCACTCCCAACACATAGACAAGAATATGAGAGATAAGTTATGTTTGATTGCCACAAGTATAATTTTACAAGATCACATGTTCAAAAATAACAAAAGAGATCATTCACTCTCGTAAGTAAATATAATCGGCTGCATCTTCATCATTGTTCTTTTTGCTCAAGGTTACATGTCTTTTGATAGACAAATAAATTAAACCCTAATATAAAACTCTAACCCCCTAACAATTGGGCTTAAAAAAACACACTCTTAGACTTAAATTAATTATAATGTGTTGGCCCAAATAATATAAACCAAAATAAAATAGGTTAACTTAACTTGAAACTCATTACAATTAAAAATAAACTCAACCCAATTTATTTAAAGTCCAATTAACTTTAATTTACCTCTAATTATCTTCAATTAGTGTCGAAAGCCTTCAAGATTAAGTTTAATTGCCTTCAATAGCTTCGTTGTCCTCCATAATTGCTATCTTGGCTTCCATCAATGCAATACAAAACTGCATTCTTTTTATCTCATTCAATAAAATTGTTTTGCTACTTATTCATCCATGTATAGCGAAATACTTGCTTATCATTGGAGATCCAGTTATGCTTAAGATTAATACTTCAAAAAACAGATGGAAAAACTCTTCTAAAGTACACTAAAATTAGTTTTAAAGCAACTATTAACTATCACAATTCACAAATGAACATAATCTATGGATACTTCTACATTCTTACCTTATTGCGGACATGTGTGGATCTCTTGACCACAGAACTCAGAGTGTCAAGTTGGTTGTCTGAGCTCCATGTTCGATCAAATTCAGTAGAAGTACTACATATAGTATCCATAGGTTGAATATTTGCAAGAAGCCAATCCTTTGGTGATGAATCAGTAATTTTTCCATCTTTGAGGAGAATGAATACAACAGCAATCATTGCAAAGGCTAGTGGAAATGCCGATGCATTATAGTTATTCTTCACTTTCAAAACCGTTAGCAAATATTGAACAAATGTAACAATCAATTGAATTACTGGGAAAACATTCTCCACCACCTTAAGTTGCGTCTCTGCCATGACCGTTTGGTTGGTTCTTGCCTCGATAAAAGAATAGAGAGTTGTAGCAAAATCAAATGCAGACAAGAGAAAAGAGCTAGAAGGTAAGTTACTTTGTCTTTTCCAATTTAATCCAACAGAACTGATATTACATCTAGGACAAAGAAAAACAGTGCAAGTATCCGATCCTTATGTGCATATTGAGCAATTTCCATCCCTAAAATAAAGTTATCATATCATGTAGAGAACTTATAAAGTAAAAAAAAAGAAACCAACAAACAATTTCTTAGTCAAAAAAGGTTTCTCATCTATAAATACTAATTGATCTATTGTCAATTTGTCATCTTAGAAAGAGTGCCATTTATTTCAATCTTCTTTGAAGAATTAAATTAAATTTAACAGTTATCATAAACCAAGTAGTGTTACTGACATCGCATGGTAGCATCAAGCACTATGCCTTTTCTTTTAAGATTTCATATCGATTGAGAATTGATCAAATTTGGAATTAACAGCATCTCTGAGAAAGAAATTCTTTATTGTGCTCATATACATTAGTTTCTATTTCTACTTCTATCCTTATATACCATCAAAAATCCTAACATCAAAATCAAAAAATTTGAACAAAATTTACACGATAAATGACAACAGGAACATTTTAAAAACAAATAAGAAGTAGTTTTCAATATCTAAAAACGAAAAATACAGACATGATTATTTGAAAATGTGTGTCTCATATCATCATTGTAATCAATCAAGAAATAGAGTCTAATCAAACAAATGGAAATTAATTTCATCTTTTTTCAACTTCTACAAATGGATAATGGAAGAGATCCAACACTCTTATTCAATTTTATATAAATGAAAATTACTTGAATATGCATTTCAACAATTCAGAATTTAATGGCATCTAACTGTAAAAATGTAAAGTCACCTTGCACATAAGTGAGGAAATGAAGCAACAAAAACGCCAGAAAACAAGGCCGTTTGGAAGATGCAGATAAGAAATTATCTTTCCTTCAATATCACACCTCGAATCCACCATTCTCGGGCGACCAAGCCTGCTGTCCATGCCCTTAAACCTGTTTATAAATGTTTTCTCTGTTAGAGACTTGATATTGACTGATTTTTTAACACCATGGTTTCAAAGAAGATGATCTGGGGTTGATTGAGGAGTACTAGTGATGCTTCATGCTTGTTGTGAGGTGATCTAGTACAATGAAGACAATAAGAAGAAGAAGAAAGGTTATAAGAGTCGGGGACACAGTTCATGATGTCAAGCTGCCAATGATGAAGCTGCATGGGAACTTGTAGATCCCTTCATAGCAGGTTGCTGTCTCTTATCCTGTCTTTGTATTGTCTTTTACAGTTTGGAGTTAATGAAAATTTACAAACTTTCTGTGTCACTTTTGTAAACTAACTCTGCATGCAATCTCTTTTGTACGGGGCAAATTGTACTCTAATTCATTAAATCAATCGATTTCAATGTAATTAAATGCGTGTCATTATCGATTAGAATTTAAAATAATCTCTCACATAATTTAGGATTTTTCAAATACTTGTGGTAAGTTACAAAGCACGTAACACATATTTTATATAATGTCAACTGAATGCTTATAATTGATAAATCTTTTCATTCATCTATATCTTTTATACTTATCAATGTCTTTTCAAATCATTTATTAAACTGCGTGAGCTGATGCCTCCCGATTGTTGACGCATTTGAGAGGCTCATCACACTGAACCTTCTCATGGTCATGGTTAGGGGCAAAAGTGGATTAAAACTAAAGGGTCCAAGCAAACTAAGTAGATTGATTGATAAATTTATACATAGAAATAAATTTTGTTTATGTCATAAATTGAAACAATTGTAAAAGAGTTTTTAAATTATAATGTCATAGAACTTCATTGCTAGGTTAAAAATTGAAAGTTTAATTATATTTAGGCCTAATAGAAGAATAGATTTTGTTTGTTTTCGTGACCAAAACAAATCTAAATTCTCCAAACAAGCATCAAGAAATTAAATGCAAGTCTGTAGGAAAGAAACTTTTATCTGATTGATTTAAATTAAGAAAAATATAAATTAATTAATTAATTGAGAACTAATTTTATTGAAAAGACTTAAATATAAAAGGTACTAAGGTAAAATATATTTTTTTATGCATTTATAGTAAATATTAATATATTTGATTTACAAAAAATCTGGAGGGGCCAGGGGTCCCCAGATCCCATATGGCTCTGCCCCTCATTGTGATGAGGGGCTTTGCCACCAACACTAAAAGGGCTTGCAAGCCTCTTTTCGCTGGTGGTGGAAGAGGCTCATGCAAGCCCTCCACCTTGTGTTAATGAGAGGCTGAGAGTAGCGGTAAAGAAGGGAGGAAGGGCAGCCAGAACAGCATTGGAAAGGGGAGGAAAGGCAGGTTGAGATGAAAGAAAGAGCAATGGTGCGGTGGCCAGCTGGGTAGGTCAAGCCTCTTGTATCAGACAGAGGACTTATCCAACCTTTTTGTTTTATCTTTTCATTATAAGTTTATAATAGAATTATGTCATTAAAGTTGAGAAATATGCAGGGCACATTTATGTTATTTTTACGGTCAAAACAAAAGTCATTACCCTTAATGTGGTCCGGTATAGTAGAAAATATACATTTAGCATTAGATTCGAGTTATTTCAACCAGTATAAAAAATGCACAAACATTACTAAGTAGTCATGGTAAAGAATAACAACAGTGGGTGTGAGAGTATAATAAGATATTAGTCATAGTGACATCTGAGTGTTCTTATACAATTTGAGGATGTATCAAAGTATTGTACAATTTGGGTGTGAGCGTTTTTATTAAAACTGTATAATTTCAATGTAGTTCCAATTTAATTGAGTTGAGTAAATTGTTAGCCAAGTGATATGCATTTTCTTTTCTATATTAGATGGTGGATCTTAAGGTCCCATCATATTTATTTTATGATACACATTTGGGCTGCTCATATATGGATTGATAATTTTAACAGACAGATCGGTGTCAATTTCTGTTAAAAAGAAGTCGTCCAAAGCACTACAGAATATAAGGCGGATTTTATTATTAACTAAAAATGAATATATGGTGGATTTATTAATAAAAAATGAAAGTAAAAAATAGTTGAATTCCAACACCACAAAAAGACGATAATATCACCAGCCAAGGCAATTAAATTATTCCATTGAAATCTTTCATACAATATAAATGGCTAGTACTCTTAGGGCGTCGGATAAGATCAAAATCAACCAATGGATGGAATGAAAGAGAAAGAAAATTATCAGGACAACATAATAAATATACTTTATTCATTGGATATGTGGGTATTTGTAATCCAACCCAACAAATCCAAGCCAACGTAATCATTTTTTGTTGAGTTGAGTCGGGTTAAATATTTAAAAAAGCCAAAATGCGTTGAGTTGAAAATTACACTAGATTGGGTTGGGTTGGATTAAAAATTTTTCAATCCAATACAATCCAATCCTATAAACATCCACCTTTAATTCTAAATCTAAGAGTTTCTAGTCTCTCAGGAAGAACATGCATTTACTAAGGATGGAGATCAATGACCACTACATCTGTTCTTATTATTATTATTATTATTTCATGAATTAACATTTAGCTTGTAATATTTAATGGGTTAAACTTTTATTTGTAATCACTTTATGAATTATTTTTATTTGCACTCATTTTATGAATTGAATCTTTATTTGTAATCATTATTTGTAATATTTAAATTTGTCAGTGATAATGTAATAGAGTGGCTATGTTTCCACCCTTTAAATATTGCATGTACACCCCTTTTGTATGCAAACTCAATTAATGGTTGTTTTAAAAGATTATTAATTATATTATAGATAAGGTTAATTACATTAATATTCTCTAAATATCACAAAATTACATTCAGTGAGAATTTTAATGTTTATTACACTAACACACCCTAAAAAATGTTGACTACCATTAAAACTAACTATTGACTAACCATTTATTGTGAAAGTCAAAAATTTCCTTTGTTTATATTGTATTATATTATTTTTAATTGTTATATATTTTTTTGAAAAATCTTATATAATAAAAATTAATTAAAAATCATATCATAATTATAATTATAAAGAAATTTTTGCTCCTAAACTGTAATTATGATTTGATTTTTTATTATATAAATATATAAAACAAATTTTTCAAAAAAATATATTATAATTAAAAATATAACAATGAAATTTATACTAAGGACACTATTGACTTTTTATAATAAGTGGTTAGTCAATAGTTGGTTTTAATGGTGGTCAACATTTTTTAAGGTATTTTAGTTCAATAATTGTTAAAGTTGTCATTTAGTGCAATTTTGATATACTTAAAGAATATCAGTGCAATTAACCCTATAATTAATAATTTTTTAAAATAACCATTAATTGGGTGTGTGTGTATGTGTGTATGTAAAAAGGAGTGTACATACAATATTTAAGAGGTAAAAACATCGACACTCAATGTAATATCATGAATGTTATTTGTAATCATTCAAAAATTTTCGATATTTCAATTAATATTTAACCCGATCAACCCAACTAATCCAATCTTATTATTATTAAGTTGGGTTAAATGAGTTGAAAAACTTATATTGAGTTGGGTTAGATTGAAAAATTTTCAACTCGATATATAGCAGATCGAGAGATTTTTAATCCAATCTAACTCGATAAATGCTCACTCTTAATTGGTTATACTTGTCTTTTTCTTTTTTTTTTTTCCCTACTTACTAGTGTTGACCTGTGCCATTTTGCGCTTAGGACACATACTAACACTACCTAATATTTACCAAGACAAAATACTTTGACAGTGAAATATATATATATATATATATATATAATGACTGTACATATATATAATAATGATACTGTACATATGTTAAAGGTGAGAAACAAAGATATTGCATTCTTAACTAGCACAGAAGACTAGAAAGTTTACGTGTTCTTGCTGCTTCCACGCTCATTTTAACTATTGGAAGCTTATGACGTCCCATTGCCCATCCACGTAAGCCCCACAACTCTTCTTGTCTAGCATCTCAAATATCTCTCTCTATCTTTCCACCGACCTTTTACAGTAAAACCTCTCGTCCAGTATCTAATAAATCTATTCCAAGGGAGCGCAAGGCCCATTTTGACCTTAAATACAGTTATAATATCAACACATCGAGTCAAGTATGTTCCAAGAAGCCCAATGCTCATTTTACCTCAACATAGTAATAATATTAGCACACAGAAAGTCTGTTCTAAGGGATCATTAGGAACATTTTGACCTTAATATAGTAATAATTAGGCTTAAGACATTAACACATCAAATATAAGATGGAGTCTAACTCGTTACATATAAACTACCAACACATCGAGTCAAGTATGTTCCAAGAAGCCCAGTGCCCATTTTACCTCAATATAGTAATAATATTAGCACACCGCAAGTCTGTTCTAAGGGATCATTAGGAACATTTTGACCTTAATATAGTAATAATTAGGCTTAAGACACATTAACACATCAAAGATAAGATGGAGTCTAACTCGTTATATATAAACTACCAAGGTACTATTTTTACAATACAAGACATTTAAATTCCTTTAGAGTCCCTATTCAAACTTTGCAACAATTTAATCATAAAGCAAGAACTTCCTGAATTTTGAGCTAGGAGAAAAATAAATGAAGGAAAGTAGAAGTAAATTTGACTTCAAACGTCCATGGTTCTGGGCTGAGCAGGAAAGTGACATAAAGTTGTTGAACTTATTGAAAATCATCATAATTAAAATTGTTAATTTGTGGTCTAGGATAAGCAAGAGGAAAGCCCAAGGAAGGTTCGAGGAAAGTTCAAGGAAGGTTCGAGGGTGGAAAGTTCAAGGAAGGTTCGAGGAAAGTTCAAGGAAGTTTCAAGGGACGAAAGTTCAAGGAAGGTTCAAGGAATGTTCAAGGAAAGTGTGGGGAAATGTGGAGGAAACTTCATGTTGGGAAAGATAATCTTATGCTTTTTTTTTTTAACTCCTCAGATTTCTTTAATAATTTTTCAAAGAAAGTTATAATTTAATACAATATTGTAATCTTTTACTTCTTTGAAGAGAATGCCACCAGTTTTTAATGGGTTTTCACATTCAGTTATGATTATTTCGTAAATAAGTAGATATTTCTCTAAAAAAAATTAGTAACACTCATCATTTTTAAGACCTTTTGTATAACAAAACAAATCAAACTATATACAATTAAAGAGTTTTAAGTATAAAATTTCAAACAGTTTTTTCATATGGGATCTTGATTAATTACCACACTGTGTAAATTACTTTACACCAATGTAAATTGATATAAGCGTGATTTACATCTATAAAAACATATGAAGATCCCGCATTTGATAAATTTTATTAAAACATGAGTGATTTTTGTGCATATGTTTGGATATGGACCTAATATTGATAGGCTTCTTTCTTTAAAAATATATATAATGCCTAACCATATTTTGATAAAATAAAAAAAAAAACAAAACAAAGCAAAGCAAAACAAAGCAAAACAAAACAAAACAAAATTAAAAATTCTTAGATATAAGCAAATTTTAGCTGAGTAATGTCTCATACCAATTTAATGATAAAAAATGAGTCCAGCTGTACATAGTAAAATGAAGTGATGGGTAGCTTTCACTCGGCGTCAAGCCATGGAAAAAACACATTTCTGTCAAATATTATCCTATACGCGCAATTCAATTACCAGTTGCGTCACAAGGTCACTTTCAAAGCCCGGAGTTGAAAGAATACATTTTAGTACCTACAATATATATCAGTGACTAAATCACACATAAGACATTGTTTTATTAATGATAATGAATGTTGTTGGAATTACTTGTTTTTCCAAATCATTAACACCTTCCTTCCATCGCTAATTCACTACTATTTTTGAAACATCTGTTTGTTGGCTAGTATTGTTGCAGGCAAAAAGAGATAGAGCTGACAGGAAAGTGTCTCAAATCACTGGAGAATGACTGATACTTCTGTATGGGATTTTTGCTGCAAGGTAAAGTTGCTCATGTCTAAAATTTTGTTTATATCCACTTTACATCTTATCTAATAAAATTCATTTTTGGATTACAATATTGTATATTTCTGTTTTTGCTTTCACTGTACTTGATTTTGTTTAGCTAATTTTGAACATAATCAAGTTCCTGTAGTCATAGAGATACATAAATTAGGCAAGAAACTAATTTTTCTTTTAACCTAAAATTGTGTTTGGGATGCTTTAGAGAAGTGGAGGGGAATCCAACACCCCTTTGTGGGGTTTGTTTGATTATTAGAGTAGTTAATATCAATTTGTCGGTTCTTTTGAATGTTTAAGGGGTTGTCTGTTTGTTTTTATATCTTAAATCTATTTAGCACTTAATGTGAGTTAAATTTAATGAAGACTTCGTTATGACGAAAAAAAAAAAAAAAACAACAACAACGAACAAAACCGAATGAGAGAATGAGTCATGTTTGTAGCAGTAGCTTGAAAACAAAAGTGTCTCTCAAAATACACACAAACAAATCTTCGAACAACAAACAAATCCTGCAATCAAACCCCATAGATAACCAAGAGAGCAAGTGTGAGGTCCAAGAACAAGGAAGCAGCATCCGGCCTGAATACGAATTCACCCCGAAGTGGCAGTGGTGATGGCGACGGCGGTGATGGTGGCGCTGGAGGGGTGTTGACAGTGGTGATGTTGCTGCGGCGGACGGCGTCAACCGTTGTTGTGACGGAGGACGACAACAGTTGCTGCAGTGAACGAAGTCAACGGCATGCGCGGACGGCGTCAATGACTGCTCAGCTGACGGCGTCAATGGCGGCTGCTGCTGTGCTTGATGGTGCCGGCTGAGGGGTGAGGTGAGAGAGATGGTGGCTGAGCTTTGAAATTTTGATACGAGTTATTATCATTTTCTCTCCCGTTGATTTTGAAAAAGTCAAAAACTCTCTATATCAGTATTAATTCAAGTTGTTTCTTGAACCTATGGAGGAAAATTTTGACATTCCATCAATTATTGGTGAAAAATGATAATTACTTTTTTAATTTTAGGATTTTGTTATACGAGGCTAAAATTGTCAAAATGAGATTTATGGGAGGACATTTATGGAAATGTATGTTAACACTCTATTTCAGCACAATTTTTATAAGGATATTATTGTTTAGCCCTGAATTTAAGAATAATGTCAAACCAGCCTTTATATTAAATTATTATTTAAAATGGTCCAACCATTAGAGAGCATATTATTTCTGTCAATAAACTAACGGTTCTATTAAGATATAAGGTCCCGTTTGTTATATGAGATAAAATTGAATTATTTATATGAGATTTGATTAAATTGGATTGGATTAAATTAAATTGATTAATTTAATTATTATTTATGTTTGATGACATTAGGATAAGATAGAATTAAAATGAAATTTATCAATGACTTAAATGAAAATTTTCAAATATTTTAAAATATTTTTTCATTTCTTCCGCCACTTCCAGCTACACACCACCACTCTCCTCTCTTTCTCATCACCCCCCACCTTAAACCCATCCAAAACCTACGCTATTTCCAGCAACGGGATAGATGGTGGAGACGATGGAGACATTGATGCCTTGGAACAGAGGCAAAAACGATACGAAACTCAGCTACAAATCGATCAGCTCTTAGTCTTGTCGGTTAGTTCTTATTTGGAAAATCATCGATAGTGGAAGAGAGGGAGAAGAAAGAGAAGAACAGAAAAGAAAGAGACGACCGGAGAAGAAAGCGACAACTAAATAAAAATGGGAAGAACTATAATTCGATCAGAGAAGAAAGAGAATGATCGATTGAAGGAAGTGACAGCGATAATGGTGGAGCTGGAGGAGAGAGAGCAACTGAGAAAGGTGGGACAAAATTAATCCACCTGTTAAATAAGTTTCAATTAACTTATTAGAGTGGGTTAAAATTACTATTGAAAAAACTTTGAATAATTTAATGAAGGAGTTTGGTTGCACCAAACATTGGTTAGGACAAACATTTTATCCGGATCCAGTCATATTTTGACTAACAAAGGGGCCCAAAGGCATAAGGCTAAGTGGACATAACAAGGACGGAAGAATGGAATAATGATTTTTTTAATAATTAAATAAAAAAATTATTTTTTTTCAATGTCACTGCTCTCTCTCTTCACTGTTTCGATTCACCAGTGACTAGTCCCCCACCATCCCTCTTTCCCTTTCTCTCTCCCACAGTCTCTTACCTTTTCACTGTTTATCTTTCTCTCTCTCTCGATCTCTCTTTACTGTTTCTCTTTCTACCTCTTTCACAATCTCTTACCATGCTCGCCGATCGGATCTTACAAAAGGTATCCTCGACCGGCTTCAGCTTCTTAGGATGGCCGGGCGCTTCCCACTCGCAGTGGATACCTTTGGGCGACGGCCGACCACCAATCTTCTTCGGATGGCCCCTCCCACGCTTACCCGGTGTCATCTGCTGCTGCTGGGTAGGAGGAGGCTGGTTAACTAGACAAACGGAGACCAAAACGGGCTAGGCTCTTAGGAGGACGACCGGGTAAGCGTGGTTCTTAGGCGGACGACCGCGTCGCCGGCCCGTTTTGGGTAGTCGGGCCTGGAGTTGGGCCAGAGGAGGTGGGGAAGAGCATTTTGTTGGTGGTTGTTTGGAAGAATGGTGGGAACAGGAGCATGATCCTAAGGTTTTGTGTTGTGAATTGGATTTCTGTTGTAAAATTTATACTTGTTAGTGGTTGTTTAATTGGCTTTTATATTTTGGTTTTAGTTTTTTTTTTTTTTGGGCTATTCAATGTTGGTTTGCTTTGTAGTCGAGATTAGTTAGCGTTTGATGGATTTGTGAGATTTAATTAGATGTTTAAGAAGTGAAAATTGAGGAGAGTGACACTTGGGATTTAATTAGATTTTTGTTTTTGTTTTTTTTTTTTTCCCTTGATCTTTCACCTTTTTTTTTTTTTTTTTTTTTTTGACCAAGATTTTTTTTTTTTTTTTTTTTATAGTTTTTTTATAATTGTATTTATTTTTTTTTTTATCCTTTCCAATATAATAAGGATATTTTTCTTTTCATTAATTTATCATAAAACCACTTTTGGGTAGGAGGTTTTTTACTAATATTTTCAAAAATTGAGGTGAAGTGACGATACTTTCTATTTTAAGGGCTATTTTCAATTTTTTCCTTTTTCATAAAATAGAAGTGAGAAATTTCTAGCGAGGTAGGTGGCTGCTACCCTTCCCTTGATTCTAATAGCAAGCGTAAGGTTCAAATGTTCATAACCATGTGATAAAGAGTAACAATTTTTTCATTCGGCTGCACACTAGGCTGGCCATATGATAATGAGTAACAATTTTTTCATTGGGCTACACATTAAGCTGATTATACCTATAGATTCGGCAGACATCTGATGCGGTATCAGGAGACTTGTATATTAAATATCTTAATTTAAGATATTTACTTAAATAAGACTTATTTTAAGAAAAACAGGCAGCCCTAAGTTTTTTTGAATTGAGCTTATGTATTGTATCATATGCCCGTTTTATTGGAAGCGCCTGCTTTTGAGCTTTCAATGTATTTTTGTTTTTGTTCTTTTGAGTCAAAGTCCCCAAACAAAAATGTTATCTGTTTGTATTTAAATTCGAGTGATAGAGCAAGCATGAGGTCTTGCACGTGAGAGTTGCGTTAGGGGTTGAGACCACAAGGTTGTGGATAGCAAGAAGACGATATATGTATGTATGTTATATTTTTAATTTATGTTTTGGGTAAGCAATTAGCTTATCAAAGATTATAGTCAGTTTAGTTCAGTTCAGTTTCTGGGTATTATTGTAATCAATTAAGTATTGAATTATCCGTCATTTTCAGCAGTTTAGATTCGATAACCAAGCACTGTTGCATCATTTCCCATCTTCTTCAACTAGATTAAATCATTGCAAGATACTTGCATTCTCAACTTGTTTAGCTTGATTCTAAATCACAGGTGTTCAGGTACAAAGAACGTACACTTGCTGTTGTATTCTTTATTTTGGAAGCAATATCATTGGCACTGGATCAGTGTGGAGGAAGCCGTTTGGGTTTCCTTGCTGCTTCATTTCTCTTATCACTAATTGTTTTTCTTATAATGGCTTACAACTTCACAAAAAGCAGATCAGAAGTTCGAAATGAACTCAGTGTTATAGAGCTTGTCTTCTCTATTGTCCAGCTTATTGTTACATACTTCTATTTAGTTTTTGCAATTTTGGGTGTAAAACTCAAGTTGAAAGCATCAATTTTCCCACTAGTCCTCGCTATAACAGCTCTTGTTTTGGCTTTTAAAAGCAATGAACAACAAGGTACAGATTCATCAGCAACGCAAATTCAACTTATTGCATCAAATACTTCAACAGTAGATGTTGAAGCAGGGAATACTAATTCATTAGCTTCAAGCATGCAAGACGTTTCATCAAATACTCCAATGTTGGTTGATGAAGAAGAGACCACAGATTCACGTGCTCTCCTTCTTCATGTTGCTTCATCAAATGCTCCAGCAGAGAGCACACCTCGTTCACCTTTCGTGGTTGGGAACAATGAGAGTACAGATTTGAGGGAACCCCTCATTTCATCAAACAGTCCAGTGATGTCTGATGAAGAGACTACTAGTCCAACAATGTCTGATGATGAAGAGATTATAACTACTCCAAGAGGGTGGTATGATGTTGATGAAGGAACAGGGTGGAGTACTGATGTTGATGAAGGGACAGTGAGTACTGAATTTGATGAAGGAACATGGAGGATTGATATCGAAGAATGTTTTGATTATTTTGATTATATAATCAATTATTCACGCCCACATATGAGATCTGCACATTCTAATCTATGGCAGAGTACTAAGGTATGCAATATGCATGATTATTTAAGCATACATTTGGCATATCAATGATGATTGTGATTTATGAGGCAACAGATTGCACTACAATGAGTGTTTGGTAGTTAATTTGAAAAGTGATTCTCTTGAAAGCTATGGCAAACGCCAACATATTTGAATCATTTGCTTGTGGTTTTTAATCATTGCTTTAGCTACCTTTTTCTTCTCTTATTTAGATTTTACCTACCTTATTGTTGGAAACATGTTATCAACCTGTCAATTTGTGGCCCAAATACACTTGCCCGTCGGATTGGAAAGCCGAGTCCCTATTTGAAATTGTGTTACCCAAGTGTAAGAATAAAAAGCAACCAAAGAGGTGGTGAAATTGGGTTGTTTATGTGGAGGGACAACATTTTGCACAGAGGATCAGATTAAAATGCTTGTAAGAGTATGAACAACATATAAAGTTCCACAATGGTCCATAGTCAACGTCACAGAATCGTTTGTGTAGAACATAAAAAATATAGTCTCTTTAAGTTTTTTGTACGTTAGACCAGTTGCACTTCCACATGATACATAGATGTCTGTTCATATACTTCATGTTAAATTGGATTATTGAGGACTGATTAACTCTATTAGAAGTTAATGGTCAAAGTTATTTAATTCTGCGATTTCATTTTTAAATTCAAAAAATTACTAATGACTAAACCTTCTAACAAGCAACTTACATAGTTTAAAGTGAATGTTAGTGTATGTAGAGTTGAATGTTAGTAAGTTAATTGCAAAGTTTGTGTAATTTAATATGAGTTTTATGAGTTACAAACTTACAATAATGTTACATCGTTTATTTTCAGATAGAAAATATGTTTAGCTACAACATCATAAATAAGTGTTCTCATACATAAATCTTGTTTCCTTGCAACAGCTGTTCTCAAAATTTATTACTGTAACTGATATTGAGAAGGAACTGATAGTTCCAACTCGAGCAATGAAGCATTTTTCGATACCTGAAGGAAAGGACTTTGTGGATTTGCTGGTTAAGGACCGAAAGGAAAATTTTGGAAGTTTCGTTTGACGATTCATCCAACGACTGCTCTGACTGATGGTTGGCTTGCATTTGTGCAAGCTAAAGATCTTGAACCAGGTAATATAGTCACCTTCTATAAGCAGCCAGATGAGAATTTCACAGAGCAGTATAGAGTTGAGGTCGACAGTGAATACAAGTGGTAAGAGGGTGGTGACTGTATTATGATTATTAACTTGTTATTGTTATTTTTGTTGTCAGGAAAGAGTGTCGGACTTGCTAAAATACATTGAAGTTTTGATATATGCGTTTGTTCATGGTATAAAATACGAGAAATATTGTTGTTGGTAACTAATGTAATGGCAGGATAGTTTGTGGTCTTTTTTTTTTTTTTCTTCTTTTTGAATCTATTTGCACCCTGACTAGTTTTCTTTGTTTTGCTGAGGAGGGTTTTTACTAAGTTGTCCGGACTCCAGTGACAAGAAAAGAGCACCTCTGCCCTGATCTACTTAGACCTTACACATCTTAGCTGCCTAATCATCTAGGGGTATATGTTGTTAGCAATCGAATGATTATAATGGTTACAGGTGATTTGGATTTTTGAGATAATTATCATCTCTGTTGATGATTTGAGAAGCTTAAGTTGCAAAGATATGTGTTTAAACAATCATTGATGCAACCAAAACAGAAACTACAATGAAGATTTTGAAACGCATTAAGCCAAATATATTGAACAAAATCTGCCCTGGGAATGAAGTGAGGGTAATTCACTGCAAGAAACTAACTAGCTACAACAAGGTTATTCCTTCGGAGACTTGCAATTTATAGGAAAAATTTAAGCATACAAAACTATCGGACACTGTAAACATGTTAAAGGTAGGAAACAAAACCATTGCATTCTTGACCATTATCTAGTAGCAGCCATGTCTATACTATCGGAAAACTCTAAAGCTTACAGTGTTGTTGCTACTTCCATGCTCGAAACTTGTACGAATATTGGAGTTTTACATTGAACATTAGGATCTTAGTTGGACTTAAAAATAGATAATATAAATCAATCATAAAATTACTCAAATCTCAATTTTCATACAGATTTAGTATGATAAATTTGTAGCTTTAAATGTTTATTATGGAGTCAAATAATTTTTTTGACACTCGAAACTTATATAAATATTAGAGTTTTAGCTCTTAAAAATAGGATCTTATTTGGGTTTAAAAATAGACAATAGAAATTAACCATAAAATAAAAAAATCACACTTCTTATACGGTTTAAACTAGCATTGGTAAACACAAGTTAGCATTTTTTTTTTTTTTTTGGTGTTAGGTTAAAGGTCAAATAAAATTTTTAATACTCAAGACTTGCTCAATTACCCACCAGTTGATAAAGATGTACATCGTCAAGCTTGATGAACAAGAACTCTCCTATTGGACTATCCCGTTTAATCTAGCCTCTAGCATTTTTCCTAGTAACTTAGCAACTCTTATTAGGTGACTAAGCTAGTGTACAACTTCAAACTCTTTGTAAGCTCAACACTCCTATCCATACGAGCCATGTTTATATACTTGCAAGCATTTTCTAGTGATTAGGAGACACATCAAGAGCTAACTATCAATCTTCACCTAAGACATAGTTGGAAATGACCTCAATGAAATAGAATATAAAATGATAAAAATGTAATGGATGTCATATTATATAATGCAATCCTATTTTGATCTAGCATGAACAATGAAAAGCGTGTATCAAATGCAACTAGATAAAAAATCAATCACAACAGATGACAATAACAAACATAGTTCTAGATTAAACGGTAAGCATTAAAACAAATATAATTCAAATCAATGGTTATAACCCTAAATATATATTAAGCTCTGACCATGATCTAAATCATAAAATGTTTCATAAAAAATGGATTTTGAAAATCAATTAACGAACGTAATCAAAATAGGTTCCAAATCCTTATTTTGAGCAAAATCTCTTCAATAAAGAAATCCTAAGCTTAAGTGGGAAATATTAAACACAAGTTATGGACTCCTGGAATTTAGAAAAAAAGATAAATGGTCTGAGAGAGGTTTTTTTTTTTTTTTTTTTTTAAACAGGTTTAAGAGAGCATTTGTCTCAACTCTAGGGTTTTCATTTTACAATTCACAAAAGACTAGGTCAATAGTCAAATGTAAAATATTTATACATGGTGAAAAAGTCAATATCAAATGGGTAATTTTATCCTTACATATTTCCCTCCCATATTCTAAGGTGACCTAATGTGGACTCAAGGACATGTGACACCTCTTTTTTTTAATAATTTAAATATATATATATACACGCAGAGAATTTTATTAAGAATCAGGAAAATGGAACCCCTTAGCATACAATCTAGAGTCCCTAACCTTGTTCTCATATAAGGACCTTAGGTGGCATTCTGTTACTTCTATCCTCAATGTGACACCTGATTTAAATATAGAGAGAGCACGTCAAAATCCAAAAAAAAAAAAAAAAAAAAAACACTTCCACTTCCACACTAGGGTTGGAGTGTGCACATTCCATGATCATGTTAATGCCCGCGTGTGCAATCAAACATTTTACTCTAGTGGAGTGAAAAAAATAATCCACCACGCATGGGATGTGGGGAAATATGCTTACACTTCCAAAGTGAATGAGGCATCTAATGGACTTGGGAGGAGCGTGCCTAACCTAATTCGCTACCATCTCTAGTTTGGAGTTTAAGTTATATCATGTGTATTGGAAGTTTATTCTCCTTATAGTTGGATTATAATTCTTCCGATATCATGGGAGTAGGTTTCTTAGTTGCACATGTGCTGTCTGATTTGGACAAATTTTGATTAAACTCTAACCAATAGTATCAATAAATTTTAATTATATTAAAAAAAAAAAAGGTTATGTTAGCATCTCTATGTTATAAAGGTACATCATAATAATAAAATTTATAATAAATAATTCATTATTATTCTTTAGATATATCAATATCCAATTTTACATATTTTAAGAAAATAAATCTAATGTAGGGAGACATAATAGAGGTTTTTTTTTTTTTTTTTTTTTTTTTTGAAAACTGAACAATAGTACTGAAAACTGAAGACTGAATAGTTATTACAATATGAAATCTGAATGAAATAATTTTTTTTCTTATCTCTGTATAATAATCTGAAGGGAAAAACAACAATTGTTTTTATAAAATAAAGATTTGCGGAACATTGAGTTTTAAAAATTTTTAGAAAACTCAATAGATCCATAAAACAATAATAAAACTAAATAAAGATCGAATCTTATACCTTTTTGTATTGATCTCTGTGGATTGCTCACCACTTGTCTTCCTTGATATGATTCTACACCAAAAAACAAGTGAGTGGACACAATTATATAGAATTGTGCTCACTTTTTATTGAATTTTTTTCTCAAAAGAACAAAAATATATCTAAGAGGTGAGAATAGGTTTTTTGTTTTAAAAAACGTAAAACAAAACCTAAGTATAACTTCTGTTAGGAAAAGAATACTATTTCTTTTCTATTTATAGGCAACCAATTAGGGTTTTAAATAATCAAAATTAATATTTAACCCCAAGTTTATTAAAATTAAACTTTTGCCCATATAACATAATTAATTCACAATTAATTCATGTTATATTTTGTAATCATAATTGTGACCTATAATTAATTCATAATTAATTTATACTCGATCACAACTAAGAATTGAATTCAAGACCTCTTATAAATTAATTAAATAATTATTAATTTATAATTAATAATTAACTAATAATTTGAATAATCAATATTATTCAAATACCAAGTGAACACATATTTTGTTACTTATGTAACAACTATAATTGGACGATCCAATTACAATATTCTATATACACGTTTCTTATAGTGAAATGAGCTATCAAGGGGACCCGATGGACCTACAGTTTTGAGCTCCAATAATATCGGAATTATTAATTAAACTCTTTAATTAAATAATTCACTATTATTAATCTTAGAGTTACTCCACTAAAAGTCTAAGATTGCATTCTCAAAACTATAGATGTTTTTATACAATCTGAAATTTTCAGTGTCCATTGATATAATCACTACATATGATTTGACCCTCCACAAGTAGTTCATAATTAGAGCTAGGTCATAATGTCCGTTATACCCCTCTAATTATATCTTAATCCTTAAGTACCATTGATTCTCTAATGAACAATATATTCATAACAACTTATGAATTTATCTTTCCGTTTACATATGAACAGAAAGTTGAGCGCTCTTATTGTTCAAGACCTGAATCAACCCTTAAGAGAACTATTTCTCTACTTCTCGCAAGAAGGAGTGGATTCCACTATTGTATAAAATGTTCTCAACTACTTACTAAATCATATCCCCAAAGTACGAAGTTATTGATCGAGCATCTATATCGATCTCACCCATGTAAATCAAAGGACATAACTCAACAAGTAGGAGTCCATAATACACTCAGGATTAAGATCAATTCATATATGATCATCTAGTCGATAAATATAAATCTCTAAGTTTAACGGATATTAATTAGAGACTCATGTTTATCGTGGTCCAGTCCTATATAATCTTTATTATATAAGGTGCCTCCATTTCCATGTCACTACATGAATAGTCTCGGATAAAACTATTGTACTGAATACAAAATGGACCGCAACTGTAGATTTACCACAAACAAAGTACCAAACTTCGTTTGCTTTCTACGGACTCTTTAGATTACTTCTCTCAAACTAAATCCGCTTGTATATAACACTTATATACTTAGTTTGAAAATACATCAGTAATCAAGGATGTTTCTCATAACATATATAATTTTTGCAAAATATATAAATTGAATAAAATGAATACTTTATTATTATTTATTAAAACCGTTTACATAATTACAAGCTCTTAGGGCATAAAACCCAACATAATCTTGTTTATTTTATAAAGTTAAAATTATCTGAAAACTAGTAATTTGATATTGATATTTTTTTATTATTAGTTGTTATATAATTTCATTTGATATAATACAAATAATTGTAATAAATTATTTAATAAATACTAAAAACTTTTATGTATATATAATAATATTTTATTCATAATTAAAGTATTTTTAAAAAAATTATATTACATAAATAAATTATTATAGTAAAACAAATTAAATTATATATTTAAATAAAAATAAATAAAATGTTCTTAAGTTTAATTATTGTTGTTCATTGCAATATTCATTATTACATTTAGAAGGAATCTGTATAATATAAAATTACGATAAATTTAAAAATATATTATTTTAAAAATGATAGAATTGAAATAATATATTTAAAACATTATTAAGTTAAAAATGATCAAACAAACGACCTCTTAAAATTTCTATATTTAACAAAGTGTTGTTAAATGTTTCATAAATCACATCTCATTTTTAAGTGAGATGCTAAAAGGTTCTTTTTTGAAGGTTTGTTGTTTGTCTTCGATTTTTTTTTTTTCCATCTAAAGATAAGAAATGATTATTAAACTTTTTAAAATTAATTAATATTATTAAAATAATATATATTAGATTAAAGAAGTTAGTAACAACTTTAAATAATAATTTTATACATTATAATTGTAAAAATAATCCATTAAAAATTAACTTATATTATAAAAATTTTAATCCTTCAATATTATAATATATAAATAGAAATTATTTGTAGATTGACCCACCAACCACTAAAAATGATTACAATAGGCTAAAAAATCTAATTCTAGATGAAGACATCTTTTGAAATAGCTTTTTCAAGAAGTCTTAGGACTCATTTGGAATAACTTTTATTTCTGATTTTTGACAGTAGAAGAAGAGAAGTAAAGAAAAGTAAAAGTTAAAACTTTTGAGTTGCTGTTTGGATTAAAAACTTTAAATTTAGAAGAGTTTTTAGGATTGTTTGGATGAAACATTTGAAAGACTTTATAAATTATAACATGACCATTCTACCCTTTCCATAATAGTTTTTTAAATTACTTTATTAGAATTTCTTCTACCTACAATGTAATACTCACACTTTAATTAAAATAAATAAATGATAATATTTATCTTAAACACCTTAATTAAGATAAATAAATAATAATATTTATCTTAAACTTTAAATTAAGAAATTTTTAATAAATAAAATATTAAAACAATATAAAAAAAATAGCTTTAAAAAGGATATTTTTTAAAAAATTAATATTAATATTATTTTTGACAAATAAAAATATATTATTCTTCATCCCCATCAGAAACTCTCTCTCTCTTCTCTCAGTTTTCTATTTTTCATCCGTCATCTCTCTCTTCTCAATTCTCCCACTGTTTACTTTCTTCTCCTACTTATAAACGCTCTCTTTCTTCATTCCTAGTTCATAGATGGCGTCCAAGACTCCAAGTACCTTCGTCTCTTCTTCCAAAATCCTTCTCTGTCTCTAAGTACCTTCGTCTCTTCTCTTTCTGAGTGTTCTGGGTTTTATTAGGTTTGATAGTGTTGGTGTTCGATCGGTGAAGTAATTGGGTATGATAGGATTGTCGAGGTTGATGGTGTTGCTGACTTTGATGGTGTGGGTGTTCAGTGATGAAGGACTGTTGCTAGGATGGTTTTGATGATAAATTGAGTAATTTTGGGTGGTGTTGTTTGTCAAAGTATGGAAGAGAAGAGATGAATTTTTGAATTAGGGAAATGAATTTTCAGTGGTGGTGTTTGTCAGAGCAGAGAAGAGTTAAAGGATACAAGTGAAATTTTTATTTTGTTGTTTGTCATACAAAGGATAAAACTGGTAATATAAAAATTTCATTAAACCAAATTTTGGTTGTCCATGTTTTCTAGGAAGAGCTTCCAAAAGAAGCTGAGTGGAGTGGCTTTGGGTAGAAGAGCTTTTAAAGACAAGAAGCTCTTTTGTTAAATCCATCCAAATAGCTATAAAAATGATTTCTGACGTCAAGAAGCTAAAATAAGTTTTTCCCATGCATCCTAAATAGGCACTTATACACACACACACTCTCTCTTCCAAAAGCCAAAAGTTAGCTTAGAACTATGTCAAACAAGCCCTCAACGTGAAAAACATAGATTTCCTTTTTACTGATGCCACTGGTGTAAAGCTACTACTAGTTTAATGTTCTCGGTTGTTTCTTTTCTTTCTTTTGTTTTTTTTTTTTTTTTTTGAAAGTATTTTTTGTAGCATGGTTTTACTTTTCCCTTTTTTTTTTTTGGATTATATATATTAGTAATTTAAAATTTTAATAAGTAATTTAGATTTATTTTTTAATTCAAAATTTTAACAAATAATTCCTAGTTTTATAATATGCCAAAACAAAATTTTCGGTATCTCAAAAACACAATATATATTTTTTTTTTTTTTTTCAAATCTGGTTATATGCCGTACAAACTGAAACCTTGCGTTTCAATAATCGCGGGACCACACCAAGCTTCTTCCGCATATCCGGAAAATCTTATAATAGTCCCTCCTATAATCTTTTTTGTATTTTTTTGAGGTTCACTTCACTTGCTTATAAACTTTAAATATTCAAAGGGGACAAACAAAAAGCACCCACTAGAGTTTCATTTTGAATACAAGTTTGTATTATCTGAAAAAAAAAAAAAAAGAAAAAAGAATACTACTCCAAAATAGACGATTGCATGATGTCAGGATTTTCACGTTATATGAAGGCATCAGCAATGACATAAATTGATGATATATGTCTTTACATTTTTCTTTTTGACACTTGGTACATCTTCCTTATTGAAAATGCAGTCTTCCTTATTATTTATTATTAATATTTTACATCGAAAAACAAAAATTAAATTCAAAAAAAATTACTTACACATTTTGTTTTTAAGATAAGAATAAAATTTAAACCCTATTAAAAATGGTATGTTATAAATTTTAGCTGTCCCTTAAAACAATTTATATGTTCAACAACAAACTGGTCCTAGAAAAAACTCAAAATTAGATATATCACTTTTTTTTTTTTTTTGAAATATCAGGTTTTCAAAAATTATATATATTTTAAGTTAATGAGGCTAATCCACCAGACAATTAAGATCACACTAATAAAACATTGATGATATAATTGGAATAAACGATTCTCATATGATTGAGAGTTATTTATATTTAGATAAAAAATAATTTTTATATATATGGAAAAAAATTTTACTACTTTATTTGGAGGTGGATACGCAATCTCCCGAGCTTATGATTTGTTGTGGGAGGAGATGCAATTTTTATCATCCAAATTATATTTATACACGTGGCTTAATTATTTCCTCCTTTTGCTGAAGTGTTCACAAAAGGACCACTACACGACAGTGGAGTGGGGACTAGGGGGACAGAGGGAGACCAATAGGCATATATAATAGTGGAGGTGTGAGATGGCAGGCCAGGAAAGCTAGACAATAGAAAACGACATTATATATTTGACTGCGTGGCTTTAAATAGTACAACTTATTATTTATTTATTCTAACTTAAAATTAAAAATATTAATGAAAAAAGTAATCAATTAATGACCTTTAACAAAAGTATTAGATAAAAAAGTTATGTAATGAGATTTACAATCGTCAGCTTGAGTTCTTTTTTAAAGCTAATATTAAAGGATTCAAAGATTCTTAGGATATCCTGCGATCAAACAATATTTAAAAGATATTTTTATTATTAAGATACATATATTTTTAAAGTTTGACAAATACTGACGGTAAAAATATATTTTTACCTTAAGATATATTTATTTAAAAACATAAAAATAATATAAAATAATATTTAAAAATAAAAATATATATTTCTTCAAAATTATAAGAAAATAAATTAATAAAACTAATCTCCACCATATGAAGATCAATGCACCAAATGAAAAAATATATATATAAAAGGACAGAAAAAATGTGGAGATCTAAATTGGATCTTCTTCACCGTGAAACACAAAATCAAACCATTCAATTGGGCAACCATTTTCTCATTCTTTCTTTCTCTTCATCCCTCATACTTCTCTCTTCCTCCTTTTTCTCTCTCCTCTTGGGTTTCTAATCGACCAGAAATCTAGTTTTTATGCATTTTCAGTCAACTGGAAATCCAATTTTTGAGTTTCCAGTTGATTATAAAACTAGAATTCTAAGTTTCCAATCGTTGAAAACCCAAAACTCAGGGTTTCTAGTCGATTGAAAACCCAAATATTAATCATCATCAATCGGCAAAACTCACAATCATCAACCATCAACCATTGTCACCAACATCAGTCATCAATACTGGCCCACAATCCTAACCCCACCAGCATTAAAAAAAAAAAAAAAAAAAAATCAATCATCCAACACAGTGGATTCAACAAAAATTGGTAAAACCCCCACAAGCATCAAAACCCACCCAAAAAAAAAAAAAAACTACAAAATAATATTTAAAAATAAAAAATATAATTTTTATAAATTAATAGAACTTATCTCCACCATGTGGACATGAATGCACCAAATGAAATATATATACATATACATATACATATATATATAAAGGAAAGAGAAAAAAAGATGGAGATCTAGATTGGATCTTCACCAATCAAAAAATCAAACCCTTCAACTTGGCAACCATCTTCTCCCTTTTTCTTTCTCTTTATCCCCAATCTCTCTCTCTCCCCCTCTTTCTTCTCTCTCCCCTTAGGTTCTAGTTGACTGGAAACCTAATTTATATGGATTTTCAGTTGACTATAAATCCAATTTCTAAGCTTCCAATTGCTTAGAAACCTAAAATTCTAGATTTCCAGTCGTTGGAAGGCTAAAACTCAAGGTTTCTAATCGATTGAAAACCCAAACATCAATCATCATCAATCGACAAAACCCATAATCATCAACCATGGATCATCATCAACCACATCACCATCATCAACCATTAACACTAACCCATGATCCTTTCGCACAAGTAACAAAACTTACCTAAACAATCATCAATCATCAAACGAAGTTAGATTCGACAAAAATTGGCAAAGCCACCACCGTAGAAATCTTCTCCTCCATTTCCTTTCCTTTTCCTTCACGTTCCCTGCTTCCTAAACAACAATTTTTCCACTTTAACCTGACAAGGTGGTGGAAATGCGATAGCTACTATGGTTGTGGAAATGCGACAACTATTATGGCTGTGGCTCATTGTTAAGATTGATGGGAAAATGGAAATGAGATTAAAGATAACGGAAAGAGAGAGAGAACTAGTGAAATTGGGAATGAAGGTAGTGGGGGAGAGAAAGAACCAGTTTAGTGTTTTTCAACTTTTTATATTATTATATTTTTTTATTGTAATTAATTTTTGTTAAAATAGTTTTAGTATTAAACAATTTTAATACATTTTAATATTATGCATTTTGATTTTTGTATACTTTAGTTAATTTTATTTTAATTAATTTTCTTTGTATTTCCCTTTTTACTTCTACAATTAAAGTAGTCAATATTTTCAATTTAATGGAGTCAATGATAATCAAGGGTGGTGTTATCTTTTCACACACTTCCAAAGAGTATTTTCAGTATTTATATTAATGCAAAGGATTTTAGGTAAATTTCAAACTAGAGGTAGCAAAATAGATATTTTTCCAAACTATAAGTGGTGTTTAGGAATTTTTTCGTATTAACAAAAGACAACTACTACAATAAGAAAAATATTGTTGAGAAAATGGAGAAGTATATAATCACCTTATGCAATGAGATGGTGTATATATTCTCCGCTTGTGAAATACTTTTAAAACTACCAATTTTATGCCTTTGTTAAATAGAAGTGCCACGGTTCCTTGATTTTGTTTTCAATTATTTGAAATAAACTTTCCAACTATCAAAAATTAGTCAATCATAGTTATTTCCATATGTGTAGAATCCATTTGTGTAACATATCCTTTGGTACTTTATTTGTTTTTGTCAAAATTATTGCACCATAAAAATTTTGAACATATATATTTTTTTGAGGAAAGGATAAACTTTACTGAGAAAAACCAGGAAAGATACAACAAGTAGTGGTGTTCGACCACCGAAAGATCTCATTAGAGGTCAAGGCAAGGGAAGCTAGCTTATAAGCCAAATGGTTCCCATATATGGGAACGGCTTAACATCTAACAACACCAACTTCCAAACATAAGGCCTTAATATTCTGGACGATTACAGAGGCGTCACCACAATGAGGCACTTTGAACATATTTTGTTGTTCAAAGTGAGTTGTAAAACCGGCATAATAATATTTATTAATTGTAGTTAGGGCTGGACATTTAGATGTTTGGTTCGATTCCATCAAGGATCGAACCAAACCTAAATTTTATCGATTCTCATCTTTAAGAACCAAACACCTTAAGTTTGAGACCTGAAATTGAGAAAAACCGAACATGGTCTGATTAGTTTGGTTCTCAATTATAAGATAACTTAAATAACAACACATAAGTCAAACTTAATTCATAGAAAAATACTGATCACTTGCATATAATCCCAATACTATCAATGTTAAACCTATTACAAATCTCAAAATCACTAAAATCAGCAACACTATTATCAACGTTTTGCCTATGAAGGATCATATCTGATTCAAAAACCCATTTCAAACTACTAATACACTAAAACATTATTTCAACTTCAAACCCACCAATTATTTGATGAAATGCCTCAAGCTTAAAGAACACAACTTACACAAGACACAAGGTTGAACACAACTTACACAAGACACTAGCATCATTGACTTTAGAACCTCGTCGACCACCTTAGAGGGAATCAAATCGAAGCCATACTTCATCCTCTGTGAAATGCGAATTCTAGATAAATAAGGTACCTCAGGCTTAAAGAGAAGGTCGATGGAGCAAAGCTTGACGAAGGAAAGCAAATGGTTCAATGAATGCGTGAAGAGAAGTCAAGAAAAAGGTGTTAGCGAAGTGAAGTAGAACAGAGAGAAGAAAATGAAAAGGTGTTTGGCCCATCAAAATGATGTTAGGATTAGGTGAGGAAAAAAAAAAATATATATATATATATATATATTCGGGTTTTGGTTTGATTCGTGGGTCAAATATGCAGAACTGAACACCCTTTAGATTTAACACACAAACCTAACTAAACATCCCGATTTTAGTTCAAGTTGGTTTTGTTCAAGTTATTTGGTTTCTAGTTTTCACCCCTCCAATTAGGGCGATTGTTGTTCATAAAAAAAAAAAAAAAAAAACATAATTAAGGACAAATTGCATAAACGACCCTATAGTTAGATGAAAGTGCACCAATGTGACAAGTTTGACCATAATTATAGTAACTTCCAATGAATTTTCAATAATGAGACACAAATACCCCTATCGCCCTATTGTTGGCCAATCACTGTTAGGTATCAATCAAAGATATGAAATAACCAAACTACCCTTTAATTTTATTATTTTTAATTCAAATGATAAATATGTATGTAGTTTTTCATTTGAAAATTATTATTATTATGTTTTTTAAAAAAAGGAGATGGCATTGCAATCTCCCTATCTCCAACCAGTCTCCAACCTAATTTTTGGTGACGATTGAGTGGAGGCTCCATCACGCTTGTGGAGACCAAGTCCCCATCACGATTGATATTGGTCTCCATGACCATTTATCTCCATCACAATAGAGACCCACTGAAGACCTCTCTAACTGAAATTGGAGCTCCAAATTTTTCTTTTTTTAAAGTAATTTTTGTTATTTTACTAATATAATATTTTATATTTGTGACCATTTTACCCTTGTATAACGGAAAGTCTTTAATGGTCGACTAATGACAAGGCATTTGTGTCTTCAAGAAAAATTACTGTAATTATAGACAAACTTACCATATTGACAAAATTTCATCTAACTTAAAAAGATTTTGGTGTAATTTTTCTTTCAATTAAAAATATGACACCGTGCTTATTCATATATTTATATTTTTATCTTTCACTTGAAACTTCTCACTCAAATAGTGTCTTTTAGCATGGTCAACAAAGTAAAGACCACAAAGAAAAATGATGAAAAAGTATAGTTCCTCACTCAAATAGTTTCTTTTAGTATGGTCAACAAAGTATAGACCACAAAGAAAAATGATGTCATCTAAAAGTTTAAACAGTTGCGTGGTGATTTGGTCTACAAGTTTAAACTGTTGCATGGTGACATTGGTCTAAAAGTTTACACAGTTGCATTACGATTATAAACATTATTAGATGATTTAAAGACAATCGCCTCTAAAAGGAAGAACTTAACCAAAGCTAAGCCTTCTGCTCACTGAAAAAGCTGTAGGCAAAGGAGATCAAATTTAATAATCAAAAGACTATGGAAACTCTCTGCAATGTGACCCTACAGGTCTTAATCAGTCTGCTATGTTTTTTAAGTGAATGACAGGATATTAATGGTGATGTTTTCTTTTACTTCATTTAAACTGAATTGTATGCATAATTCTAATTCTTATCTGCAGGGGTTTACGCGCCACAGGAGTAAGCTAATGGCACTTCTCTTTCTTGTGATAGAAGCCACATCATTTGTACTTGATCAGATTGGAGGAAATCAGTTTGGTTTCCTCATGGCTTCGTTTGTTTTATCACTATTCAGTTTTCTCATGACCGGTTACATTGCCATGGGGAGCAAAACCGATTTCGGAAGTGAACAAATCATGATAGAGCTTGCCTTTTCTGTTGTTCAGTTGATTATGACATGCCTTTACTTAGTTTTGTGGATTTTTAGAGTCAAACTAAAGTCAAATATTGCATCCATTTTCCCGTTAGTCCTTGCTGGAACTATTCTCATCTTAGCATATAAACGCAATGAACAAGTTCAAGATCCGACACCAAACACTCCAGAAAGAGATGAAGAAGAAGGGTTTGCAGGCATACCAGTACACCAGGTACACGATGTCACAACATCAGATAATCTATCAAGGGTCAATAGAGAGGAAGAGATTCCAGATACCAGAGCTTTCATATCCCCTGTAGATACTTCAACTGTGGTTGATGGCACACCAGATTCAAGAATACTCCTACCTGTAAGTACTCCATCATCAATAATGGTCAATAAAGAAGAGACTGCAAGGATATCCAAACAACAAGAGATTTTAGAAAAATCGAGAGCATCACTCATTTCATTGGATACTCCAATGACGTCTAAAGATGAAAAGATTGCTATTCTGACAGCTAAATGGTCTGAAGTCAATGAAGAAATAGCAGCTCCCACAGCAGCACCAACAACACCTGCTATATCTTTTAAGACCAAGGTAAAATTGTATAGCTTTTGCATATATATACATATATATTTCGTTTATCAGTGATGGTTGCCTTCTTCTATAGCATTACCAACTGTTCTTCTAGTTATTTTAAGGCTCTATCGAATCCTCATGTATGTCCTGATTGTACCTAATGGTAGCAATTGAGATGAACAAATCAGGATTGAAGTTAAAATATGTAACATTAGCCTATATACATTATTAATTTGAGATATCATTAAATTTGTTACTCAAGGTGATATCTCGAGAGTTTGCGATGCTGACCTTCAGGTGTGATGTCTAAGTTGCCTTATCTATTTTCTGTCCTAAATATTATTTTTTTAAGCCTGTCAAACCAATCTACAGCCAATAACCAATAGGCCAAGTGTAGTATTGTTTAATTAGAAGTTACAATAGGCAAATTTTTAGTGCTCTGGATCTGGACAGTGTTTCGAAAGGGCCTAAGAAGTGGGCATAATGAAATGTAGCCAATTGTAGCTGCTATAAACTTTCTAGCCATGAAACTTATGGACACCCTCTTCATGAGAGCCAACATTTCAATTAGCAGTTGAGTTTCACAAGGAATTCCAAAACCAAAGCAGTCAGCCTATTGCGTCAAACAACTAGACCTGTTTCATTAGTGAGTCTATTAGTACTAGAGGTTTCAAAATATCTAACATTAATCCATTAATTTTGTTAACCGAGGAAACAGCAACCCAAGAACGGGTGTCATGAATTGGATTGTGGCGTGACAACTGTTTCACAAATTCGACCAAATTGAAATGCTTTAAGAGCATTAAATATTATACACAATAGATATGAAATGAACTACAGAAAGAAAAGATGAATAAAGAGATTAGACACAATCATTTTTACATTATTGCAAAGATGACCACATCCACAACTCCTTACAAAGTAAGCTTTTATTATTCCATTATCTCCAGACCAAGGTTTTAAAAGGCGAAAGGCGAGATAGGGCATTCAAGCCTCGACAAGGCCAGGCAGTTGCCTCGAGGCGATTGAAGCGGCCATCTCGATTCAAAATGACGAAAAATTTTAAAACTAAAAAAGAAAAAAAAAAAACCCTAACATCAATGTGTAATTATATGAAATGTGAGGAGCTATTTTAGTAAAAATGATAATATAATATTCAATAATTATTAATAAAAATTAAAATTTATATAAACAATTCAAACCCTAACTTTTTATATATTTGCTTCTCTCTCATCCACCTAGCTCTCTCTCGCTTCTTCTCTCTCTCTCAACCGGCTCTCTCAATCGTCTTTGGAGGAAGAGATGTGATGAGTGATGGAGAGGATCTTAGTGGGAGATTTCTAGGGTTTTAGTGGGAGACTTTAAGGTTTTATTGGGAGACAAAGAAAAGGGGATAAAGAAAAGTGGTGTCAACATAGAAAGGGCCTACTACCCTTTTAAAGTAGGTAGGGTAAGTTTTTCAATTTTATTAATAATAATAATAAGCAAATTTTTTAGGCTGCCATCGTCGACAACGCTACATTGTCGTCTCAACCTGCCTTGCCTCAAGGCGGGCTAGAGGTAGTTGCCTCACTCAACTTAGGGTGAAGCCATGTTAGCATTGCCTGAGGCAGCTACCTTAAGGTGCCTCAGGCCACGAGGCACCACCTCTAGTCGCCTTTTGAAACATTGCTCCAATCTTTTATTACCCAAAAACCCAATCAATTGAGGAATTTACATTGGTACATGCAAGTGACATTCATCAAAGAAAAACTTGCGAAGTCCAACATATGGTCTATTAAGTAGTTAATGTTAGATCAAAGTACTTTAAGAGTTATATGTTTCTAGTATCCATGAATCGTAAAGATACCTTCAAAAAGTCTTTCATAATTCAAATAATTCCATTGTTTTCAAAAGCCTAAAATTCAGTCAAAGTCCATGTTTAAGAGTTAGTGTTTTCTATAATTCCCAAGCCAATTGATCCATTCTAGGAGTTGACAAGTTGTAGGTATGGAACGAGTGAATATGTGATCCAATCAACATTTAGTGTGATGCCTAACTTAGTTTGTCTATTTTCTATGATTCCCAAATATTATTTTTAGTCCCTTAAACCACCTACAGCCCTTTCTCAAATCTATCCTACATCATACATTTCAATAACGGTAAATACCTACATCCCATCCCTAGTTGTTTTTGATGGCGTCTATAGCCTTCATTCTCATTTATATATATATATATATATATATATAGAGAGAGAGAGAGAGAGAGAGAGAGAGGACAGGATTGGGGAACATAATTTTTAACATAATATGTTAACCATTAGATAAGAAGGATTTTATTGATTTAGATTTACTCACATCATTATATACACTTAATTTTACACTTTACATAAAATATTTTTACTCCCCTCTCTTTTCATCATTACACCATCTTCCCTCTCTCCAATTATTATTAAAAGCCAACCATTTAGATTATATTTTTCTCACCCAACCCAATTATATTTAAATTATAGTTTTGTTAATAGGCAATGTTATCCATATTTCCAACCTAAAATTATATTTTTCCTAACAGCAATATTTTATATTGGTTGATTTAATTTGTTCATTTTTTATTTTCCAGTCTAAAATTAGTTTCTATATGTATTGTCATTATCATTGTTTTATTCATTATTTAATGTATCAAATAGTTAAATTTTAAATTAAAAATAAAGCAAATTTAAATAAAACATTACCGTGCAGATAAGATGAGTATGATGTTAATTTATTAAATTAAAAAATCAATAAAATAAGTTTTGGAGGAAATTTCAGTCACATTATTTGTCAGTGTTCAACCAATTATAGATTGAGTAGTATTTAAAACATTAAAAACATCAATCAAACGTTTCCCAATTCTTTTCATTAAAGTGGAGAGTTATTTTCAATATTTTCAAAATTTTTGTTTGAAAACGTTGACCAAAGGCTCTTAAATATTTTCTGGAGTTTGTAAAACGAAGAACAATACCGAATGGCCCCTGTTCATGATTTGGTATGTATAAAATGATAACTTCACTCCTGATCTTAAAATGCTTTTGCAGCAAAAGCCTTTAATCTAGTAGTTCCAATAGTGGTTTAAAAATAAGAAATAAGATCTAATAAAGAAATTATAAAGATAGGAGAAAAAGTGAGATAAAAAATTTAAATAAAAATATAAAAATAATATAATTTGAAATTGAATAAAGAAATAAATAAAGATCCAAAGAATTGGGTTGTGTGAAAAGAATATTAATAGGTGAGTTTCTAATATTAATTAGAGAGAGAAGAAATGATACAATGATGAAGAGAGAGGAGAGTAACTATTTATGTAGAATGTAAAATTAAATTGTATATAATGATATGAGTAAATCTAAGGTATTGAAATATTTTTTATCCACTAATTAACAAATTGTGTTAAAATTTGTGTCATTCGATCCTGCCCCAATGTATATATACATATATGTATACATATATACATGTATTTATATGTATGTGCCTATATATATGTGCCCATATATATATATGTATAAATATATGTACATATATATATCCACACATATGTATCTATACATATATATGCACATGTATACATATATGTATGTATATATATATACATATATATGTATATATATATCCATATATGTATGTATACATATATATACACATATATATATATATGCATGTGTATATATATACACACACGTCCACACATATGTATCTATACATATATATACACATGTATACATATATGTATGTATACATATATACATATATATATGTATATATATATCCATATATGTATGTATACATATATATACACATATATATACATATATATATATGCATGTGTATATATACACACACACATGTATATACGTATACATATATATATTTATGGGTATATTTATGTATACATACATATGTGTGCATCTATATACATATATATATTTATGTATGTATGTATGTATATCTATATATATGTATACATATATATTTATGGGTATATTTATGTATAAATACATGTGTATCTATATATACATTACATACATCCATACATTTATATATATGTATGAATATATATACATATATATGTCTATAGAGTTTTTAGAATCAGGTATACTTGATTTTAAAAAGTAAGAACCAATCAATTAAATTTATCCATTACATTTAAATTCAATAGGAAATAATTTGTCTTATGAGAGAGAATGCAACAGATGAATTTGATTGATTTGTCTTTACATTTTAAAATCAAGTCAAATTTATCTATTACATTTGAATTAAATAGGAGAGAGAATTTGTTCAAAGAGAGAGAATGCAATAGACGAATTTGATTGATTAATTCTTACTTTTTAAAATCATATGCACCTGATTATAAAAGTCATATATATACACACACACGCACACACATATATATGTAGTAGATGTATATACATATACACATCTGCATGTGCATATGCATATACATTTACTACATATATACATACACACGTCTATGTGTGTGTATACAAATATATGTATATATATACAACTATGTATATACACTACTATATACACATCTACATGTGCATATAAACATATACACATCTATACATCTATATGTATGTATATACATCTACTATATATACACATATATGTATATATACATATATCTACATGTGTATATGTATATATATCCACTACATATACATGTATATATATGTATGTATATATATACATACATCTACATGTGTGTATGTATATACATCCACTATACATCCACTACATATATATATATACATCTACATTTGTGTATGTATATACCTCCACTATATATATATATATATATATATACACATCTACATTTGTGTATATATATACATCCACTACATATATATACATACATAGATCCACTACAAACATCCACTACATATACACTCTACTATCATGTGTGGATGTATATACATCCACTACATATATATATACACACATATATATATACATATGTTACATCCACTACATATGTACATATATATATAAATATATAATGGATGTATGCATGCATCCACTACATATACGTATATATATATATATATATTTATTTATTTATTAGGTTGGGCATTTTCAAGTTTGAGTTGGATTGACTTGAAAATCTCTCAATCTAACATGAATTAGGTTGAAAAATTGCAACCCAATCTAATTTGACTCAATAAATTCTTCAACTCAACTCAACTCAACCTAATAATAATCAGGTTGGACTGGGTTGGGTTGATCAAGTTTGATTTAATTTACCACAAATGAACAAAAAGTCTAGTTGATAACTTCCATAATCTCAGCAATTTAATTACAAATAAAATGAGTATAAATAAAAATTCAATGATTATAAATAAAAGATTCAATTCATCATAAAAGTTATCTATAATCTTCATCCCTAACAAATATTCTTCTACAAGGAGGAGAAAATCTTGAATTTAAAACTAGAGATAGACATTTGTTAGGTTCGAGTTAGGTTGGGTTGAAAGTTTTTCAACTCAACCCAATCTAATTTAATTTTCAATCCAACCCAATCCAACTCAACTCATTCTATTTTTTTTAAAGATTTAACCTAATCCAACCTAATAAAAAATAATCAGGTTAGGTTAGAGATGCCTACCTCAAATATTTACATATATATGTAGTGGATGTATACATACATCCATCATATTTATATATATATGTACACATATATGTATGTATACATATGTAAATAAATGTATGTATTTATATATGTAGTGAATGTATGGATACATACATTTATTTACATATGTATACATACATATATGTGTAAATATATATGTGTGCATATATATATATATATATATGAATATCTATGTGTATGTATATATATCTACTACATATATATCTACATGTGTATGTATATATATCTATTACATATATATATATATATACATATGTGTATGTATATACATCTAGTACATATATATCTATACACACACATGTATATGTAGATGTAGATGTAGATGTATATACATATGCATATGTAGATGTGTATATGTATATACATCAACATATATACTTGTGTGTGTGTATATATATACGTGTGAATATATATATGTATACACATACAGACACATGTATATATATAGTAGATGTATAAACATATACACGTGTAGATGATATATAATAGATGTATATACATATACATGTGCATATGTAGTAGATGTATCTACCTATACGCGTGTAAATGTATATATATACATATACATGTGTATATGTATACATATCTACTACATACATATGTGTGTGTATGTGCATATATATATGTGTAGTAGATGTATACACACACCCACACACACATATGTGTGTAATAGATGTATGCACACACACATCCACATATGTATATATCTACGCATATACATATGTGTGTATATAAATATAAATATATGTATATATATACATCTACTTGTATACATATGTGTATATATCTACACAAATGCACATATATATACACACACCTATGTATGTATGTATGTAAATGTATATACATAACATATATGTATATATATATATATATTTATCTATATATACATACAAACATGCATATGTATACACTTGGATACACACACACCCATATGTATACACATAGATGTATATATATACACACAATGTATATGTATATACATCTAAGTGTATACATATATGTGTGTATATATATATCTACGTGTATATATATATATACACACATATATGTATGCATGTAGATGCATATACATATACATTATGTGTATATATATACATAATGTATATATGTATACATCCACGTGTAAATATATATGCGTATATGTATATGTACATATACATAAATATATGTATGTACATCTACATGTATGTAGATGTGTGTGTGTATATACATGTATATGTGTGTATATATACACATATACATCGACATGTATGTATATGTGTGTATATATACATGTATATGTGTATATATATACACATATACATTATATGTATATATATTTATTTATACATGTGTATATATACATCTACATGTATACATATGTGTGTGTGTATATGTATATATAGACACACACATATTTACATGTGTATATGTGTATATATGTACATGTATATATGTACATATATATATATATACATATATACATATGTGTGTATATAGATATATATATATATATATGTACGTAGTAGATGTATATACAGATAGGCATAGTGAAACACTAACTGTTAAAAGCATAGAAACCGGTATAACATCATATATAAATGAGAGTTCTCACATATCTTACTGTCTATGCAACAGCTGTTCTCAAAACCTATTACTACAACTGACCTTGAAGAGGAGCTGACAGTCCCAACTGAAGCTATGGAGCATTTTCCAATTCCCGAAGGACAGCAATTTGTAGATCTACCAGTGAAGGACATGGATGGAGAGATTCAGAAATTTCGTTTAACCATCAAGCCAAAGTCTGTGCTGACTGAAGGTTGGCTTGAATTTGTGAAATCTAAAGCTGTTGTACCGGAGGACATTGTGACCTTCTACAAGCAGCAAAATGAAGATTCTGAAGAGCAATACAGAGTCAAGATCGACAGTATTAACAACTAGAACAACATATAGGAAGGTCAGCCTATTCTGGTCAACAGGATTGCGTACGAATCCATTGTACTACTAATATTACCACAGCTAAACTTAAAGTATCATAAAATCTTTAGGTTTGTAAAAATCTATAACAATATCTTCAGTTTTGTAAACCTAACCGCATCGTTGTATATTGAGATCCGATATCTCCTATCATATTTTAGAGCATCATATTTCCAATCTAAACTACGAGCATACAGATGAAGATGAATGCTTATTGCTCACAGATGAAGATGAGAGCAAAATCCTTATCGTATCCAGCATAACTGCTCATATGTTAAAACGGTATGCAGGTACTTAATCTAGGGTAAACTTCAATCTACAATGAAATCTTCAGGTCAGTGGTAACAACAACAAAATATCAAACTATGATGATAACATAAGAAATACCATGATAACATAGCAAACCATCAAAAATAATAATAATAAATGAAAAAAAAAAATTCAAACAAGCAAGTGGTAACATAGCAAGATCCTAGATCTTCTGTTAAAATAAGTGATTATGGTTGAGATCTGATACCTCTCATCATATTTTATCACCTGCAACAAACTGCCCAGATGATATATTGACTTTATGGAAACATATATAAATTTTTCTCAAAATATATTCAATAAACAGAGGATTTGATGAATCAAGCAAAAATCATAATAATAATAATAATAATAATAATAATAATAATAAAAGGGTGTTACCTTGCGTAGGAGTCGATCAACCAGGCAGTAAAAACCGTGACGACAAAATGATGGTTGATTTTGGACAGAGAGAGAAATTGAAGGAAGGGAACTACCGAGGTCTGATTTGCAGGGAGCAGAACTTGAGATGGAATTCTGAGGTTTAAGTTTGCAGGAAAGAACTTCAGGTGGAAGTTGAAAGTGAAATCTAGACAAAGATTCCCTAATTTTGAAGTACTTAAATCTAGACAAAGAGTATTATTGTGGGCTCTCACAGACGTTTTTTACAACGGGAGCGTCAACAAAATGCGCACACCACTGTTTTTCTTTTCTTGCGGGAAAAGCGCGTCCCCAGTTTCACACAAAAAGATGTAGGAAACTGTTCACACAAAAAGATTTACGAAACTGTTCACACAGAGATGATGTTTGTACATCTTTTTGTGCGAAATTGTTCATACATTTTTCACCAGAAAAGTTGATTTGGAAAGACGTATGAACACGACATTTTTCTTTTTTCTTTTAATAATCAAATAAATTTTAAAAAAAATATCTATGCTCACATTTGTAACTTTATTTTTATTCAAAATTCCTGACCACGATAATAAATTAATAAAAAATATTTATTTTATTTTTTATAATTTTATTTTTAATATGTAATCATTAAAGATATTATCATTCTTTCATATACCTCCAAATAATATTTTAAATATTTTTATTAACGTCAGAGAAAACCATTGATGATAAAATACATATTTTTATAAACTATAATAGATTTTTTAGAATTATTTTTTATTTATTTACAAGAAATATTAAACATCCTATCAATGCACTTGATCTGTACATTCAAAAAGTTTACTTTACTTTAAAATGCTTTTCCGTGTATTTGTATCAGATTTTTAGGCCTTATTTGATATACAGAATTGGATTAGATTATTTTTATAAAATTTAATTGAATTAAATTGGATTAGATAAATTAATGTTATGATATGTTTGAAGTAGTATAAGAATAAATAAATTGATATTGTGATGTGTTTAGTATAATATGAGGTTGGATAAAATATTTTAATTATTTTTGTAAACATATTAAATTAATTTTAAATAAAATAAATATATCATACAATAAAATATTTAAATTAATTTGAAAAATAATATAAAATACTTAATTATATTTTACAAATAAATATAACTATATGAAATCAACTATAGAAAAATTATATTTATTTTATAACTAATTTAAAAGAATATTATATTTTTAAAATATTTAATAAATATAGATTGAAAAGAAATGTAAAACGAAAAAATATATTAAAAAAAAGAGACAGAGAGAACAATGTGAAATTTAAGAGAAAAAACTGTTGTGAAAAGCATTAAAAATAAAAAAAGTGGCTGCCAATTATTTATTTTATATATATATATATATATAAACATTGGATTGTTTTACCAAACTATTGTGGTGCATTTTATTTAACCCACCATTGCGGCATAAAATATTTCCAATCTTATACTCTTATTGAATATATATAGATTTGGATTGAAAGTTATTTAAATCCAGTTCAAACTTATATAACAAACAAGACCTTAAAGACTCTATAAAAATTATAAGGTATTCAATATAACATTTTAATAACTTTGAAAAGATTTATAAAAATTATGAGTTACTCACTGAGACTTTTAAAAAGCCCATGAAAATCAGATGATCAATTTGTCAATTACTTTCTTGCTTGGAAGAAAAAGGTGGAGCCTTTAGTATGTAGAGGGGCTCGAGCCTTATAGATTAAAATAGCAATGACTTTTATTGACATTTGAATATAAAAATTTCTCAAATTCTCTTCTATTCTGTCCAAAGATTTTTATGAACTTTTGAGGGAAAAGAATAAATTAAATCTCCAAATCTCTCTTTATATTTGGATCTCCTCAAACTCATAATAACCATGGTAAATTTATTTTACTCCATATAAACGTTTTATATCTTTGTATATTGCAACTAGTACAGTACAATATATTTCTTTTTCAAGTTCTTTTGTTTGAACACATATCTTGCAACTGTTTTTCATGTTATTTTTTCAATTATTCTTTTGCATGTACAATCTACTAATATTATTAATAGGATCATTTTTCTCTATAATTTTTTTTTTCAACTTTAGAAGATGAATGTTTTCGTTGCATTTTATAGACAATAATGGTGATTATTTTTTAAAAAATAAGAAAAAAATTTATTGATATGAAAAATAAGATTTATGAAGTGTATGTTACATTTTAGAAATCAACAAAAGTATATCAATGCCCCCCCCCCCCCCCCCCCCCCCCTTTTTTTTAAAGATGAAAGTCATTAAATATCTATGAAAATTTTTTATAATTTTTTATAGTCAATAAAATCATTAGAATTCTATGAAAGTCGTTTTAATTCAAACTCTATAAAAGTTAGTAAAAGTCTATTAATATTTATAAAAATCTTTTAAAATGAATTTTATAAAAATCTATCAAAATAATTTATTATTTTATAAACTTTACAAAAAGTCAATAAAAATTCATAAACTCTACAAAAATCATTCATCGAAAAAAAGTCTATGAAAGTCTAGATTAAATACACCTCCCTTTAGAGGATGTATTCAATCTAGATTTTCCAAGACTTTTACAGAATTAAAAAATTTGAATGTATTTAATTTAAACATTTTAAGACTTTATAAAAATTATGAAGTGTTCAATATAAACATATAATGACTTTTAAAAAGTTTATAAAAGTTATAAGTTATTCAATTAAGATTATTATAGAATATATGAAAGTCAATGGGTATTCAATTTGTCAATGACTTTTATAGATATTAAAATATTAATGATTTTTAATGACTTTTATAAACATTTATGTATAAAAAATTTCTCAATTTCTCTTTTGTTTTTGCCAAAAATTTTGTAAACTTTTGGTAAGAGGAATAAATCAAATCTCTTTTACTTTCTATTTCATATTTGAACTTCTCGAAACTCGTATTTATTTTTGGTAAAATTTTTTACTCCTAATAAACATTCTTTATCTCGATAAATTGTAACTAACATATTGCAATATATTTTTTGAGTTTTTTTTTTTTTTTTTTTTGTATACATTAATTATCTCTTACAACTTGTTAAAATAGTCCAATGTGTCAATAATCAAGTTCGACGTTATGATAATCATTACAATATTGGTTAAAAAAGAAGTTATAGTCGATGAATGATGCAAGCTGATGTCATACATCACATTTGATAATTTAACAAGTGTAGAACAATGTACTTATTAGATAATCTCGAACTTGATAGCGCATGGTTTGAAATCATTATGTGATGTTTGGCCGGTTTTGGCCACGTGGCACATTGAATTTGTTTGTCATACAAGTTTTTGATGTTGAACTTGTGTGAGATAATGTTGAAAAAAAATAAAATTACATATTTTTTTGAAATATTCTTTAAAAAAATAAAAGTTTATCACAAATTTTTAAATTTATTTACAATTCATTAAAAAATAATAAACCAATATTAATATATTATTACAGGTATATATTAGTTTATATATAAATATAATAATCTATTATAATATCATTTTATTTTATTATATATATAATTACATATATATGTATATTAATAAGTTATTATATATTATTCTATTTTGTTATATATAATCTATATTATTTAAATTATATAATAATAATAATAATATTATTATTATTATTATTATTATTATTATTATTTTATGGTGCAGTAACCGGCACCGGTTGTTGTAGGTGACCATTTTTAGCCAAAGTTGATTTGTATGATCCAATCAACGTGATTTCCTTAAATAAATTAAAAAGGGATAATATAAGTTTCCCCCTATTCTATTACCCCTATATTGTAGAATCTCATTTTATTCTTTCTGTTAAATAATAGTGTGCGAAAAGAAGATTCTGATAATGATAATGTACGAAAAGACCAAACTGTCCTCAATTAAAAATTAAAAAAAAAATGAAAATATAATCCCATTTGACCTTGTATTTTGATGAAATAGTCAAAATCCCTAGTATTTTGAGAAATTACTAATATTCCTTTATTGATTTATGAAATAGATAAAAAATCTCATGTAGTTTATCAAAATGTCCAAAAATCTTTCACCCTCAACTTAGACATTAAAAGTCAATATTTGATCGTTGGTGTGGAAAGACAAAACGGTCAAAGTAAGATAAAATATATAATAACATTAACTAATTAATTAATTAAATTAAAATATTTTTTTAAAACAATTATATCATATCCACCATCCGTACAACGATGGACGATAGAGATGGAAAAAAAAAAAAAAAATCAAATAGCATTAAAAAAAAATTAAATTAGTTATTTTTAAAAAAATAATGTCATTTCTATTGTCCATCACAAAGAAGAAGATGGAAGAAGATGAATGGTTAGGTGTTAGGTGTTGAACTAGTGAAGATCTGCCTAAGATCTTTGTTTTATTTTAACACTTTTTTTTTTTTCAATTTAATATCTTTTTTCATCTCCACCATTCATCCTTATGATGGATGGTGGAGATGACATTATTTTTTAATTTAAAAAATGTTTTAATTTTTTCCATTTTTCATGTTATTTAATAATTTTTTTTTCAATTATTATTTTTTTATTTTCATCTCCACCGTCCATCATACGGTGGAGATGACATTATTCTTTCATAAAAATGTATTTTAATTTAATTAATTAATGTTATTATATTTTTATCTTGATTTGAAAAATTTGTTCTTCTACACTAATGATTAAAATTAACTTTTAATGTCCAAGTTAATGGTAGAAGGTTTTATTTTTTTATTTTTGGATATTTTTATAAACTATAGGATTTTTTTTTTTTTTTATCTATTTCATAAATTAATAAGGATGATATCAGTTATTTTTTAAAATATTGGGAGATTTTAGCTATCTCATCAAACTATACAAGGAAAACGAGATTATCTCAATAAAAAAGAACATAAAAAAGCTATGTTAAAAAAATAATAATAATAATAAAACACATCTTTACTTTTTTTTTTTGAAATAACACATTTTTTCTTTTTCGTTTTTTCTTTTAAAAAAAGCCACATCTTTTCAGACAAGAACAATAAAACAAAACATAAAAATGCTATGTTACAAATCTTTTCAAAAAAGAAAACAGTTGTGTTCACACATTGTTTCAAATGAATGAATAAATAAAGGGATATTATGAAAAATTCTCTAAAAAGTAAGCTAATTGGGAACAACCTGCGATTTCTTTTTTATTAAGTGAATCGTCCCCTATTAGTTTAAAAAAAAAGAAAGTTAATGTTAAATTTGAAGGGTATAATGGTAATTAGATGAGTAATTTTATTTATTTTAATAAAATTAAATAGAAAATTTGAAATTAAATAATAAATGAATAAATAAATAAATAATTTAATTCTTCAGATCTCTACCGTCCATTTTAAAATGGACTGTGGTGATTAATTTGAAAAAAATTAAAAAATTAAATAAAAATAAAAAATTTTAATTTATATTTAATATTAATTTTTATTAAAATAATATTAATTAATTAATTATTTATTAAAAAAAAAACAATATCATCTCCACCATCCATCATAAGGAAGAACGGTGGAAATGGAAACAAATATTAAAATAAAATAAAATAAAAAAATACAAGCAAGACCTGATCTTGTGTTTCATCTTCTTGTTCTATCTTCTTCTTCCGATTTTTTCTTTTTCTTCTTCTTCCTCTTCTTATTCTATTTTCTTTTTCTTCTTCATCGTCATCTTCTTCTTCCATCTTTGCTTTTCATTATCTTATTCTGTCTTATTCTTCTTCTTTGTCCATTGTCAACAACCAACACCCAAGTCGATTTGGTCTCCATCGACAAGCAACATCCATCAACCTCTTACCAATTCTTTTCTCCACCATCGAAGCCACCACCGATGTTTTTCTACCAGATCTCTCCACCATCGAAGTCGTCCTCGACCCTTTATCCTTTATTGCCTTTCTTCTTCTTTTATTCTTCCGTTTCCCTCTTCCCTTCATTCTAGTCTGAGATGGATTGTGGTTTTTTTTTTTTGTGGTTTTTGTGTGGCTTTTGTATGTTTTGTTGATGAGAATGAATAAGAAAATGAAGAATGAAGGAGAAGAATGTTGATGAGAATAAATAAGAAGAAGAAGAACAGTACATTGTTCTTCAATTTTATTTTTCTTTTATTTTGGATTGATGATATTGGTTTGATGATTGGTAATGGTTTTTAATGATGGTCTAGGAGATTGATAATGGTTTGGGAGATTAGCAGATTGATGATATGTAGAAACCCCAATTTTTAGGTTTCCATTCTGACTAGAAACCTAGATTTCTAGGTTTCAGTCAAATGAAAACCCAAATTCTAGGTTTCCAGTTGAATGGAAGCCCTGGAATAAATACTTTTTGTTTAATTTATATAAAAATTACTTTAATAATCAATAAATTTAAAGGATATTTCAGTTATCACATTCATTTAAAGGGTATGATATGAATTTTATAGAATCATGGTAAGAGTTTTTTGATCATTTTATGATTTTAAATGGAAAATGTTAATATTTTGGATGAAAATTTAATGGTAAAGGGTGGTTCACTTAATAAAAAAAAAAAAAAAAAAAAAAAAAACAGGGGCTGTTTACAATTAGTTTACTTTTCAACGGGATTTTCATAATATCCCATAAATAAATAAACATAAAAATGTTGTGTTCACATGATTTTGTAAAAGAGAATTTGTGAAAAGGCACTACAACACTCTATCTAGATTTCCCTTTCAACCTGCATCTCAAGTTCTTTCATGCAAACTTTTTTTTTTTTTCTTTTTGAGTTACTAGGACCAATTCAGGAGACATCTTGGACCAAACTAGTAAGACACAGATGGCACAGTCGGGATAAACGACTTTCATACGACCAAAAGCCACCCACATCTAGATGAGAGACAATCTATATATATGAGAGAAAATCTCACATTTTTAGTGAAAGGTAATGTGCGCATAGTTTTGAACCCATGACTCTTGGGAGGGGGACATAGTATTTGACCACTCCATTGACCCCCCTTTATGCTCTTTCCTACAAACTAAGCCTTCGTACTACCATCCCAAGGGAGGCAAGATTTCATATAAGGGCAAGCCAAAAACTATAAAAATAAAAGTATATTACAAAGTACTATGAAACCATCTATAAATTTAATAGACTTAGAAAAAAAAAAAGGTATACTATTTGAACAAAATAACAACAAGAAATGCTGCTCTTTTTCAATAAGTTAAAATAGTGGTGATTTATGAAACAACTTACAAAGTAAAATATTGATACAAAACAAATTAAATACCAATAAAAAAAACAATAAAATAGGAAGCATTCAGTAAAAAAGCAAAGAAAACAAAACAAAACAAAAACAAAAGCTATCATAATTTAAGAAAAAACTTATAAGAGGGGTCCAGATGAAACAAGTTAAATATTCATAAAAATGGAAAAAAATGAAATAAATTCAGCAAACAAAAAACAAAGGGAAATTTTATCGCTATCGCTTGGTGAAATATTATCTTTCTACTAATTAATATGTTTTTAATTCTCACCATCCTTAATATTTTATAAATCTACCAAATTAGTCCCTTAAACGAAATAACTAATAGCCAACCATTACTGAATACGTACCAAGTTCAAGATAACCTTAATCATTTTATTTTTATTTTAATTAAATTAAAACAAAACAAAAAAATAAAAAATTAAATTTAATAATTAATATTTTACAATTTAATTTAAAAATAAATTAAAAATAAAAAAATTGAAATATCTATTGTCCATTACAATTATAGACCGTAAGGATTATGTAAACAAATTTAAAAAATCAAAAATTAAAATTAAGAAAAATTTGAAGAAAATAAGTTGAGAGTAACCCACCATAATTTATAGTGTACATGCATGTGACAGTGGCCCACCACGCACGTCCGCGTAACATGTTAATCTTTGGTTGGCATGGGCCACCACGTACCTCCACTACTGCTTCCGTCTGATCAACCTTTATATAAAACCCCAGTACTTCCCCGCCCCCAGTATTCTCTCTCTCTCTGTGTCCAAAATCAACCATAGTTTTGTTGCGTTGCCACGTCTGTCGCTGCTTGGTGGACCAACTCCTGTGCGAGGTAACACCCTCGTCGTATTATTATTGTTATGATTTTTGCTTGATTCATCAAATCATCTCTTTATGGAATATATTTTGAGAAAAATTTATAAATGTTTCCATATAGCCAACATATCATCGGGATAGTTTGCAAGATGAGAAATAATGATAAGGGATGTTAGATTTTGGCACTGACTGATCTAGATATTTATGTTAAAAGAGTGTATTTTATAATAAAGTAAAATAAAATAAAAGTTTAAGATAAAAAAAATTATAGTTTATATGAGTTTTTTATTTATAAATTTTATCATTTAAAATAGTTTATGTAAAATAATTCACATTAATAATAATAAGTAGATCAAGACCTATTAGAACAAAACAACATTATGTGTTCTACTTTCATAATATTGAGAAATATTTACTTCCACAATAAAGAGTACATATGATGGAACTCAAACTCCTATTACAAATATAAAAATAAAATGTACTAACTATTTAAACTATAAATAGAGTTGCAATTTATACCTAGTTATACATATTTTTATTTTTAAAATTTAGTTATGATAATTTTTATTAATTTAATGAGTAAACCTCATCAAATAGCACTAAAAAGCTAGTGAATTTATGCATTAACATTAAATAATAGAAATAAATTCATAACATTTATTAAGTTATAAACGAGATATGAGAGATACCTAAAAATTTAAAAATTAAGGAAAAATTAGTCAATAATTTGTATAAATATGATATAGTTTGCAATAAGAAAAATAGTTTTCATTATATATAAATAATAGTTGATATTTTATGATTGGTTATAAAATTCTAAGAAGTCAAATATGATAAGTTTCAAGCTAGACCTAGTTGGTAAAATGCCTATGGTAACTCTTTTCAGCTGTTCAAACACTGATGAAAGCAAATGTGTGTTTTATTTATCATTAATATATATATATATATATACATATATGTCATTTGGCTGCTTGCGCCATTGGCACCAGCATCTCCTATGCCGTGTGTTGGTGTGGGTTCGACACCCAGCCCGTCATATTAAAAAAATTTTACATATACTAATAATAATAATTAATTAATAATAGAATAATAATAATATAAATATACCTCTTATCTTCCACGATTTAGTGTGGGTTAACCTCCCACCTTCATATAGGTTTTCCCCCCACCCTCGTGTGGGTCTCTCCCTCACCCTTGTGTGGGTGGATTCCTCCCAATTGAGAGTAGTTCTCTGGGTCGCGCCACTAATGTTCTATTTCGGTTGATCTCGGTTATTCTCTGGGTTAGTCCCAGATACAATTCTTGTACTCAAATATATATATATATATATGAAAAATACCAAATGAGCCTAGAAAGGATAGAACCCTAGTGTGGTAAAGGGAAAAACACGCCTCCCACCATCATTACAAATATATTTAAATATTCAAATATATATATATCAATTTTGAATATATTTAGATATTTAATAACTAACATCATAAACTTACTAATTTTTCATAAAATCTCAGAGGAAACACGTGTCCTTTCTGGACATAAGATAGGTTCGCCCCTAGATCTCAACCATAATCACTTATTTTAATGGAACCTCTAGGATCTTGCTATGTTACCACTTGCTAGTATGATATATATATATATATATATAAATTTATGTATACAGAACTTTTATAATCAGTATTTTTTAACTTTAAAAAATTAGGATGAATCAATCAAATTTATCCATTATATTCTCTGTCATAAAACAAATTCTTTATTTTGTTTAATTTCAATGTAATGGATGAATTTGATTGGTTTGTCTGAACTTTTTAAAGTTCTTAGAGATAAATTTTAGGACAAACCAATTAAATTCATCAATTGTATTATCTCCTAAAATAAAATTTCTTTCTATTTAATTTAAATGTAATGAATAAATTTAATTGATTCGTTTAAACTTTTTAAAGTTTAGAGATACTGATCACATAAGTTTTATATACACAAAACTTTTATGGTCAGTGTCTTCTAATTTTTTAAAGTTAAAACGAATTAGTCAAATTTATCCATTGCATTATCTCATAAAACAAATTCTCTATTTTTTTTTTAATTTTAATGTAATGGTATTTGATTTGTTTCTCTGAACTTTTTAAAGTTCTTAACTTTAAAAAGTTGGAACAAACCAATTAAAATGTTTAAACGAACCAATCAAATTCATTCATTGCATTTTCTCTTAAAACAAAATTTTCCTCTTATTTAATTAAAATATAATGAATGAATTTGATTGGTTTGTTTGACCATTTTAAAGCTAAGAGGCACTAACCATAGAAGTTTTATATATACAAAATTTCTATGGTCAGTGTCTCATAATTTTTAAAAGTTTGGATGAATCAATCAAATTCATCTATTATATTCTCTATCTTAAAACAAATTTTTTTTTCTATTTAATTCAAATATAATGGATAAATTTGATTGGTTCGTTTGAACTTTTCAAAATTAAGAGGTACTGACTATAGAAGTTTTGTATACACACATATTAATATATAATATATAGTTTTGAAGTAATACATATTTTTTAATATTATTATCATAGCTTGATAGTTTGCTATGTTCTCATAGATTTTCTTATATTATCATCATAGTTTGTAATTTGTTATTGTTACCACTGACCTGAAGATTTCATTGTAGATTTAAGTTTAGCTATTGCAACTTAGTTTTCCTGGATGATATTACAAAACCTTATAGTTTATGTTTAGATGATCTGGTTTTTCAGTCATTTTTTGGTAAATAAAATCAAGACTTGAGTACCCGGATACCCCGATTTAATATATGTGCAGTTATGCTGGATACCATAGGGATTGTGGTCTCATCTTCGTCTGTGAGCAATATATAAACGAAGTTTAGAATGAAACTATGATAGAAGATGTCGGATCTCAATATATAATGATGTGGTTAGGTTTACAAAACTGAAGATTTTGTAATAGTTTTTGATGAAACTGAAACTTTTATGATCGTTTAAGTTTAGTTGTTGTAATATTAGTAGTACAGTGGATTGGTACACTGATACATGCAGTACTAGCCAGTAGCCATGTCATGCAAAAGTATCTTTTCATGTTTGGTGGTTTTGGTTTGTTAAGTTAGACTTGGTCAATTTGTTGGTTTTAAGCAAGTTAGTGGAAGCATTATTTTAGCAATAAGCTAGTGGCAATATTAAATTAGTTTTGTTAAGATCATTGGCTAAAAGCCCCTGTTTCCTTTATTTCGGCATTGTGTCCTCTTCCTAAGCATCATGGCTGTGTAACTCTCTTGGAGGAGTGCTATAAAAGCATTAACATCAGAACTTAATAAAGTATGAAAGTTACACAGCAAATTACATTCCTCATTCAGTCCTCTCAATTTCTCCTTCTACGACTTCTTCTTGTTCTACTTAGATGGTGGTGGTGGACGGTCAGTGGTTGGTCAACGGGGTGTGGGTTGACAGAAAATAAACAGGGTGTGGAAAAGTTTTTGCCTGCTGCATTTTGTGTGTGGTTGTTGGTGGCTTTTGTGTGGTCAATACTTACACGCGTCACACTAATAAATTTTGCTTCTTTTTTATTTTTGCTCTCAATTTATCGACACCCTACATGTGTTACCATCATATGTCATGATTAAAAATAACAATTTTACCCTCACACGTTATGTTGACAGTTAAGTTTGATCATTAATCAACTGACGGTTAAAAATAACTAAAATAACACTTTTTAAAAAAATTAGGATTTATTGGATTTTTTTTCAAAACATAAAATAAAATTTGATTATTTTTCAAAATTTAGGGACTAAAAATGATTTTTGCCCATAATATTTTTGTCAAAGGGATTACTTTTTTATTAATATATTTTTTTGAAACTACTATTTCTTTATTTTTTAAAAGGCGAGTCCATTATGAATACTTTAGCAAAGGGAGGTAATGAATTAAGCCACAAAATATATATTTAATTTTGAGTGTTTTTGGGACCATTATGTTGTAGTACATATAAATTCTTTTAAGGGACATAGCTCAAATTTATAATATCTGCATCATCAATAAAGAAGACATACCAAATATCAACAAAAAATAAAAATTGTAAGATATATCATTCAATCAATTTTATGTCATCGTTGATGCCTTAATATGAGGTTAAAATCTAAATATTAATTATTCAATCATCTATTTTGGAGCAATTTTTTTTTTTTTTCCAAATAATACAAAATGAAACTCTGGTTTGACAGATCGCAGCAGATGCTTTTTATTTTGTTTTTTTTTCCTTAGAAAATTTAAATTTTATATGGAATTTAAGCAAGAGAAGCTAACCTAAAAAAAAAGTGCAAATAAGATTATAGGAGGGAATATTATAAGATTTTCTCAATATACAGAAAAAGCATGGTGTGGTCCTGTCGTTATGGAAACTCATGTTTTCATTTTTTAAGGCACATAGTCAGATTTGAAAACAATAAGTAAAAATGTTATATTTGTGTTTTTTTTTTTTTTAATCCAGTACATTACATTACAATGTTATATTTGTGTTTTTGAGATATAAAAAATTTTGTATTGACACTTAAAAAATATATATATATTAAAATTTTAAATTAAAAAATAAATCTAAATTACTTATTAAAATATTAAATTATTAATTTCTTTTTGAAAAACATATGATAATCCAATTATTTAAAAAAAAATAAAAAAAGTAACACAAAACTGCGTTGCATGAAGTATTTTGTTAAAAATGAAAAATGGAGAACATTAAACTAATAGTTGCTTTCACACAAGTTGCATCAGGAAAAAGAGTACTTGAATAGATAACATTAAACTAATAGTTGCTTTTACACAAGTTGCATATGTAAAAAGAGAAACCTATGTTTTCAGCTAATAATTTATAGGGATAAATCTAACTTTACCCCATAGTTTGGCATAATAGCCAAAAAAAATCTTTGACTTAAATAAAAACACTAAAAACCCCTATTGTTTATAAAACTAAACAAAAAAACACCCTATTGTTTATAAAATAGTTAAAAAAACCCCTTACCGTCAACTTGGATGTTAAAAGTTAGTATTTGACAATTAACCAGGAAGGGCAAAATCGTCAATTCATTATAAAATAAGTTTAAAAGAATTTAAACAAACAGATGAATGACATGTTTGCAATTATATTTTTAAAATAATTTAAAAAATAATATTTTTAAAAATTATATCCACCATCCATCATGTTGATGGACGATGGACATAATTAAGAAAAAAAAAAAAACTCTTACAAAAACACTTCTCTCTCTCTCTCTCTCTCACTCATTTTCTCTGGCTTTTCTTCTTCTTCAACTTCTTTTCACCAGTCTTTTCTTATTCTCTTTTCTCTCCACCATCAAGATCCACCCACCCTACCACCCTTTTTTCCACCTCTTCCAGCACTTTCGTCGTCATCCTTACTCTTACCTGTTTTACCTATTATAAGATCGGTACCATCATCGATCCATCAGATGAGTCCACCTTAATTCTCAGTTAGGCCGTCAACCAGTACCTCTATCTTGGTGATGGCATCATCCTCATGCATGTCTTTGCCACTTTCATCCTTTTTGGCGTTGATTGGGGCTTGTCAACGGTCTTCAATGGTGTTCGAGTCTTCAATAGTCTCCAATGGTGTTAGCACACTTAGGATGTGAGAAAGAGAAGGTAGAGCTTGAGATCCTATCGTTGTCGATCTTCAGCATTTGGAAGCGTGGGGAGGGTTGGAGTGTAGAAAAAGATGCAGAATGGTAGCAGAGAAGGGGTGATGTTTGTGTTAACAATGTTAAGAAATTAGAAGAAGAAGAGTTTGTTTGTTTGTTTGTTCTTTTTTTTTTTTTTCATTTCTAAGTTTTATTTTTGTATTATTGAGTTTTTTATTCGGTGATAGTTTTTGGGTTTGATTTTTGTATGAATGAACTTTTGGTGATAATTTCTGAGCTTCGATTTGTTTTGATGATGGTTTAAAGATAATAATCTGGATTGTTGAACCCAGATCTTTAAAGTTTGAAGATCTGGGTTCAACCCAAGTCTTTATTTTATTTTGTTTTTTTTTTTTCAATTTTTCCTTTTTAACTTTTTAAAAATTATTTGAAATCAATCGGTGGAGATTAAAAGAAATTGTTAATAATTTATTTATTTATTATTTTATTTTTTATTATATTTTAACAATTTTTAATATTACTAGGAATAATTTTATTACTGAGGGGCAATTTAGTTCGTCATACATTTTCACTATCAGAATCCACTTTCTGGTAACAGAATTAACAAAAGGGATAAAATAAGATTTATTGAAACTACAAGGGATAATTAGCGATTATATTAGAATTATTTCTAATTTATATTTATATATTATAATATTATAGGATTTAAGCAAGAGTAGTGAACCTGAAAAATACAAATAAGGTTGTAGGAGGAGGGAATATTATAAGATTTTCTTGATATGCGGAAGAACCGACGAAGCTCGGTGTGGTCGTGTGTCATGCAAACAGAAGTTTCATTATGTAGGTTATATATCCACATTAGAAATATATATATATATTATATTTGTTTTTTTTTTTTTGAGGTACCAAAAATTTTGTATTGACACATTAAAAAAATAAAAATTATTTATTAAAATTTTGAATTAACAAAAAATCTATATTACTTATTAAAATTTTAAATTATTAATATACATTTTAAAAACATATGATAATCTAATTAAAAAAGAAAAAAACAAAAAACAAAAACGCGTTGTGTGAAGTACTTTCATTAAAAAATTGAAAAAAGCGAAAAAGAAAAAGCATATAGAACTTTAGACTAATAGTTGCTTTTACACCAATTGCATTAGTAAAAAGGAAACCTATGTCCCACTAATAATTTATATTTATATATTATAATATTGAAGGATAAAAAATTGTATTATATAGTTTAATTATAAGGCTTAAATCCTAACACATCCAAAAGATTAAGTGAAGCTGGAATTTTAAGTGGATCGAAATTAATTTAAGAGAGTCCACCAAAAAAAAAAAAGTGGTGATATTTCCATCCCTCAAATATTGTATGTACACACCAAATCAACATTTTTTTAAAAAAAAATATATAATATTATCTTTGAGTAAAATTACTAAAAAGGTAAATATTTTATAAGTATACTCGCCAATTAATAATTAAAATACATTTATATTATAAACCATTTTTACTCTTTTAAATCATAGTTTTTCTTTTTGTTACTCTTTCAAACCCTAACTTTTCTTCATTAGTTGATAAAGAATTATAGTCCCCTCTAAATTCTTCAACTCTAAAAATTGAAACCTTGAAGAATCATCTAAATAGAAATCAAGGTCTTAACCTTTTTTTTTTTTAATATTTTTATTTGTATTTATGATCTAACTTTGATAATATAAACGACTTCAACTTTATTTAGTCGATAAAAAATATTTGTTCAATCAAATGCCCATCACATGTTTGATATAAGTACTCATTGACCGTTCTGGTACACCAACTTTTTTTTTTTAGTTTTACCTTTTGGGTTCTATTTTAAATGACTAATTGTTGTTGTTTTTGTCTTTGTTTTTGTTAAGTATTTGGTGATGACGATGATGCAACAAGAAGCTGAAAAAATGGGGATTCCATTAATGAATATTTTGAGATTAAATGTGACACCCATTTTGCAGCAGTTACATTTCTGCCCAAACATGTCATTCAAAAAAATAAATAAATAAATAAATTTTTTAAAAAATAGATATTATGGGGTGTATTTATAAAAATATATATAATATAATGAAGAGAAAAGGGTAGTTTTGGTATTAAAAGGAATATAAAAATAAATTTAAAAAATTTTGAATTTTTGATGGGGTGTGCAAATAAGAGGGGCGTGCATACCATTTTTGAGGGGTGAAAATATTGCCACTCAAAAAAGAATTTATTATGGGCCAAAGTAATCAAACCCAAATTTAATGGGCTTGTATTAAGTAAACAAGGCAAGAAAGCAAACAAATTAAATGCAAGCAGGTAATAGTCAGTCAAGGGAAAAGTCAAAGGTTGGGATGAAAATTGGTGGCCAACGATGTGGGAGTGGCTTTTATTATTATTATTATTATTATTATATTTAAATATATATGAGACAAATGTCATGGCATGGTGCATGACAATCAAATGGTAGCAAAATTTTTGTAAAAAATTTGGATAAGTGTCATTCACAGGTGTGATAAACTAAAAATATATATATATATATATTAATGAGATATTATGAAAACCTCCTAACAAACAAGTAAACCAATTGAGATTTATTGCCTTTTTTTGTTAGATGAACCACCTCCTATTGGTTAAAAACGTCGAATGCTATTAAATTTGAAGGACATAATAGCAATTGAACAGTAATTTTATTTATTTTAATGAAATTAAATAAAAATTGAAAAAAGCAAAATAATTAAAAAAAAAAATTCAACTCTCTCTACCATTCTCTCTCTCACTCCTCCATCTCTAGCCTCCTACATTCTTCTCCATTGCCTGTGACCAACCACACCCTTCTTCTTTATTTTCTTCTTTAATTTTTTTTTTAGGTTATCTAGTTTTGGGTTTTGAAACAAAGAACCAGAAGATTTTAGGTTTGATTCGACACAAAACTACTTGGTTCTGGGTTTAGAACCCATAACCAAACTGTTTTGGGTCGGGTGTGGTAATGGGTGGTTGGTTTAGGGTTATTCTGGGTAGTGGGTGGTTATGATAGGTGGGTGGTTTAGGGTTGTTCTTGGTGGTTTGTGGTGGTAGTGATGGTGGATGAAGAGGTAGCTCATGTAGGGTGGGTCTGGGTATGATGGGTCTTTGTTGGATCTGATTTTTTTTTTTTTTCCCAATTTTTTTCAAATGGTTAATGATGATGTTGCTTATGTTGTGAGTTGATATTGCTGATGTAAATGATAATGGTAGGTTGAATGTTGTTGATGTTTTGATGATAATGGTGGCTAATTTGTTTGTTTGTTTTTTTTTGAAATAAGATGATTTGCTTTTAATGTGTTATTGTAAATATCTATGGTTTTTTATTTTGGTTTTTGATTTGGTTTTAATTTCATTTTTCACTTGCATTTCTAGATTTCGTATTGATTTCGTTTTTTTGGGATTGGTTTTTCTAGGGTTTAAACTTTTTCTGGGTTTTTGCTGGGCTTCAATCAGAAACCAGAAATTTTTTTAATTAGTTTTATTTGTTTTTTGTGTTATTTTTTAAATTTAATAATATTATTAATTAATAATGAAAGTGTGCTAATTGTTGATTTAATATGAACTTAAGGGGAGTGGTGGATAGATTCTTATCAAATTTTCAATTATTAACAAATTTACTAAACTAATTTTATAACAACAAACATAAACAAGTGCGGAAGCAATAAAAACAATGACACAAGAATTTTTACGTAGAAAACCCCTTCAATGTGGGTAAAAACTACGAGACTACTCTTGGCCACTTAAATGAACAATTCATAAATATAGTATACCCTCAAGTTGATACAAAAGACACGCACTCCTTTTAGACTATCCCAACTAGTCTACCCGTAGGTCTTTTCTCTAATGATCATATATGATTCACTAGGTGACTAGGTGTATATCCTCAAGCTGCTCTTGAGATCACATTTCTCTTGGCTTGAGCCTACACCTATTGTTTCGCAAGAACCAACTAGGAATTTCCTAAACCAAATGTATCTTTCAATAAAGATGCAAAACTTGAACTTGCTCCCTAGACTTCACACAAGTCACAACAATCTTTCCAACACTCAAAAAGCTATGGTCTAAGTGTTCAATGATGCATAAACATTCAAATAGGATGCATGGCCACTATAATCTATGATATGAAATGCACAATTAACTGAATCAACATATATAATCACTTGACACATAAACAATCATGACTAAATATACATTCATCTCAACTACAATACACATAGTCATGTAATAAACTCACTTAACACATATACAACCTATTTTAATCAAATGAACATGTTAAAGTATATGTAAATGTGCATAAAAACAATAACCATGAACCAAAAACACAAATCCCCTTTTCGAAACCTTAGAAATTGATTTTATAATGCAACATGGGTATCATAGAAATTGAATGCTTATAGCATGTAAATACACTTCTAAATCAACCTAAAGTTCAATCTAAGGATCAATTAACAAACCCCATAAATCATAAACCACAAAATCACTATGCATAAAGTGAATAATCAAAGATCCAACTCAAGAACACATCCAATCTATAACAAATACATCACACTAGAACAATCAAGATATATTTAAATACAAATCAGGATAATAAACCAATGCCTTGATGATTCATAGATTCCAAAAGCATAAATGAGAGATTGGAAGTGATTTAGGTGTTTGGAGTTAAGAGAGTTTGTTTTTGGGGCTGCGAGGGTGGAAGGTCGGGGCTGCTGGAAAAAAAAAGGCGAAAATAGATTTTCATTTTCAGTCAGGTGGTAAATTACAGTAGGTCCCTGATATATTATAAAATTACAATTTGTCAACATTAGTCTGAAAATATTTCATTTACACCCCTGACAGATGCACACCATATGAATATGAAAATTCGTGAGTGTGATCCTAAAACCTTTGTAATGTTGAGAGAGACTTATCAAGGGATCTTATGACTTGTGTTTCTTCAGTAGGTAGCTCCCAAAATCAAATGACACACAAATAGCGTTTTGTACGGAATCTAGCCAATTTAAAACTACTTGACCTAACAAATAATTTAAAAGATAGTTTAGTTATTCAAAAGTTTGAAGGGTATAATAATGATTTTATAGAATCTTAATAAGAGTATTTTGGTTATTTCATAATTTTGGGAGGAAAATAGTACTATTTTGAATGAAAAATTAACGGTAGGGGATGATTCATTTAATTAAAAAAAAAAAAAAACTTAGGGTAAATCTCCATTAGTTTACTTTTCAGGGGTTTTTTTTTTTTTATAATATCCCTATATTAATTCATGCAGAAAGAGAGATTGAAGTTGGCCACTATGCACCCATATACATATTTAAGCAAGCAGTAAGAAGCATAACACATTGAACCAAGATCAATAGCGAGAAAAACGATAGAGAAAAGTATAATTGGGGGTTGATTCAAAGTAGAATTGATGTGCAATAAATTTAGTTTCGGATTCAATTTTCTGATTCGATTTTTATAAATCCTAAATAGGTTCTTATGTTATTTTTAGATGGGGAAGAACCTAAAAATAACACAAGTGCTATTGGTTCAAAATACAGCTTGAAAGCTGATTTGTGAGTAGATCGTTTATCTAAATTGAATTGATTATTTACAATTATATATATATATATATTCTAGATATTATTATTTATAATTTATTAGAAATGAACTACTTGTTAGTTAATTAATTTTTTGGATTGTTTATTTTAGTTAAATTGATTTGTTTATTATTTAAATTTAAGTTTTTATTTATTTAATTTTTATTATAAGGAAATAACTTAATTAGTCCAATGATTTCATTGATCATGAATTATGAATGATGATTTGATTAGAGAATATTTATTTATATTATGAGAAAAAAAATTTATTGAGAATTATATTTATATTTAGAGATATAATTATACAATTTGTATATAAAAATGACTTGAGATTTGGAAACGATTGAAATAAGGTATTTAGAACACCAAGATTGTATCCTTCTCTCTAACAGTCATTAGACTTCACGTGTATAAGTCCTAGAGAGTTACCCAAAATGTGAACGACAGATGTCTAGGGAATTATAAAGTTGCCTAGCACGTGTATAACCAAATATTATTCCTTACTCCCTCTGTGTGTGTGTTTAATATCTCTATCATGTATGATCAGGTTCCACTAGGTACTAGATGGATGTAAATCGAGCTCTTATTAGCATGCAAAAATGGTTCATACAACTATTTATAGTTTATTATGATATGAGATGATATTTCAATTTTTATTTCCAGAAATGTATGGAGTATAGATCATTTAGATTTTATTTTTCTTACCAATTTTATGATATGCTAGTTATTATTGAAAGGAAATGATTATTTATTTATTTTTTTAAGTTATATCCACTCACTAAGCATTAGCGCTCTCACTTGTACATTTTTAAAGCCATTTCTCAAATAACCATTAGGTCTTAAAGGAAATCTTTAGATAAGAAGAGATGGGCCAGTCAATCACATGATGCAAATGAATCATATTTTGATATTGTATATATATTCTATATATTTCGTGGCATCTAGGCATGCACATGCATATTTATACTTTAATATTGTAAATTGTTTGATTTCCCATCAGTTTGCTGATGTTTATGCTTTCAAGTTTGCAAATGATATAGATTACTTATAGTTATGTTTTTATACGAAAACAAGTTTGTTTTATATGTTTTACATGACATTGCATTGTATTTGAAATGTGATTTGAAAAAGAGATTGGAGGTCTTATGTAGTTGAGATTTGAAATATTTTAGAAATGTTTATTTCATGCATTACAAGGTGAAATTATTGGATAAACAATTGTATGGGCGAAATTTTTATTAAATCACCCTACGTACTGTCAGATTTTCAAATGATTTTCGATTAGAAAGTTTAGAATCACAAACAGTTTCCCAGAATACTACAAGGACTTTTCGAATTCAAGATGAGAATCTAGGAGGTTCCCGTCATTAATTTTAATGGATTTTATTTATAATTATTATGTATAAAATTATTATTTAAATTTGTTAGTTACCTTCTTTTATCTAAAAATATATATATTTTATTTAATTTTGATAATATTAATTAATTTTAAATAAAAAGTTTAATAATCAATTTCTTATCTTTAATTTTGATGGCAAAAAAAATAAAAGATTGAAAAAAAAAAAAAAAAAAAAAACTGGAACAAAGAACCTTCACCCCTCACTTGAAAAATGAGATGTTGTTTATGAAACAATTAACAACACTTTGTTAAATATAGAAAATGTTAGTATATATCTCCCCACATCAAATATATTTTTTTGAAAATTGGATATTGATATATCTAAAGAATAATAATGGATTATTTATTACAAATTTTATTATTATGATGTACCCTTAAAACATAGAGATATTTTTTGGTTTTTAATATAATTACAATATAATTAAAATTTATTGATACTAATGGTTAGAGTTTTACCGGAATCTGTCAAAATCAAATATAGTAAGTGTGACTAAAAACTCTATTTCCATAATATCGTGAGAATTATACTCTAACAATAAAGAGAACAAGCTCCCTACACATGTTAGTAACTATGTATGGTAGGACTTAAACTCTAAACTAGGAATGATTATGGGTTAGGTTAGGCATGCCCTCCCAAGTGCATTACATGCCTCATTTGCTTTGGACATGTAAGTATATTCCTCCACATCCCATGTGTTGGGGATTTTTTCCTCTAGAGTAAAAAGTTCATTTCACACGCGGGCATGAAAGTGAACATGGAATGTGCACAGAGTCCAAGCTCAGTCGTGCAAGTGGAAGTGCACTGGAGATTTTTTGGATTTGATTTTGATGCGCTCTCTTTATATTTAAATGAGGTGTCACATGTCCGTGAGACTGCTCCTTAAGCTTGGCATTGCTTGCTAATTCATCCTCTCTCTAGAACCTTAACTTTTTGCAACACCTCGACATAGGTCCTTAATCCTAAAACACAAAAATGCTTTATAATCTCTGGCTTTAGACCCCTAACAAATCGGTAAATCTTTGCACTTCTCAGTGATAATTGAGGATGGAGCAAATAGTGATAGCTGTTCAAACTTTCTTTCATACTCCACCAAACTCATAGTTCCTTTAGATAACCTAATAAACTCCAACTCATTTTCATTTTTCAGCTCCTTTGGAAAATACTTTTAATTGAAAAGATCTTTAAATCTAACTCAAGTGATTAGGTTGTTTGGCAAATTATGAGCTCGGTTTATTATTTCACACCAATGCCCAGCATTACCTTTGAGCATGAACACAACACAAGCAACTTTCTGGTCATCCATACAATTCATGAACCTTAACACCTTCTCTAGCTCTCGAAGCCACTTCTCTACATCGAGTAGATTTGTTATTTCGCAAAGGATAGAGGATGAAGTCTTTGAAATTGTTCCACAACTCGCAATTGTTAAGTGTTGTAGTGGGTCTTATTACTATTTAAGGGTATTTTGGTACTTATGCTCAAATTGACTTTGATCATTTGTCTTTATTAACAACTTTCTAACAACAAGGGATGTTTGGGTTGTATTAGTGAAGCTTGAGGTAGCCTCAATGTCATTATGCAAAGATTATTATCTAGGTGCAATTTCGTCAATCCTCAAGGACGTTTGTGCAATTTGCCTTATACTATATATAATTATATAGTTATTTTATCCTTTGAAGTGACAATTGTTATTTGTCCTATATTGTTATCCTGAATTTTTTGAAATCACCTGTTACCTGGAGACCACCATCTTGGAAGTCGTGTCTTTACAATGCCTTGAAATAGTAAAAGACACTTATCTATGTGCCTGTTTGGTATAGCTTTTGAAGGCTCTAAAAGCTCTTCTTCAACTTAAAAGTTTATTGGAGTGTGTGGGTGATTTTTCAAAAATGGTTTTTGGCTTTGGGAAGAGCTTCCATGTTAAGCCACAGTTATCAGCTTCACCATAAAGAGCTTTCATGAGAAAAAACGAGAAGCCAAAATCTTTAATAAATCTTTTATAATACCAAATTTACCCTTCAGACTATAAATACCAAAATAAAATTTCCACTCATATCCTTTCACATGTTTTATTGTTCTCCTCTCTTGTCCAATAATGTTCTTTTCCTTTCTTACTAGATGTCATCAGAAAAATCAAAGGTTCCTTTGAATCGATATCCTTCTAGCTCTGTTTCTTCTTTCGACACCATGAATTTTGAGTAGTAAGCCCCTCTTCTAGAGTAGTAAGCTCTACTTCCACATTTTCAATAAAATAGAAGAGTATTCATAGTTGCGAGAAAAGCAGAGATAGATCTAACAACATAGCCCATACAACATCAAAATAACTTTTTTGATCCAAAACCCTCTTATTGATCTATCTTTTGAGCTGTAAATGGTAGTTTTTGTTGGTTGTTCTTCACTTTTTTTTCAAATGATTATCATTTATCATTTTTTTTTTTGTGGTTTTGATGACTAGATGTTGGAGATTGAATAGGAATCAAAATTAATTATTGGGTTGTCCTTTTTGGGGCTTAAATATCTGAAAGTACTATTTTTTTCTAGCTTTTGTTTTTTCCATCGTTTTCTCAACTGCCAAATAGGGGGTACGTGTGTGTGTAATTGAAGATAGTAGCATTGCTTATAGGTTTAAAGCTAATGTGGATTAGGAAGTATTATTGATCTTGTTTTACTTTTGCGATTGAATTTTATTTTTTGTTTTTCGTTTTTGTTAATGTGGTTGCTAATCAAGTTTGAGTTGTTTTCATTTACATGATTTATGTTTTAATTTTAATGAACGAGACATTTTCTTTTTTGGACATGGATGATGGTATATAAATGTGATTATTTCTTGTTGATAGTGGTTGTAGATCATTTGGCATTTAGAAATTTTCTTACTCATTATTTTTTGATTGATTGAAATAGATGATGGTATATAAATGTGATTATTTCTTGTTGGTAATGGTTGTGGATCATTTGGCATTTCAAAAATCTTCTTACTTATTATTTTTTGGATTGATTGAAACAGATAATTTGATGGAAGGGTTGATGAGTTCACGAATCACTCCAATTCATGCTTGTTGTAGACAACAACGCTTGATTTTTGTTCCTGCACGTTCATTGCAATTGATACCTACACGTTCATTGCAATTGATAATTAAGTTTCATACTAGTTAAGATGAAATATCCCACACTACCCTCCAAAGGTTAGCTCCAATTCCTAGTGAAATATTTATTACTTATCTATCCATTCCAAGGGTTAATTTGATTGAGAAGAAGAATGATAGTATTCCAATTCACTGTAAACAAATAACTTGGTCTAGAAACTAGCTAAAGTATAGTAAAATAATGTTCTAGGATGTGTGATGAACATAATTGGCTTATCCATATGTTTAGCATTTGACATTACTATGAAAATAATATAATTGGTAAACGATAATAATGTCTTATGAAAGTTTCAAGTTATATTTTTGTAGGATAATTTTGCTGTGGTTGATGGTTGATCTCTTAAATTTATAGAGGTTATTGAGCTGTGGAGCAATGCTAATGTTGATAGCATGGTTTGTGTAGATGAGGGCATTGATGAACTTACAGAATTTTGTGGGGCAAAAAAAGCTATTGTTGAATGGACTATTAGATTGGTTATGCTTCTTATGTGTTGGAATATTTATGTATGATTTTTAATTGTATCCATACTGAGTTTACTTTACTGTATCTTGCCAGGGCAATTGGTGGTTTTGTTCCTTTTGAGGAGGCCTTGGCTGCCAGACTTTCTTTGTTCAAACCTTCATTATCCCAAGTCCAAGATTTTCTTGAAAAGAGGCCACTGAGTTAAGATTGCTCCTTACAATTTTCCTGGCTATATGAAGTTTGCATTGGTGGTGATTAGTTTTGCAAAGTTGAATTAGCCCATTGATTTAACTCGACATGTAAAGAAGCAAGTTAGGAGTGAAGTTGTTGTCATTATCAAATTAGTTCATTAATTTATGTGGAATGAGTCATTTCCTTGATATGCATATTTATTAAAACAGATAGATCCTTTCATTGTTGTAAAAAACATAGTGAATCCCATCAATGACTTTACATAATTTCATAAGAAAGGAAGCTATTGTAAAGGCTGAGTTTCAATCGTATGTTGAAAATCAAGATTATGTTTAAATATTAATTTAATAATTGATGAAAGTGAGATGGATGTTGCTCACGTTAGAATTGTAAAAGAATTAATGCTTAGATAAATTATTTTTTTTATGTTTGTCAATGTAATTTTATGCAAAACTATTGACATAATTTGTACCTATTATTATGCATGAATGTATGTATACTTTTAATTTAATTTATTTTAATAATCAAAATTTAGGTAAATATAATAGAAAAATAAGTTACATATGTATCTATGTAGTAAATTGTTTAAAAATAATATTTCAACCAAACATATTCAAAAGTTCTTTTAGAATGGCATAAAAGTCACATTATGATTACGACAAATTACACTAATGCTTCAACCAAACAGTTTCAAAAGCTCTTCTAAACCTAAAAGCTCTTCTGAAATGCATAATCCAAATGACATTTTAAAAATTTGGGCTTTTACTTCTTTTCTTCTACTATCAAAAGTCAAAAGCAAAAGCTATCCCAATCAAGCCCTATATCTATTTTCTATGTTAGTTTTGAGCTAAAATTCTTAGCAATTATTTATTTATTTACTTGTACTCCCGCTCTTCTCTTCACAAGAGCTCTCCTTCCTTCCCTCTCTTCCCTTCCCTTAATTTTCTTGGGTTGAGTTGAAAACTAACCCTTTTTTGAGGTCAAAAGTTACAAATGATTCATTTATGAAATTCTTGTGAAAATGACCTTTTTTAGACGAAAATGTCGTTAATGAATAAGAGGAATTACAATCTCACCTCGCCTTTAGGTATCACTTTCTCTCTCTCTCTCTCACATTTCATTCTCTCTCAAAAATAGAACCTTTTAATGCTTCTCTCTCCATTGCCTAGTCTGCTCCACTCTCAACTCCAGCAAAGCAGTGCCCAACCTCACTCCATTGCAAACCCCACTCACCCACCGTCTGCTCGACTCTCAACTCCAATGAAGCCGTGTATCACCGTCTGCCATTGGAAGGTAGCTTTTCTTTTCTATGTGTTTTGGTTTGGTTTGTGTTTTTGGAGTTTATAGGGTGATAAAGAGTTTGTTTGTTTGTTTTGTGTTGGAAGTTTAGGCCCTATTGCAGACTGTTGTGATGGTATTTCTAGTTATAGACACTACAAGAAATGTGAATATTAGATACCATACATTTGGAGTCGAATAGACATTTGATCTCTAAATAACACTTTTGGCAACACATTTAATCATTCGTCTCTATAGATATGAAATTTTATTTTGTGGTAGGACTTTTTACTTAGGGGACATTTTGAGACGATATAATTCGTCTCTAAATGAAGTAATCTACTACAATTCCTATTTAGTACCCAAATGTTGGTTATATTTTCAATCCAATTCATTTTTTGTCTTTAATTGAAGCTCTTAGCAACGAATTTTAGTACTCGTCTCTGAAGATATGGATTTCAAATTCATCATTTGTTTAGGGGAAGATTAAGAGACGATAGAGTGTGTCTCTAAATCATATTTTCTACTACAATATGATATTTTGTCTCTAAATACTAGTTACCTTTTGAGTCTAAATTAAATTTAGTCTCCAAAGAAAGTTTTTGGTAACATAATTTGATCTCCATATATGTAACTTTTCATTTGTTTGAGACATTGGAGACCATATATTTCGTCTTAATAGCAAGCATTCTACTACGAAGGAAATTTGGTAGCCAAATATTATTTTAATGTTGGCACCCAACCCTGGTAAAATATTACGTCAATTTTGGATTTACTTAGATAAATATTTTAGTAGCAAAAAATATGGTAAGTTATTTTCTATTTGGAGACTAAATGATTGGTCCCAAAAACATGAGAAATTTTAGGGAAGCTAATGATTTTGCCTACACTCTCATTTAGAGACTAAATGATTGGTCTCAAAAGCATACGAAATTTTAAGTTAAGAGCGGCAAACTTCCTCTTATTTCACCTACACTTTCACTTGCCCCTCTCATTTCCCTCTTTCACATTAAACTTAACAACCCTATATCAGACTCTCTCACCATCACTCCCATGCCCCTCTCTCACAACTTGCTCCTCTCTCACAACCCCTCAATGACACTCTCACTCTCATCCACTCACAATCCCTTCACAGCCGATAGCACTCCATCTTCTCTACCGTGAACACGACGTTGTCAGGTCTGTTTTCATTTCTTTTTTTTTTGAATTTTTTGGTTTCATTTTCAGTTCTATTGGTTTTGATTACTATATATGTAATGTTCTCTTGGCTTTGATTGCTAGTGGGAGTGAGGATTCATAGGCATGGATTTTTTTCTCGTGAAAAACAGAGTGGTTGTTTGATGAAAGGGAGCTGTTTGATGAAATGCCTGAGAGAGAGGGTGAGCCTGAGAAATTACGAAATTACTTCCATCTACTGTTCTCACATTATTATACATCATGCCATTGCAGATTGATTGTTAGGAGTGTTGCCTTTAGATCTGTCTTAACTTTCTTACCTTCTAATTACATTAAGTTAATTATAGTGAGTACCAAATATGGTATAACTATGGTCTTTGGCTTCTTGTTTTGTCTTACTTGGAGATGTATTGCATTGTGTTTCAATCATACTTGAAACTTTTGACAGTTATTATACAGGACATAATCTCAATTCAGTGAACCCATCTAACTGTAATACTGTATTGATACTTTGAACACTAAATGCAACTTCAATAGTTTCCTAGGGAATCTCATTAGTATCAAGTTCCAAGTTCTATAACAAGCTTAGTGTCTAGAATATAAAATTGGTTGTCTCCTTAAAGTTTGTAATAGTTACTTGTGGATGTGTTCCCGTTTCCTGTTGCGCCTTTCTATTATTAAATCTTCACAATCATTTGCCCATAACACCCCAATAACATCTTCAATGTTTGTGCATCATAGTTGACTTATAATTGGTTGTCTGGTGTGGAGATGTGGTAAGTAACCTTTCATTTATTTTGTTTATTAGAATGAAGATTTCAGATAAAATTTCGTAAATTTTAACCATGCGCTAATAATCATAATATTTAAATTGCAACATGAAGACACTTGCATTTTTCTTTGAGCTTAGGTTTACATGTTTGTTATATTCTTGTGAGAGTTGGGCAAAATTTTGAAATTAAAAGTTGTCTTGGGAAGTCATTGTTGTTTCGGCCCCCATTTGGCTTGCAGTACTTTAGATTTGGATTTCTTTAACTTCTTAGTGCTTCCTATGTAGAGACTTGTTTTTTTAAGACAGTTTTTCATTTTTCCTACGCTTTGCATTAATTTGGTGCAAGCTCTGGTGCTTCTTTTTTTGACTTAACTTATTAATGAGACCAAACCATGTTATAGTTTTGGACAACTGTTTGTTAGACTTAGGGGTCTTTATTGATATGAAATTTATAATTCACTAACATTACATGTTAGTAATAGTTGCTTTCATTTTTTTTTTTTTTTTTTTATTTATTTCAGCTTGTTTGAATGCTCTTTCTCTTCCACTTCCCATTAAACAACTTATTTGTTTGTTGTATTAAATTTAGATCTACTTAGTAAGCAAAATGAGAGAGCTCTGTATATTGTTATGTTGGCAAAGTTTAGTTTAATTTAATCCCAATTTATTTTGACTGAAGGTAAAGAATAAAATAAGGCAAGAGTTTTAAGAAGGGGGTGCAAGTGAGCTTCTGTTTGGGTCATTTGGAAAGAAAGAAATGGTCATATTTTTCAAGGTGACAATCCCTTGGTTGCCTCCTTGAAGGGAAGGAGTGGATTGATGTGTGTAGATGATTGTGCTAGAAGCCATATGGATGATGCCTGTCATAATGTCCCAACATTGAGGCTTGATGTGATCGACATTGATGCACAATCATTGGCAAGTAATGGGAACTTGAATCCTCTTACAAAGGTATACATCATATATGTTTGTGATGCACCAAATAAAGGATAGTGTACTTTATGGGACCAATACTTATCCTCAAGGATGCTTCTTGAGTACAGGTTTAGAATTTATGAACAAGTTCTCAACTTGATAGTTTAAGTAGATTTTATTATGTAACTTTCTTGTAATCTCAGTGTTGTTACCTTTCGTAAATTGTTATAGACATCATATGGAATATAACTATGTTTAATAATATGGTGTAGAATTGCTTTTGTTTACTTTATAGTGATTTTGCTATAATTTTATTGCATTCTATCTTGACCATTTGTAAATAAGTAATATTTCTTTTAGCAATTTGAATGTAAACTATAAATATCTTCTTTTCATATAATTAATTCTCTATTGTTATCAAAACTAAAACATTAAACAAATTAATTAATTTTAAAAGAAACACATTAATAAATGTCTAAATTAATCATTGACCATCAAGAATTTCATCATTAACCATCAATAATTTCATCATTAGATAATATATCCAAACAATGTCTTTGGAAACCAACCATTTCAACTCACAATAGTCAAAGAAATAAAGAGGATTTGCCTACCAAGAGTTTGGTCTCAAAATAATGTTTATAAATATTAGCTTTACTTATTGGAGACGAAAATGTTAGTAGCCAAATAGATGTATATGTAACATGTGTTTCGAAACACACTATCAAAGACCATTACTTTTCATCTCCAAATATTATACCTAACTTCTTTGATAAACAATTGGAGACAAATTTTTGGGAAATCAACTACTAATTTATTGGTCGTGTATTGTCAACATTTGGAGACAATAGCAATATGGTCTCAGTAGTTATTCTAAGACGGAGATTTAGCTACCACTGTGCGACCAACTTAATGTGGTAGCGAAAGAGTTTTTGAGTCGAAAATAATTGATTTAGAGACTAAGTAAGATCGTCTCAAAATATCACTTATTTTGTAGTGAGACAATGTTATAACTTAAATTATGCAATCCAATTTTGTTGTGCACATTTGCTTGGGTATGAGAACAATTTTATGTGTTATATCTTACATTATGCAATCCAATTGCATTTTTTTTTAATTGTTTTAAAAGGAAAATCTAGACACTGGAGCTCATCTTTGAACCAAAATCTTCATTAAGATTTGATTGCAAGATAACACAGATCACATGGACAACTTATTGGATGAATAACAAGTATATATCTTTGAGGTCAGTTGTTTAGTGGCTCTTCACCTTACTTTGATTTGCAAAAGTACCTTGCGTTTCTAAATCTTTCACTTTGTCATATTTTCTCATCTTGTACTTGAAATTATTTTTTTATGTTCTTCTTCCTATGTGGAAACATCTTGGCAATCTGTTGGAAGGATTTACGCAGACTCAAGTTAGTACTCTTGCTGTAAAAGATAAGTTGTTGGTCGCTGGAGGATTTTAGGGAGAACTAATTTGTAAGGTACAGAACGTAACTTCTTTTAAGTTTTTTCTTGAATGAAACAGGGAGATAATTGGAAAATGGGTGAGCATTAGGATAGCAGGTCCATGCTTACTCATTTACATGGCACCCGACATTTACTTGGATGTTATTTTTGTATTGGAGTGTAATGCACTCACACCTTAGAGTGCCTTTGAGTGACAGCTTGTAGTATTTAGGGGGTTGATGTAACAACCTATGGGGTCCGATGTTTTTGCATTGCATAATAGTTTTCATGTTGCTACCAGCCCAGATTTACTTGGAATTGTATTATCAGTTTCTTGATCGACAGTGCACTTCTAAGCCTTGATTGTTTCTTCTGTTTTATTGTATACAGCATCTAGATCGACCTGGGGTCAGCTTTTGTTCTCAGACAACTTATGATGATAACTAGGCTCAGGAAAATCTCTTCATAGTACCAAAGAGAAGTAGAGAAATGCAATGCAGGAATGGAAACATGTGAAGAAGCAAGGGAGAGTCTTTGCATCGTGTAGCTTATGATTAATAAATTAGCTATTCTGATTTATTATATTGTACTTAATACATTTTTTACCAAGGTGTTTACTTTGTAAAGGTTGAGTTTTTGCATCGTTTGCTTATGTTTTAGTGGATATATGGAATGAGTTAATGCCACTAATGTGGTTGTCTTTGAATTAAATTTTTGCCTATATGATTTTTACCTTATCTATTATCTGTACTATAGGATGTTATTGGATTGGTCTTAACTGATCTTGAGTTGAACTTAATTTGCTCTACAGTTTTGATTTGTGGTGTTCTATATTTCAATCTTTTGTAAACCTTATTTCTGTTATTGTTGTAAACTTTGAAGTTTGATGTTGGTTAAGTGTGGTAGGAAATTTGTTAAATGAGATTGGTACTTCGAAATTAGTAGGGCAATTGTTGATTGGAGTACATAAAAGATGGTTGGAAAGGTTCGTAGGTTGACTTAAAAAGTGGTTTGATCATTAGTAATTGGGGTAAAATGTATAGGAAATTAGATGTATGGGCTTAGAAATGTTTGTAGCAATTCCATCATTCAGTTTGAATATGCAATGAATGCAGGAAATAAGTTTGAGAGTTTATTCCTTCCTGGTGAACCTGTTGGTGTGCTTCTTCTTGTTGTCAAAGTGTTTGTTTCAATGAATGTTGCTCTTTTGAGCAATCTTGTGAAGATGAATGTTCCAATACATCATGTTTGATGTTCCAACTGTAAATGAGGGATGAATCACCTAGTATTAAGTCAGAGTCACATATTCTTGCCAACGTTAATTACCCTATTCTAACACCTCAAAAACAATACTAAACAAATTCAAATTTCGCATAAAGAAAGCAATTCAAAAAACTATATCAATAACTAAAACTCTAATAAAGATAAGCACCCCCACAAAAAGATATGGTGGAGATTGCCAATCTCTAGGTTATGATTGGCAACCTAGAGGTTGAGAATCCCGACCTCTAGGTCAAGACTTAACAACCCAAGTTGAATGGATTCTAAACTTGGAGGTTAGAATTCTTAACTCCTAGGTTGCGATTCTCAACCTGAAGGTTGAGTCTTGCCAACTTGATTTATCCTGTTCTAACATCTCAAAAACAATACTAAAAAAATCCAAATTTCACAATAAATAAACCAATTCAAAAAATCATATCAATAACCAAAACCCTAACTTTACACTAAACAAAAAACCCTAACAAAAAGATATGGTTGAGTTTCTCAACCTCTAGGTTCAGATTATCAACCTAGAGGTTAAGAATCTCAATCTTCAGACTCAAAATTTGGAAGTTAAGAATCCTAACCATTATGTTGAAAATTTCAATCTGAAGGTTGAGAAAAGGATTCTTAACATAGATTCTCAATTGCCAGTTTGAGAATCGCAACTTGGAGACCCTAACTTTCAGGTCAAGATTTTTTAAATTCTTAACTTGGAGGTTGGGATTCTCAATCTCTAGTTTGAGAATCATAACTTGGAGATTAGGGACTCAATCTTCAAGTTGAGAATCTCAACCAAGAGGTTGAAAATCTTAACCATATCTTTTTGTGGGGGTGTTTTGTTTGATGTTTGTCATTGTTAGGGTTTTGGTTATTGATATGACTTTTTAAATTGGTTTCTTTATATATGAATTGATATGGTGAAATTTGGTTTTGTTTATTGTTGTTTTCGAGGTTTTAAATGATAGATGTTCTATTTTGATTGATGATTTTTATTTTGATATGAAGACTCTTGTCTCTACTTCTAATAATTCTAAGATAATAGATGTTACCAAGTCCTTGAAACTTTCTAGAGTTGTCAAAAATTAATTACAACTCATTGTTATATTAACGGTTGCATCAAATCTGAAGTACTTGTCAATACTGCTATCTATTATTTTAGAAAGAAAAGTTGTATGAGTTGACAAATTTTCAATTCTCAAGAAATTAGAATGAATGTTTTAGTAAGCGACAGAAATGATAATGGACGTAATTAAAAATATCATTGTTTTAATCGAGTATTTCGACAATAGGTAATACAATCATTCATAGCCCAAATAGTATGAATAATCAAGCAACAATACACGTGAAATTTTTCATAATAAAACATATCCTAATGACATTGAGAATTTATATACTTAATATAGTAGGAATTACTGAACCTAGACACAAGATAACGCATTGACTCACACCATTATTTAACTTATTGACTCACACAACCTAGACACAAGATACTTCATATAGTAGTGAGAACTAGTAGCAGCAACCATTTTATCCACGTCTAACATCATTAATGCAGTGCTTGGAGGAGTTGTAGATTTCTAAGCATCTTCAAAAGTAGCATAATTTGTATTTTCACTGAGGAACCATACCTACAAATGTATTATTTTTGAGATTAAAACGATAAGTATTTAAAAAAAAAAAAAAACGATTAGAGTCTATTTCATGGTGCCAACAATGAAGAGTATGATTCAAACAATTCAAGTGAATAACAACTTACTGCAGCTTGGACTAGCCTCTGTAATGCAAGAGTTGACACTGTAATGCAAGTGAAATCTTGGGTTGTCGACAATAATTCCAATAAAACCAAATCAAAATGAGACTACAATAGCCTTGACAATTATAACACCCAATATCATAAAACTACCAAAATAAAACAACAAAAACCAAAATTACAAACAGTTAATGTATTTGATAAGGTCTTTTGAACCTACGCAAAGATTTTGGCATCAAAGTTTGCTTGCACTAGACAGTTAAACAAACTCGCTTGCACCTGACAGTCAAACTAGCATTCAACTAACAATAATAAACTTCACAGATCTTGAATTTCTTTTGAACTCACAATATGCACCCCTTTTCTTAGTAGCTTTACGGTCCTATCAACATTTATTTTGAAGGGCAAAACTCAATATTGAAAAGCTATTACAAGATAAACACTGCCCATGGAACTTAAAATAAGATGAAAAAAGAATAAAGTAAAAACTTAGACATTTCTTGACGCTTCTCCGGAATGAGGAACATTTCCTGAACCAGTCACATCAAAACCACCTTAGGAAGTCTACATTGTTAGGAAAGTGAACACGCGAAACAAATACGCAAAGCACAATCAAGCACACACACACACCACAAAAACAGAACATAAAAGAGACACAAGAGTTTTACGTGGTTCGGGAAATTCCCTACATCCACGGAGTGCACCAGCACTTCTTCCACTATCAAATTGATGATTACAAACTCAAACCTCTGTCTCTCTCACTCTCAATCACGAATCTCGCTTACAAATCTTCTCTCACCTTTCCAAACATGTCAATCTAAGCCTAAAACTCTTAGAGACCTCTTTGTACATCACATAACCCACCTATGAGACGTTTTACATGTCTATTTATAGTGTAGGAACAATCCATTGTCGGTTTGGACTCAAAAAATCGAAAAGGAAATGAATTCGAAAAATCCGCATAAAACCTGACCACCGAATCGTCTTGGGGCACATGAGAGCGCGTGTGACATTTATTCGCTGCGATTTTTATGGCATTGGATTCATCTCGAAATAAGATTTCCAAAGATATCTTATTTTACCAAAACGGACTTCGTTTGACCTACTTACGTGTCAAACAAGTTCTGACTCTATTTGGAATCCAAAATCTTTCAGGAATCAAAATCTTTCAAATTTTCAATTCCGAATTCTTTTTAATTTAGGATTCCTTCAGGCTTCACAATTCCAATAATCTCCCACTTGAAGACTGAAACACATGCAATCATCAACTCTTCTGACTAGTGAAAACGGTGCACTCAACGTCCTCTTCTTTAACCTTGAAGACCAACTGAAGCTGAACACAGCTCTAGTTTCTCGATAGTTACTGGCTTGGTCAACATGTCAGCTGGATTCTTACTCCCAAGAATCTTCACAAGTGTCAACACTCCTTTATCCAACAAAGTACGAATGAAATGATATCTCAGACTTATATGTTTAGTCCTCGAATGAAATGCTGAATTCTTGGCTAAGTGTATCCCACTTTGGCTATCACTATGCAACACATTTAACACTTGTTTAAACCCCAATTCTGCTAACAGACCTTGTAACCAAATCAATTCTTTGCTTGCCTCTGTAATAGCTACATACTCTGCCTCAGTCGTAGACAAAGTCACAATCTTCTATAACTGAGAGACCCAACTAATGGCTGTCGCTCCCAAAGTAAAAACGTATCCTGTAGTGCTCCTTCTATGATCCACCTCTCCAGCAAAGTCAGCATCAACATATCCTTGTAGCTTCAAATCACCCTTTTCGAAGCATAAACATTTTTTTGTTGTACCTCGTAGATACCTCAAAATCCATTTAATTGCCTCCCAATGCTGCCTGCCTGGATTAGACATAAATCTACTGACTGCTCCCACTGCATGAGCAATATCTGGCCTCGTGCAAACCATAGCATACATTAAGCTTCCAATTGCAGACGCATATGAAACTTTATCTATGTATGCCTTTTCTTCATCTGTCTCTGGACACTAATCCTTGGAAAGTCTAAAGTGACTGGCTAAGGAAATTTTAACTGGTTTAGCATCACTCATGCTAAAATGCTGAAGAACCTTACAAATGTACTCTGCCTGAGACAATTGCAATGTACCTCTCTTCTTATCTCTGTTAATTCTCATTCCAAGAATCTGCTTTGCTGCCCTCAAATCCTTCATTTCAAATTCACTTGACAGTTGTTTCTTCAACTTTTTTATTTCTTCCAAATCTGCTCCAGCTATTAACATGTCATCAACATAAAGTAATAAAATAATGTCACTGGTACCAACCTTCTTGAAGTAACAACAATGGTCAGCATTGCATCTCAAGTATCCTTTCTTTTGCATAAAGCTATCAAAATTCTTGTACCATTGACGAGGAGCTTGCTTGAGGCCATACAAGCTTTTAGTCAACCTACATACCAGATTTTCTTTTTCTTTTTCCACGAAACCTTCTGGTTGCATCATGTATAACTCCTCCTCGAGATCACCATGTAGAAAAGCGGTCTTTACATCTAATTGTTCTAGATGTAAATCTTCTACTGCCACAATGCTAAAAAATGACCGAATTGTACTCAACTTCACAACAGGGGAAAATATCTCTGTATAGTCAATGCCTTTTTTTTGTTGAAAACCCTTGACCACCAATCTAGCCTTGTATCTCTTGAAGCCATCATGTTCTTCCTTAATTCTGAAGACCCATTTATTCTGGAGTGCCTTCTTACCCTCTGGTAACTCTGTCAACTCCCATGTATGGTTCGAATTCAGAGACTTCATCTCATCCTTCATCGCTAGCTCCCACTTGCTAGAATCATCTACCTGACATGCCTCAGCATAGCATTCAGGCTCCCCACCATCAGTCAATAGTAGATAGTTCAGGTCATACTTCTTGTTTGGTATTCGACGTCGCTTGGACCTTCGTAATGCATTTGTGGATCTTCTGACTCATTAGGGTATAAATCTGCAACTCCCTTTTCTGGTGGTTTTGAGTCTACACCTCTCGTCAAACTTGAAGTAGTGACTAGTTCATTTTCTATAGTCTCCTTGGTTTCTGATTCCGTACCTAACTTAGGATTCTTACAAACAGGCACATCATCATAATTAAAATAGTTAAGTTCAGATGCCTCCCCCCACTAGAAGACTCTATAGATTTCCTATCTTTATACATAACTTTCTCATTGAAGATGACATCTCTGCTCCTAATCATCTTCCTTCCATTTTCATCCCAAAACTTGTATCCAAATTCATCATTCCCATAGCCAATAAAAATACATTTAACAGATTTTGGGTCAAGTTTGTTTCTAGCATTATCACTAACATGGACATATGCTATACAACCAAAAACTCTAGTATGAGAAAGTTTTACCTCTTGACCACTCCAAATTTCTTCGGGTAGTTTGAAATCTAAGGGTGTTGATGGACCACGATTGATCAAATAAGCTGCTGTATTGATTGCTTCTGCCCAGAACTGCTTTGGCAAACTAGGGTGTAGCCTCATGCTTCTGGCTCTCTCAGTCAATGTTCGGTTCATACGTTCTGCAACACCATTCTGCTGTGGAGTACCAAGCACGGTCTTCTCGAGACGAATCCCACTCTCGAAGCAGAACTTTTTGAACTTAGAATCTTCATACTCACCATCATTATCTGATCGCAACTTCTTGATCTTCAAACCAGTTTCATTCTCAACCATTGCCTTCCACTTCTTGAAGGCATCAAATACCTCAGATTTCTGCCTCAAAAAATAAACCCAAACCTTCCTTGAGTGATCATCTATGAAAGTGATGAAATAGTATTTTCCACCAATTGAGGAAACTGGTGCAGGTCCCCAAACATCTGTGTGAACTAACTCCAATTTCATTGCCTTTGGAGTTCTCCCGGTTTTCTTAAAGCTCACCATTTTCTGCTTTCCAAAAACATAACTTTCACACATGTTTAGGTCAATCGATTTCAAATTTAACAACTTGCCATTCGAATGCATGACTCGCAGTCCCTTGGCACTCATATGCCCAAGCCTCTGATGCCATAGGTTGGGATCATCGCTACTTTTAGCTGCACTAAATAAACCACGTCTATCTATGGTTGTGTAAAGAGTTCAATTTTTCTTTTCTCTAGCGATAGTCATAGCTCCCTTCGAAATCTTCCAAGCATCTCCTGAAAAAGTTGTCACATAACCATCTGTAGCCAATTGCCCAATTGAAATAAGATTTTTCTTTAAATTAGGTACGTGCCTTACATTATCCAGTTTCCAAATAGATCCATTCAAATTGATCTTCACCTTTCCTTTATCCACAATGTCACAAGCTTTGTCATCACCAAGATAAACCTTACCGAGATTGCTTGCTACATATTCTTCAAATAATTCCTTCCTAGAGGTAGCATGAAACGATGCTCCTGAGTCCAATATCCATGACTCGGTATTATCCTCCAAAGAGCAAATTAAAGCATCATCTGAACCTTCTGAAATATAATTCGCACTAGTCTGACCATCGCTTTCTTTCTTTAAAGCTTTACATTCTGACCGGTAATGCCCTGTCTTATGGCAATTCCAACACTCGATGTCTTTCTTACCACCTTGCGAATTGTTCTGATGATTCCTAGATTTAGACTTACCACGCTTCGACTTAGATCTACCACGTTGCCCACCTCTAGTGTTGCTTCTTCCTCTACTCTCCACATTTAAGGCTGAATTTGAATTAAAGAACCCATCTTCACGCCTATGAATCTCTTCAGTCATGATCATATCCACAACTTCTGAAAACTTCAAATTTTCTTTTCCAAATGCACCACTGATTGACTGGACTGTACCTTTCCAGCTTTCAGGTAACTGACCGAGGATGAGTAATGCTTGTACTTCATCATCAAACTCGATCTTTACGGACATTAGCTGATCTGTAATCTCATTAAAAGCATTTAGGTGCTCCTTCAAGTTTCTATTTTCTGACATTCGGAGAGAAAAGAGTTTCTTTATTAGATGTACCTTATTTGCCGCAGAAGGTTGTTCATAGAGATTTGATTAGGCTTTCATGAGAGACGCTGTCGTGTCTTGATTTTTCACATTAAAGGCTACTGATCTCGATAGACTCAATCGAATCGCATCTAGGGCTTTACGATCTAACACTCTCCAATCTTCATCTTTCACGTCTGCTGGTTTTTCTTTGAGCGGCAAGTACAAGTCTTTCTGGTATAGGTAATCCTCCATCTGCATCTTCCAGAAATTGAAATTTGACCCATCGAACTTCTCAAGCTTGTAATAGTTCTTCTCTGATCCCATGATCTTTCGCCCAAACTGGCAAAACCAACCACTAACGAACCAGGCTCTGAAACCAGTTGTTAGGAAAGTGAACACGCGAAATAAATACGCAAAGCACAATCAAGCACACACACACCACAAAAACAGAAATAAAAGAGACACAAGAGTTTTACGTGGTTCGAAAAATTCCCTACATCCACGGAGTGCACCAGCACTTCTTCCACTATCAAATTGATGATTACAAACTCAAGCCTCTGTCTCTCTCACTCTCAATCACGAATCTCGCTTACAAATCTTCTCTCACCTTTCCAAACATGTTAATCTAAGCCTAAAACTCTTAGAGACCTCTTTGTACATCACATAACCCACCTATGAGATGTTTTGCATGTTTATTTATAGTGTAGGAACAATCCATTGTCGGTTTGGACTCAAAAAACCGAAAAGGAAACGGATTCGGAAAATCCGCATAAAACCTGACCACCGAATCGTCTTGGGGCACGTGAGAGCACGTGTGACATTTATTCGCTGCGATTTTTATGGCATTGGATTCTTCTCGAAATAAGATTTCCAAAGATATCTTATTTTACCAAAACGGACTTCGTTTGACCTACTTACGTGTCAAACAAGTTCTGACTCTATTTGGAATCCAAAATCTTTCAGGAATCAAAATCTTTCAAATTTCCAATTCCGAATTCTTTCTAATTTAGGATTCCTTCAGGCTTCACAATTACAACATACATTGCTTATGAAAAACACTCAAGATTTTGAAACATAGAGAAGCTATTACAAATCAGCTAAAATGATAATGAAAGGTACTGCTTAAAATTAAGCATCACAAACTGAGTAATCATATTCGTCAACATCAGAATCTGAACCAGCCATATCTCTGCCACGAAATTCATCATCCATCTCATCATCTATATCTTCCATATCATATTCATCTGCCATGTATTCGCCATCATGATCTGCTTGGTAATTGGACGTAATTTCTGATAAATGTGTGCCCACAACAGCATCAATCAAAGCAAATTCATCAAAGGACAATGAAACAACACTTTCATCCAACATGTAAATCGTAAAACAAAACAAAGCCTGCAAATCATTTAAGCTCTTTAAAAGCTTTTGACAAAATGTGAAATGGACTTGCATCTGACAACATCTTAACTCATCATTCATCAATATGTGTTGGAATTTCAAAGGATTACCCTTATGTCATGTCTAAGCTTACAGATATTAGTCAAAGTACTAAAAAAGGCTTGTGCTAGTTAAAATCAAAAGGGTATAAATCATTCGACATAGTGCCTCTCAAGTTGGAATTCAACCAAAAGCCAAATTCATCACAAAACTACCCCAAAAAAACACTAACAAAAGCGCTCACGAACTAAAATCTACCTGCTAAAACATTTGGCAATCCCAAATACAAACATTAAGCTTAGACAAAAACATAATATCTAAAACAGACAAATCATATGCATATATTTACAGCACAAGTCAAGCAGACCATAAAAGTGTTCTTGGCAAGGAAAGCCAGCAAAAGTGAGAAGAATCAATCCATCAAATTCTAATGGAGAAAGCAATCAACTAGCATTTCTTTAAGACCGTACACTTAGGGAAAAACAATGCATTTACCCTAATCTATCTCTTGCTCCTATTGGCATGACAACAGACTGATTAAACTACTGGTCCAACTCATGTAACAGACAGTCAATAATGGCTCTATACCATCGGCTACAATATGCTTCATCTCTAGAGATGTAATTATGTAATATATTATATATATCTAGTTATGTACTGAATCCTACTTGAGAAGCATTTAACCATGGACAATCTAACATTTACGATAGCATGTAAACCGAGACACCTAAAGAAGACGAATATAGAACTTTGAGCTAAAATTTAGCTTAAAGACCTGCAATTGATTATCAGAGCTAAGGCACACCTTGTTGGGTTCTGCAATAAGCCAAGATTCAAAGGCTGAAAACAGTAGAGAGGTGTAAATGCCTCCCAATATACGTCCCAACATCTAAACTTTGTGCAGGTGAGAATGTTTGGTGACGCAGCTTAGTATGTAAGTTATACAGTACGTCACACATGCTCTCTTCCGGCTCTAAATTTGGCATACGATTCATGAGAAATTAATGTTCGTTCAAAATACTCGATAAGCAATAATTTCTCTCTTTGTTCCATAAAATATTTTAAACCAAAACAAGATCCTACTGTTTGTCAGCTAGAGAACCAACAATTGTACCAAAGGACATAGATGATCCAAAACCAGCAACAAAGAGTTGTCCAATCTCCCCCTTACCGTATCCATACCAGCTATTGCCACAACCAATTCAGTCAGCAATCAAACAACATAGAATCCTCCAAAATTTACACATGAATGACAACCACAACACTCACCATGTTTGGTGACGCAGCTTAGTATGTAAGTTATACAGTGAGAAGAGAGTGATTTGGGCGGGTGAAGGTGATTTTGGAAGTCATTTTGGGTGAGAGTTATTAAGAGTATTTTTGTTCATAAAAAGTCAGTTTGGCAGGGATCTCAAAAATAATTACTTTCTAACTTAAACCTCTTTAAAGGGTTATTTTCAATAATTTTTCATTTTGGTTTTACGACAATTTTCACTTAAAAAACTTTACAAAATCAAATTCCTCAAGTTAAAGAAGCTGGCTGCTCGAATTTTGATTTTCATTCTTTTAATCAAATCAAAACATTTTCTCTAGCCCTTCAAAATACATATTGAGAAAGTCATGGAAATAACTTTTTTTTTGAGGTTGTAGTTGAAAAGTAATCATTTTTTGAAATTCCATATTTTTACCAATTGTATTTTTGTCCGAAAACAATTATTCTTTCAAAATTAAAAAAAAAAAGGTTAGTGTTTAAGTTAGACAATAAAAAAAAGGTCATTTATGAAAAAAAACTCATACATATTTTATAGTTTGACATCTCTAAAGTTGGCTAACCTTAGAATTCTGGCTTTGTGGACTCATCTTATTCAAGGTATCAGTTATCTTTTTTTTCTTTTTTTCTTTTTTATAAATAAATTGGATTTATTATTATTAATTAATATATTTATATTTAGCTGTTAGAATAGCAATCTCTTCGTTATCGGATAGTGATTGGAGTATCCGATGAATATATGAAAAGAGTGATGCTCTCAATTTTCGGTAATCCCTTCTCCATTGACCATTCGAGTAGCTACAGGGTGTAGGTAACCATTGTTGTTGCTTCTTTTGTCTTGTCAATTATTGGTTTGGTTTTCTTATGATGATAAGATAAACCGATTATTGACAACACAAAAGAAGCAACGAAACCATATTGGTTTCTTTCGGGGTTTAGCTTGAAGCTTTACTACTTGGCTTTGTTAAATGGTTGGTATGTCCCGCTACCTCTATGATCTATTAGGAAGGATTTCGATGACAGGTGGGTTAGAATAAATATTTTAAATAAACTCAGATGGTATGAAAATATTTTATAAATTAAAAATTATAGATATACCTAATTAAAGAAGATATATAAATTTTACCCCTTAAAATTCATATTATAAATAAATATGTTAATAAAAATAAAAATAAAAAAATTAAATAAAATATTTAAATAAAAATTTATCAAATGTAAATTATAGTTGATGTTATAACATCAATAATCTTTCATTAAATATAGATAATCTATATTTTAACAATTACAATTTATAATTACTACTGCACTTCAAATTAAAGAGTATGTTAGGAGAAACATCAAAGATATTAAATTTAAATAATATATTATACAACTTATGATAAAAGGTAAAATATGAAAAATTTAAATAAAATTTTATGTTTAATATATGAAATAAAGTTATCACATATACAATATTTGAATAATATTTATATAAATAAGAAAATGCATTCAATAGGTTTGGAATAAATATATAATTTTTTAATATCACAAAAATTAATAAATGGGGAAAAAAAGATATATTATAATTTAGAGGAATTAAAAGTACAAAATACAAAATATAGAAAAATAAGACGATTAATTATATTATATTAGTGGGAATGACATAAGAAATAAATTGTAAATTAAAGAATAGAAAAAGGAGGTATAGAGAATGAGAGAGACGAGAACCAAAGCAATATAAACATATTTTCATTCAATGACTTGAGTAACAGAATACATGTATATATACTCCATGTTAAGTCAGCTAAGGAGTGGCTAGCCAAGCTATCATCATTACTTGTCAATCCCCTGTCCAATAAGAATCACCTACATGCGGACTAATCACAATTTAACTTACTAATAAAATAATGGTGGAAATTCAATTGTCTCATACTAATATATAAAATTCAAAATAAATATAGCATAAAATTTTGGGGTAAGTCTAATTTTCCTCCTATAGTTTGGCATAATAGCCAAAAAACCACCTGATTTCAGAAATCACTAAAGACCCCATATAGCTTATAAAGTTAATAAAAAAAAAACCCCTTATCATTTATAAAAATAGCTAGAAAATTCCATGACCTCATAAGTCATTAAAGACATTTTTTGGCTATTTTTATAACAATAAAAGGTTTTTTTATTGACTATTATGCCAAACTATAGAGGGATTTTTAGTGATTTCTAAAGTAAGGGAATTTTTTTTACTATTATTTCAAATTACAAAGGAAATTAGAAATAACCCTAATTTTTTTTTTTTGAGCTAGGGTAGGCTCAAGCCCTACATCCCTAGATCTCTCTTGCCTTATAAACTGAAATTGTTTATAAAAATTAATTATTACTAATTTTTTAAAACCTTTTTTAAGGCTTTGGAATTGTTCTTAAAACTACATTTCTCAAAATTATTGTTAAAAATTACAGTTGTGTTTTATAAGAGGAGATTTACCTCAAGTATATCCGGAGCTTTAATATTCATAAACACATACAACTTTTTGATTTATTTGTAGCATCTTTCCCTAGACTAACGGTTGACTAACTTTGACCATTAATGGATATGTTTGACCGTGTAAAAAATATTAAAAAATGAAATTACCCTTAAATAAATTCACTTTTTATTTTTCTTTTAAAATAAATTTTAAAAATTTTAATAAATTTAAAATAATTTAATGAGATCTTCACTAGATGGACGGTGGAGATTAAAATGAGAAAAAAAAATTAAAAATCAAAACTAAATAAAATAAAAGATGAATATTCATCTTCATCTTCAAACAAAACAAAGTTGAAAACAAAAAATTAAAAAAAAAAAAAATCAGGGATGAATAAAATTAAAGAGAAAATTCCAAATTAAAGAAAAAATTAAAGTTGAATCAAAACAAAATAATTTTATAAATTAAAAAAATAAATGAGAGATCTAGATTGAATTAAAGTTTGAAGATCTAGGTTTAACCCAGATCTCTCAATTTTTTTATTTTTTAATGTTTTTTTTATTCAATTTTAATTTTTTTTTTAAATTTTGATATTTTTTAAAAAATTTGTTCAACCTAGATTTTTCTTTTATTTTTTCTTTTTCAATTTTTTTTGTTTGAAGATGAAGATAAATCTTCATCTTTTATTTTATATTTTTTAAAATTTTTTCTTAGTTTTTTTTTTTTTTTTTTTTCAAATTAATCACTACTGTCCATTAGATGCATGGTGAAGATCTCAATAAATTTATTTTTAATTTATTTAAAAATTTAAAAATTTATTTTAAAAAAATAAAAAGTAAATTTATTCAGAGATAATTTTCCCTTTCAATATTTTTTACACAATCAAACATATTTACTAACGGCAAAAGTTGGTCAACTGTTAGTCCTAGTGAGGATGTGCAAATAAACCAAATAGTTATATACACCTATGAATATTAAAGTTTTCAATAGGTTGGAAGTAATTTTCCTGTTTTATAAGTATAAACATGTTTGCTAATGATAAAATAATTATTTAAAGAGTAGAGTTATGGCTTATTTAAAAAATTTATTTTGAAAATGGTGAATTTTTTAATTTTTTTTTTAAAAAATTGTTTTTATTTTCAAAAATAATATTTGAAAAGCACTAAGCTAGATATATTTATTATTATTATTATTCCTTTCGATAACAACAAATTGTTTAAAAAACAAAAAACAAAAACGTAACCTGACAATATCGCAAAATCCGGAAGATGAAAACTGAGATCAGTTGACCAATTACTCAGGTATCTATTGCTTACTTCTTACCAAAATTGAAACCAAATGAAAATCTATACAAAACTTTAGTAATTGGGACATAAACCCTCAAATATATTTTATTAGTTATCATGCACAGATATACATGGTTAATTGGCATAAAGAGTTCAAAAAAAAATTCGCCTTCTCTTTTTTAAACAAAAAATTTTTATTTATAAATGATTGAATTAAAAATAAATGTCTAATAAATAAATAGTAATCAGGTTAGCTTTTTAAAGATCAAGACTATGTTTTTTTGTTGATATATAACATGACTGGATATGCTTCCACTAACTTACATTTAACTTTTTTGTATTTTGTATTTTGTATTTTTTTTAAAGAACTTAATTACATTTACTTTCAATATGACAATACATTACATAGGAAATGTGGCATGTGAAAAAGTCATCATGATGTAAATCTATTTGTCAACTAATACATAATAACACGGTGTACATATTGAATGCCTAGCATTATTTGTCTATATATTCTTTAGTAATAATAAATTAACGTATTTATTTAAAAAAATAAATTGACGTATATATCCCTATTCAAAGCTCAAATCTTAAAACAATGAAAGAAAGTGATTGAATTTTTTCAATGTACTAATTTATCAATTGATGAATGAGGTGAGACCATCTCATAATTAATATTTTTACCATGAGTGTTCTTTTGATAGAGTACATAGTGATGGCAAACATAACAACTCAATCCATGGCTGCCAATTAGGAATTCACATCAATTTTAAGTAACGTCAAACTAAAATAGAATTTCATCATTTTTTTTTTTTTGGTTAGTACTATACTGAGTTTGGCCTTCAATATTATTATCTTGGTAAAGATGTCCAGATCATATGACGGATTGTTTTGGATACGAATTTTAAAATTACCACAATTCTCCCTTTAAATTTTGCCAAAACTCCATATATAATGGCACTGGTGCACATTTGTTGAAAGCATATTTTTGATTTTTTTTTTTTTTGAGAGAAACATATTTTGTAATGTATAATATCATGTTTCAAATCAATACCACGGTTATAATTGTTAAAGAAGAAAAACAAGGTATAAGAACAAGTGAAGGAGAATCGAAAGGAAGACTCTCATAAGAAGAATATGATGACCATGGAGAAAATTTAATTTATCGAACCAATAATTTCCAAGAACATATTAGAAGATGAAACATATTTAAATATTTATTATAGAGATTATATATTAAAAGAAGCAATCAACACAAATAACTATTTGACTGATTTTTTTTAAATAATTATTATGATTGACTGTCATGATATTATATATAACAAGAATACTACAACATTACCATATCAAAATCCTGCGTTAACAACAACATTTGTGAACATGTAAGTTTGTGATTGGTGGACACTTTGACTTTTCTCTTTCTTACCAAATCAAAAATTGTTTGGTTGTCAGTGAATCCAAAAAGGTTAATACATAAAAAATAGGTAATAGCTTTTATTGTAACTTCACTGTTATGGAAACTCCTAATAGAATTTTCCAAAAGAACCACTTGCTATAAAAGTTTTTCGGAGCAAATACAGAACCTCTGGTCTGTACTACTTTATTTGGCCAACTATTGTTAGTCAATAAAAGGTGCAGTGCAGTTTCTCTTGAATTGCCAGACATTGTCTTTTTTGGAGACTAATTACAAAAGATTAGTTCTCCCCTCATTCAATACCCTAGGGCAACACAACACACTCCATTTTCACAAGTCGCTTCAAGGCTGTGTTTTTGTGCTCCTTTTCTGTAATGATTATCTTTGTAAGGCCCCCTTTTTCTTTTTGGTTTGCTGTTGGTTGTGTGTTTGGTTTTGGACTTTGTTTTAAAATCGGTTTAGTTTCTGTTGTTTTTTTTTCCCCTTTACAAAACAAAATTGATGGTGTCAGTCATTGAGAGAGTTTCAATCATTTGGAGTTTCATGCACTAGGGTTAATTGACATTTTAATGTCAAATTGTTTGAGTGTGTCTATTTTTTACTTGTTCTTTTAATTTTACCACAGGGTTCTTTTAAGTTTTAATGGTTTAATTGATTTTTCTCTAGTTCTTGCCAAACTAAAAGTTGTTTGTGTTTTAAAGAATCAACAATAGTAAACAACTTTAATTGCAACGTCATTGTTAAGGTAACTCCTAAATAAACTTTTCCGAAAAGAAATACCAGAATTTTCCTTGAGCAATATTTAGAAATCTAGTCTGTGCCACTTTACTTTTGCCACTCTTTTCTGTCAATATACTGTCCTAGTGAAGAAGCCAATGGAGTTGGATCAAACGGAAGAGATCATGGAATCAAAAGAAGAAGAAGATATCATGGAGAAAATTTGATTTATTGGATCAATAACTTACCAGCACTTATTTAAAGGTTAGATATATTTAAATATTTGTAGTTTAATTTTACTAATAAAATTAAGTTGGATTTATTTATTTATTTATTTTATGAATTAGAAAATGAGTTGCCATCATGATATCATCCATAACGAGAATGCTATTGGCTTATGAAAGTGGTATCACCATGAAAATAGTTGGGACCAACCTAAACTATTTTTATAGAAACTTAAAATACACACGCACAATTAAGTTGGCTATGCTCTTACTTATGTTTGTTAAATTTGTAAACAGTTACCCTAGTTGTTTTGTCTTTCAGAATTCTCATTTTTTGAAAGTGTGGAGATGATTCCATAGACCTGGAGAAGGTTTCCAGAATTTGATCAAGCATAAAATTTCCATGCTTTTTGAAGAAACATATTATTTTCAGATGTTTTCTCTTTGTTGTTTATGCCCTTTGGGTTTCTTGCATTTAGTACATTTTTCATTTTGTAAAATGCACTAAGTTTTAATGTAGAGATCAAACGGCTGGATAATTGCTTTTTGGAGCTTGCATGGTTTAAAGAAGAAAGTAAGGATGTCAATGCTAACAGAGTACTGAAAATAAGATTCTTTTAAATTTCAATGTACTTGATCAAGCTAGTTAGATTCGTTGCAATTAGTTAATACGTTTGGCTTGAAATTGATGATGCTGTATTAAGACCCTGATATAGAACTTAATTATTTTGTGGAGTAAGACAGTTTTGTCATTTCCTTGACCGCTCTATTGATAAGTTACTAATAGCCCAAGACAAAATTATCTGAACTACATAATAATTAAGTACTATCTTCAGACAGTTAATATATCATCAGCAATTTCAAGCCAAACATATTAACTAATTCCAAAGAAACTAATTAGCATAATCAAGTACACTAAAAATTTAAAAGAATTTTATTTTCAGTACTCCATTGGAGTTGGCATCCTTCTTTTATAACCCATGCAAGCTCCAAAGCAATCACACAACTCTTTGATGTTCTACATTAAAACATACTACGTTACAAGGTAGCACCTAGATGTTTCACAAGATGCAAAAATTATTAAATGCAAGTTATAAACGGAGCAGAAACAACAGAACGAAATTGAGGTAACATAATCGGACAGTTTGAGATAAATTTTTCTAGAACTTCAACAAAATTGAGCTTTCTTTTGTTGTCAACAGTCTATAGCAAGAGGGTAGCATTCAACTTGCAATAGACTGTTGTGAATTTATGCCAATATAATTATACCTCTGATGGCTATTTTTGTGGTATGCTTTATGAAGGCACTGTTGCCTCAACATGCTCTCATAATATTTAATTCTTTTCGTTTGTCTTTCACATTGGAGTTAAATTTGTTCAGGTCTTTTACGACTGATAGTAATTTTTTCTTTCCTTTTTCACATGCATTTCATAATAGGAGCATGGATTCTCTGACTCCAGAAATTGCATTCTGCCAACACCAGCAATCTGCTCTGTTAACGGCGAATATTGCCTTGAAGGAGATGTTGGCAGCTCGACAAATTCAGAATGCTGCTAAAGATGGTAATTTGAACTCCTCTAACAAAAGCATTCTGATGATGACTTCAGGTAAAAACATTGAGAACATGGGGGCCTTTTACCTCCCCTAATGAATGAGTACATGAAGAAACGAAGAATTCAATTGGAAGAGGTACGTGCTTGGTTTTCTATTTATATCCGAAATATGCATTCTCATGAACAATCGTTTTTTTTTTTTTTTTTTTTTCGAGATGTTTGAAATCGCTTTCTAATATGTTTGCATATACAGATGAGGCTGAAAATGCTGACTCCACAGATTGCTTATGTTACGGTCCAGCATTTGGCGTCCTTCTGCGTGAGTGATGGTCTGCTTCTTCTTAACGTGCATTGGCATACAGGGCATGTATTGGTCTGTTGGTGACTTGCATGCAGAGCATGCATTGGTCTGTTGGTGACTCAATCAAATAATTAGTAATTTGTTAGCGTCCAGTTTTTCCATATTTCCTGATTTCTTGCTTGTAGTGGCTGGTGTATTTCCTGATTTCTTGCTTGTAGTGGCTGTTGTAACAGCCCATTTACTGTTTCCTGTTTTGTGGGAGATACTCCCTAAATTGTAGCTCTCATGTAGCTAGGCCTATATGAGATTCAGATTGAAGTTAATAAAGATATGATGAATTAAACCAAAAAACTTCCAGCCTGTTTTCTTCTTCTACAATTCTTCTTCTAGTTTGTATCATTGGTATCAAAGCCTGGTTTGATATGGATACCCACCACAAGAGCAATACAGAGTTCCGTAATGAAGTATCGGAGATTCTTGCCCGTCATGAGTCAAGCTTCGACACTTTGACCCGTAATTACAGTCAGATGAATGCTACCCTCCAAACTGTTCTCACTGAGTTACAAGCAATTCGCATCAACCCTTCCACCCATCTTCCAAATCCAGAAGAAAACCCCTTCACCATCGGAGAGACGTCCAACAATCCAAATGTCTCTCAAGGCCAAAACAATCCTACCATGTCACAGAACTACAACAATTCTCACTCCTCTCAGGATCGAAATCAAACACATCTCAAGTTGAATTTTCCCATTTTTGGAGGTGATGACCCTACTGGGTGGATTTACAAAGCAAAGCAATACTTTGAGTTTAAAAAGATTGCCATCCATCAAAGAGTTCAGCTGGCCTCCTTTCATTTGGAAGGGATCGCGTTGCAATGGCATAGGTGGTTCACTAAATTTAAGGGGCCTTTGACGTCGGGTGAGTTTACAAAAGCTGTGCTCCATCGGTTTGGACCAACCGATTATAAGGATCCATCAGAGGCACTCTCGAGGCTTAAACAAACCAGTACCGTGCAATCTTACCAAGAGGCATTTGAAAAATTGTCTCACCGTGTGGATGACCTTCCAGAAAATTACTTGATAGGGTGTTTTATAGCGGGGTTGAGGGATGATATTCGACTGGATGTAAAGGTCAAACAACCTAAAACTCTTGCAGATACAATTGGGGTAGCACACCTAATTGAGGAGCGGAATTCTCTCCAAAGAAAAACTGCCAACACATACCACCCTTCATCATCTGTTTTGACGCCAAGAAACAATGCAACAACTTCTGTCGGTCTTCTTGGACCTCCACCACAACAGAAAACATCAACCAACACCAACCCATTTCCCATTCGAAGAATCACTGGACAAGAGGCTAAAGAACGAAGAGAAAAAGGATTGTGCTATTATTGTGATGAGAAGTACACACCTGGGCACAAATGTCATCGTCCACAACTATTTATGATCGAGGATTGTTCTTGAGAACCTGAACTAGATTGCAACAACACTCACCTTGAAGCTGAAGTGAATGAACTTTTACCAGAAATTTCCTTCCATGCGATGTCAGGAACCACCCATCCACAGACTATTCGGGTGAACGAAAAATTAAAAAATCGGGATGTGACGGTTCTCATAGATGGGGGAAGTACTCACAACTTTGTAGACCAGAATACCGTCACCAAACTTGAGTTACCAATTATCCGAGATAAGTCCTTTCAAGTTATGGTTGGAAATGGGGAGCAAATTGAATATATAGGAAGGAGTACGGGAGTAATGTTGATCATTCAAGGCTGTCCGATTCAAGCTGATTTCTACATCCTTCCTGTCGCAGCGTGCTAGCTCGTGTTAGGAATACAATGGCTGGAGACATTAGGCCCGGTGGAGACCGATTACAAACAACTTACAATGACATTTCAACAAGGAGGTCAAAGACACACGTTTCAAGGGCTGCATAGATCAAGTCTTGAACCTTTGGAGTCAAAAGAATTGTTACAAATTATAGGGCTTGGATATTTTTCAAAGATAGAAACAAGTGAAAAATCCAAAAACACTTCTTCCATTAATGTCCAACCAATAGCTTTGCAAAGCCTCCTCCAAGAATTCACATAAGTTTTTGCATCACCAGCGGGGCTACCACCTCCACGACCTCACGATCATCGGATCCCTCTCAAAGAAAATCAGGAGCCAATTAGTGTATGCCCCTATCGTCACTCGCATTATCAGAAGGCAGAGATTGAGACCATGGTAAAGGAATTTCTGGACTCAGGAGTAATTCGACCGAGTACAGGCCCCTTCTTGTCACCTGTGTTGTTAGTCAAGAAAACTGATGGAACATAGCGATTCTGTGTTTATTATCGTGTGTTAAATAGCGTAACTATTAAGGACAAATATCCTATACCAGTGATCGACGAGTTGCTTGATGAACTGTTTGGTGCTAAGTATTTTTCCAAGATAGATCTACGAGCAGGTTACCATCAAATACGAGTATGAGAGAAGGATATTCATAAGACAACATTTAGAACCCATGAAGGCCATTATGAATTTATGGTGATGCCTTTCGGCTTGACCAATGCCCCCCTCAACTTTCCAAAGTCTGATGAATGACATATTCAGACCTTACTTGCGAAAATTTGTACTGGTATTTTTTGATGACATCTTGGTTTACAGTAAAACATGGAATGATCACTTGGAGCATCTAAGGACTGTATCGTCACTTCTTTCTCATAACCAATTGGTGGCTAAGGAATCTAAGTGCAGATTTGGCGTCCTTTAGGTGGACTATCTGGGACACATCATTTCATTTGAAGGGGTGGCTGTGGATTCCACAAAAATAACAGTAGTTCAAAATTGGCCAAGATCGACAATAGTAAAAGGGATTAGAGAGTTCTTGGGTCTTGCCAGATATTATAGAAAATTCATCCGGGGTTTTGGAAGCATAGCAGCACCTTTCACTCGAATCACTTCTAAGGAGGGGTTCCACTGGACCAAGGAGGCTGAAACTGCATTCCAAGAATTGAAACGAGCGTTAACCACACCTCCAATTTTGCAGCTTCCTGACTTCACACAACAGTTCGTGATCGAATGTGATACGTGCGGCATCGGTATAGGAGCTATTTTATCTCAACAAAATCGCCCAATTACCTTCTTTAGTGAGGCACTCAAAGGTAATGCCCTTGCATTATCAACATATGATAAGGAAATGTTAGCCATTGTCAAGGCAATCCAGAAATGGCGACCTTATCTATTGGGACGACCTTTCATAGTTCGAACTGACCAACGGAGTTTGAAGTATTTACTTGAACATAAGATTACCACTCCTACTCAAATTCGATGGCTTCCGAAGATACTTGGTTATGATTATGAGATTCAATATAAAAAAGGAACAGAAAATCAGGGGGCAGATGCTTTGTCACGCATAGCAGAGTTCCAGTTTCAAGCATTTTCCATGCCCAAAATGGATTGGTGGGCCGTCGCACAGTAGGAAGTGAAGTCAGACCAGTTCTTTAGCAAGTTGAATTCAACTTCAACTCCTATACGTGGTGTTTTGTTGAGGGATGGAGTTTGGGTAAAACAGGGGAAGGTATTGCTAAGTCCTAACTCATCTCTAATCTCAAATGTTTTAAAAGATAACCACTCTTCTCCAATAGGTGGGCACTTTGGGTTTGCTAAAACTCTCTATAGGATACGTAGCAAATTTATTTGCCCTGGAATGAGTACTACTGTAAAAAATTTTATTAAAGGATGTGATGTTTGTCAGTGGTGTAAGATCGAGTGTGTACGACCAGCGGGGTTCTTACAACCTTTGTCTCTTCTAGAAAAAATTTGGTCTGAAATCTCAATAGATTTCATTGAGGGGTTACCCCTTTCAAAAGGATACAGTGTCATACTGGTGGTGGTGGATAGATTAAGTAAATATGCTCATTTTATTCCACTCAAACACCCATATTCTGCCCTCTCTGTAGCCAAAGTTTTTATTGATCAAGTAGAGCGCCTACATGGGGTACCAATCTTAATAGTCAGTGATAGGGACAAGGTGTTTGTGAGTGCTTTTTGGCAGAAATTGTTTCAGCTGCAGGGAACTACATTGTGCATGAGTTCAAGTTATCATCCCCAATCCAATGGGCAAACGGAGGTCGTCAATCGAACGTTGGAACAATATTTACGTTGTTTCACTCATGACCGACCAAAACAGTGGGTAGACTGGCTGGCTTAGGCTGAATATAGTTACAACACAGCTATCCATTCGGCAACCAAATTCTCTCCATTTGAAGCAGTTTATGGCGTGCCACCGCCAAAGTTGATATCCTATGTTCCAGGAACCACATCAGTTCAGGCAGTGGAGGATAACTTGCGTACACGAGATGTAATCCTAGTTGAGTTACGTCACAATCTTGAACTTGCTCGAAACCATATGAAAATTCAAGCTGATCGACATCATAGAGAGGTCACTTTTAGTGTTGGCGATTATGTTTTCCTTCGACTACAACCTTATCGACAACAATCAGTAGTTTTTAGGTGATCTCTTAACTTTCACCAAGGTATTTTGGTCCGTATAAGATCTTGGAAAGGGTAGGTCCAGTGGCCTGTCGTCTTGAGTTACCTGTTGGGTCCTTGATTCACAATGTCTTCCATGTCAGCCTCCTTAAGCGACATGTTGGACGCTTGCCGGTAAGTGTTCAAATGCCTCCAGTGACAGATGAAGGTACTGTTTTGCCTCAACCTGAGTCCATCCTCAATCATCGCATAATTCAAAAAGGGAAATACCGCTCCAAAGAAGAGGTGCTTGTTAAGTAGGTTGGGGCTCCCATTGAAGATGCTACTTGGAAGAACAAGCGGCGTCTCCTTCGCACTTATCCTGATTTCAATCCTTGAGGACAAGGATTCTTTGCAGGGGGAAGGAATGTTACGGTCCAGCATTTGGCGTCCTTCAGTGTGAGTGATGGTCTGCTTCTTTTTAACGTGCATTGGCACACAAGGCATGTATTGGTCTGTTGGTGACTTGCATGCAGAGCATGCATTGGTCTGTTGGTGACTCAATCAAATAATTAGTAATTTGTTAGCTTCCATTTTTTCCATATTTCCTGATTTCTTGCTTGTAGTGGCTGGTGTATTTCCTGATTTCTTGCTTGTAGTGGCTGTTGTAACAGCCCATTTACTGTTTCTTGTTTTGTGGGAGATACTCCCTGAATTGTAGCTCTCATGTAGCTAAGCCTATATGAGATTCAGATTGAAGTTAATAAAGATATGATGAATTAAACCAAAAAACTTCCAACCTGTTTTCTTCTTCTACAATTCTTCTTCTAGTTCGTATCAACTTACTGTCGATGCCAGTAGTCTGGTTTGTTAACGGAGAACACTGACTTGAAGGAGATGTTGGCAGCTCGACAAATTCAAAATGTTGCTAAAGATGGTAATTTGAATTCACTTTACAAGTCCACAATCTTGTCCATCATGAAGCTTTAGTCATTAGATGAATTAGATTTAATGACTAAATAATATAGTTTTTTTATTTTTTTTTAATAAACTTTATATGGAAACAGTTTATTATACCTTTAAAACAGATCAAGGATAAAAAACCGCATTTTAGACACCTAAAATTTGTAATTCATTTGCAAAATATGGCATCTAAAAGAGTGAACTTTCCATTTTAATTACTCTTAATGAATGAGAAAAAACACATTACGCCCTTTTTTTTTTTTTGTTTTTTTGTTTTTTTGTTTTTTTCTGTCACAGACATTGATCTTGCATTTTGAGACAAACTTCCTATCTCTGTTTCACTAGTCACTAGGCTAGTTGATATGTGCATGTTGACGCTGCTGACAAACACTAGCTGCCGGACCCCCCATATGCTCCTCCATTGTGACTTCTACACGAAAGTGCTTACTAATGAAAAATAATTTTTTCTCCTTAGCTTTTCTTGTCCTCGCCCTTGTTCACTTTTTCTCGATATGTACATAGTTTTGTTTGTGATAAAAACAAAGAGTTGAAAATATTTATTTTTCTTTGCATGATTAAATTTGACATTTCCACAAAACTATCTTTTTCTATTTTATTGAGGCCTGGTTTGTTAATTATTAAAAACATGTAAATAAATATATAGGAAGAAAGAAAGAAAACTTCGTTAGACTTGCATGAATCTATTTTCACAATTATGGCATTTTTGTTTATTTTCTATCATGTGCATGCAAATACTAACTTAACTTATTGTTATTTTATTTTTTATTTTTTGGAAGAAGAATGTGAGGATTTGTGTCAAAGAATGGACAATATATAGACTGCTTAATTAGAAGGTCTACCATTGTAAGTTTTTTCATACTTAGAGCCGGTTCAATTTTTTTGAGATTGTGGAGTTCTTTATAGTTATTATTTTCTCAATATACATATTCTTCATGAATTTGTAATTGTTAGATAAAAGAGTAGCTCATAAAAAGTACATTGAAAAATATTTCAAAAAAAAAAAAGTATACTGAAAATGAATACGGTATACGTATGGTGTATGATTTCACTATAAAAGAGCAGTATATCTGATGAAATCTGTTTGAAGAAATGCAACAAAGGAAACCATGAATACGAAAGCTTAGAATGAAGAACTAGAATTAAAATAATGAAGAAGGATTTGCATTTCTTCCTCATTAGCTCTAGATCTATACAGTATTTATATACATAAAAGAATTCTAGAATTTTCTATCATCTAACAGAAATCAATTGAATCAATGGTTGTAAAACAATCAATCAAACTTGAGAATTGTTTCGAACAAATTTTAGAGCCAGTTGGCTGATCAATCAGGTGCATCAGGGGCTATCATTCTGGTAAACAATCCAACGGTTCTTTGATGGTTGCAAGTTGTGAGAGGTGCAGAGTCTAACGTTCTGTTGACATGGATTCTGTTATGTATAGGATGCTGATGTTGCATACTTTGTTGCTGATTAGGAAGCTTATGTTGACTTGTATGCTGACTTGTATCTTCTCTTTCATGCCCCCTCTAGTTGCACCGAGGATGATTTGCCAGGTTCAGATTGGAAATGAGTTTGTGGAAATGATCAATGGATAAGTGTTTGGTAAAGACATCTGCAATTTGGTCTGTGGTGTTGATGTAGTTAACCTCAAGCAAGCTAGCAGCTATCCGATCTTGCACAAAATGGACATTAACCTCAATATGTTTGGTGCGGGCATGGAAGACAGGTTTGAGAGCAAGAGACCTGGCACCGGTATTATCACACTAAAGGACTAGTTTATGAGAAAGAGAGAAGCCCAACTCAAAAAGAAGATAAGCTATCCATATGATTTCAGTGGAGGCTTGAGAGAGGGACTGATATTCAGCCTCGGTGCTTGATTTAGCTACTATTGTTTGCTTCTTAGAGCTCCAAGAAATGAAGGTTTAAACCACAGACTAAGAGAAGAAGTGCCCTTTAAATATCTTAGAACTCTCTTACAAGCAAGCCAATGCTGCTGTGGGAGCAACAAGGAATTGACTAAGTTTATTTACTATAAAGCTGATGTCTAGTCTGGTATTGGTTAAGTACTGTAGAGCTCTAATGGTGCTTCTATATAGAGTGGAATTAGGAAAATGATCACTATCATAGAGAGACAATTTGGAGGTCTTGTTTATTGGAGAAAAGCATGGTTTGCAATTTGTCATGTTGGTTTTGGCAAGAAGATCGGATATGTATTTTGCTCGGGTTAAAAATAGACCAGTAGAGTCTCTATAGACTTCAAAGCCAAGAAAATAATCAACTTCTCCCATAGTTTTTAGAGCAAAAGTTAAATGTAAACGATTTATAACCTATTACACAGTCTTGGAACAATTTCCTGTGATCAAAATGTCATCAACATAAACAAGCAACAAAGTAAAAGTAGAGCCAGTTCTGTAGAAAAATAAGGAAGTATCTAATCTTGAATTAATGAACCCCGATTGTAATAAAGCATCCTTGAGTGTATGGAACCATGCCGGCGGGGCTTGTTTAAGTCCATATAGTGCTTTATTGAGCTTGCAGACATGATGAGGAAAAGAGTGATTGACAAAGCCTTCAGGTTGCTGCATGAAAACTAATTCAGTGAGGTCACCATTAAGGAAGGCATTATTTATGTCAACCTGTTGAATTGGCCAACCATGAGTGATTGCAAGAGAGAATACAACTAGGATTGTAGAAGCTTTTACTACAGGGCTATAGGTATCTAGATAATCTATTCTAGGTGCTTGGTGAAAGCCTTTTGCTACAAGTTTGGCTTTGTGTTTGGATATAGTGCCATTTGGATTGAATTTAGTCCGGAAGACCTATTTACATCCAAGTACATTCATGTCAGGTGTAAAAGGTACAAGATCCCAAGTATGGTTTGCTTGTAAGGCTTTGAATTCATCAGTCATTGCATTGAACCAATGCTTGCTGGCTAAAGCATCTGTTATAGAAGATGGTTTAGTAGTGGAAGAGGTTAGAGCCTTTGGTTTGAAAATGCCACTCTTTGATCCAATGGTCATAGGGTGAATGGAAGTAGCAGGGATAGATGTTTGTGATGGATGTTGTGAAGAATGATTGGTAAAGTCAACAAAGAGATCAATACCTGATAAGGAGTGATCAGCTAGTAATTCAGATGTTGCTTGAGGACTGTTATGTTGTTGCATAATTGGAGAAGATTCTGTTGAAGGAGCTGCTGTCTCAGAGGATGGCCTGATATTGTGTGAAGGGGAAGATATGATAGAGGACCCAAGATAAGCATATTGGAGAACAGAAATAGGGAGGCTTGGGGTTAGCTGTAAATTGATAACTGGTTTTGACAGAAACAACTCTTGATAATGGAACTCAAGCTCATTGAATTTTACATGCCTGGATATAAAAATTCTGCCGTCAGGTCTCCTACATTTATATCCCTTATGGAAAGGGCTGTATCCGAGAAAAAGGCATTTAGTGGTGTGAAAATTAAGTTTATGTTGTGAGTAAAATCTTAAGTAAGGGAAGCAAGAGCAGCCAAAAGTTTTGAAGAAGGCATAGTTTGGTTTATTGTGAAAGAGTTTTTCACAAATCCATACAAAAGAGTTTGGCCCTATACAAATCATTCCGTTGGCCAGGTCCGACCGCCAACCAAGGGTATTGACTATCTCCGGATGTCAATAAGAAGTAAATGAGCGTACGTGTAAGGCCTTAATTTAAGTGGACCTAAGAAATTAATTAAAATCTATTTTATTGTTATTAATTTGATTCGGTTTAAGTTTTATAAATAAATAAGTGTATGAATAAATATCCTTTTAGAAGACATTTTTTTTAAAAATAAGATAGTTGGGTGTGAAAAGAAATTGGCCATTGCAAAATATGGGGCGTAAAATATAAATTTACAAAGTGATAATTGTGGTGGGCCGTGTTAATAGAAATTAAGAAAAAAATATATATATAAATTTGGAAGTGGTGGCCAATTGAGACAAAAAAATAAAAATAAAAATAAAAATATAATAATAAAGAAATGAAGAGTTGGGGTGGTTGGAAAATGGTGAGAATTTTTTTTATAAAACAAAGTGGCGGGTATCTAGTAGCGACAATTTTTTTTTAAGAAATGGGTAGGTATCATTCGGATAAACCACAAATAAAGAGTGTAAATCTTCAGTCCCGATTCTGAACTTACTATTGTTAAAAGCTAGAATATAAAGTTAAAATAATAAATCTAGTCAACGTTAATCTAAATTGGGACATTGAAGAGTTAATGATCGTTGTAGGATTATAGGATAATTGTGTTAATAAAGAAAAAAAAATGTCAAAGAAGGGTAAAAGTGTCTTTTATAAATGAGAGATAATAGAATAAAGGGCAATAAACTTATATCCAAAATAAGAATTATAGGATTAATTACTTTTAATTAGTAGTCAAGTTCCATTTGAATTAAACTAAAATCTAAAATTAGTAGTCAACTATTAATTAGATTAAACTAAGAAATTAGTGATGGTCAAAATAAGTCAAGGGGACAAGCTTGGTATTTTAGAAATTGTTACTTATATATAAACAACACTTAGAGGAAAAAAAATTATGAAACAAGAGCAGCTTTGCCGTGAGATAGGAGGGAGTGGCATGAAAAGAAGAAAAATAAGAGAGGGAGAGAGTGAAGTGAACAGCAATCAAAGGAAGAGAAGAAGTTTTGCAACCAACCTTTCTTCAAGCTTCATGTCATGACTCGAGAGGGTTTTTCTAGCTAAACCCATCAATCTTAAATAAGAAACAAGGTGAGACATCCTCTTTTTTTTTTTTTTTTTTAACTTTTGATGTCAGTTGGGGTTGTATGAGAATGGTGACTACTATGTGATTATAGTGAGTTGTGATGGGTGTTCTACACTTCAAACAAGTGTAGAATCTTAACTAAGTGATATAGAAACTTAGATGACATGTTATTGTGTGTGAATCTTAGGCTAGGGTTTATGGATAACAAACTTTAAAGTGAGATTTAAAACCATAAAGTGTCAAATAAATTGTAGACTAGTTATTTGATAAAAGGTTTGTGAGAGATTAACATGTAGAATTGATAAGATTTACACTTTGATGTGTATATGTGTGTGTCATGGCCATGAAGGGAAGTGAGATACCCCTGAGTTTTGATTGATTTGAACTCAAATTTAAACATAATTGAGGTTAGGAAAGCATATAGAAGTGATAGGATTGTAAAAATGGTAGTTTTGAGCAAAAGGGAGATTCCCGAGTCAAACAAAGGGACAGTGATGACCTGCACTAGTCTGACTTATTTGGGGTTGTTCTAGACCTCAAATCATGCCTAGGAGTCATAGTAAACCATAGATTTTGAAAGGGAACGATTTCGATAAAAATTGTGCAAGTTATGACCGAAATAGTGCAATTAGAGAGTCGTAAAGTGAGATGTCCATGTAAATGCAATTTTTATTGCATGGAATGAATATATTTGATCATAATTAGATAAAAGAACCTTAGATACGAAAGAAATAACATTATCTCTTGTTCGATGCGAAAACGCATATCAAAAAGTGTAGAAAACTAGGCGTTTTTCCTAGGTTTCACCTGTTAACACTTAGAGTTTTTTGAAACCATTTTACGGGGGACCTAAATGAGAGATAAGAAGATGGTACAAGTGAAAACGGAGGCAAAACAGCCCATAGAATGGGCTGTGCACACTGTTCTATTTTAAGGGGTTCAAAATTTTGACTTTTTGTTTCAGACCTCTGAAAATTATACTAACTGCGTAGGGGTGTTCCTAGGGATGTATAACTGAAAATTTTGCAAAGAAATTGGAATTAGGAAGCCTTGGTTAAGTTAGAAGTTAGTAGAGAAAGTTGTAGTCAAAAAGTGCGTTATAATGAAATTTTTAAAGTTTAAAAGCAATGTTTGTAATTTATATAGCGCATTGTAGCATATTTTAAATAAGAAAGTAATGTGTAGGTGAAGAGTGAGCTAGCGAGGCACGTGAGACTCGTGGAGGCACTTGATTCGGACTTTCACGGATTGAGGTAAGTGTTTCACCACTTACGTTTGTTTGATTTCTATTTTAAGTTTGCATATTGTGCTAAATGAAACTATAAAAATGGCTTTTAAATTCAAAGTTCAAGTTCTGAGTATGAGGGTTCTTATGGAATCCATAAAGTGGTTTTTAAACTAATTGAATCAAGAGAGTTTTTAAAGTTTCAAAATAAGTAGTTTTGTGCTTTTGCATTTGATAAATTTAGTTTTAAAAAACCCATGTATATACCTTAAGACCATATGAGATTTAGCGCTACGTGACGACGTAAAAAATTTCGTCCGTAATCGCTCAACCTAAAGAGTAATTAGCATTATGCGACGACGCAGAAAATTCTGTCTGTAGTTGCTCAGTTTTCCTAAAATATATAGCATTACATTGCAACCCAGACAATTCCGCACGTAGTCGGTTAGTTTAACAGTTTGGCACTATGTGATGATGCAGTACATTCTGCTTATAGTCGCCTAGAGTTATAGCACTACGATTGCAATGCAGAAAATTCCGCATTGTAGTTGCTCAGCTACGAGATTTTTCACCCTACGTTGCGATGCAGTAAATCCCGCGTCGTAGTGGTCGAGATACTTCAGTAGCTTCACGTTGGCATTAGTTAAAATCAATTAAGGTTGTACATGGGGTTTTTAGAAAGAAAATGTTTGAAATTCGAAATTTTTAAGGTTAAGTAAATTTATAAGTTAGTGCACAATTACATAATTATACTACATTGTTGTGTTGTACTAACATGTTTACTTATTGTGTAGCTTATATATACCATTGGGTGCTGTTGTAGGACGGTGTGACGACGATATTTTCATTTCATATACATAGGTGGACAAGTTATGAAATAGGCTTGTATAAAGCATGTATATGGAATTGTATCATATGATAATTATGACATTTCGCATTTTGAAATTGTGTATATGTAAATATGATTGTAAATTGTCATGAATTTTCATGTATGATGGATATATGCATATTCTAGTATGAGTTCATGCATATTGTTATGGAAAGTGTGATGAATATGTATGTTTGTAGATAAATGAAGTTGGGAGGAAATGAATATATAGTCGAAGTGTGTTTTATTGCAGGTAAAAATTTTGGAAACCTTAAAAATACAGTCGTTATGTTGTCAAAATTTTTATAAAATCATTTTAAAATGAAATTGCGAAAAAATTTTAACCACTCAACTTATTTTCAAAAGCAAAGAATACAATTTAAGTAAAAAAAATCGGGAAAGAATAAAGGGTTCGCTCCGCGGATCTCTCCATTTCGACAAGTCGGATTGAGATAAGTCCGTTGAAGTGCCCGACGGGACCCTTCAGATAAAAGATCAGAGAGAGTCTGGGTTGGGTCCTGTCAAAGAATGTGTGCGTGTGCGTGCGTGTGTGTGTAGAAACTATGGGAATTAGAAGCAATAACACACATAATCGAAACAAAATACTAAGAAAAAAAAAGAAGAAAAGAAAATCAGAGGCCAGTAAGTCGAAACCAAGAAAAGAAAGGAGAAATAATTGGAGTTGAGTTTTGGATTGATTTAGTATGCAATAAAAATCTCTTAATTTTTGAAAGTATATTTACTTACCGGGCATCAGTACTCACCCTTTTATATTTTTAAAACCATTTCATAAGTAACTGTCAAGTCTCAAAAGAAATCTCCAGATAGGAAGAGGTATGCTACTTGATCACATGACGTTGAGAAATGATATTTTAATATTGTATATATATATATATATATATATTGTATATTACATGACATTTCGGTTTGGGTTGCACACTTATCACTTTAATATTGTAAAATATTTGATTTTTCATCAGTGTTGCTTATGTTTTGACTTTCCGATTTGAAATTGACATTAACCTAATTTATAGTTATATTTCCATATGAAAATAAGTTTGTTTTATATGTTTTATATGATATTGCTTATATTTGAAATATTTTTTCGGAATGACTATTTCAATTATTATATGGTGGACTTATTGGTTAAGTAATAGTTATATTACTAAAATTTTTATTAAACCACCTCATATATTGTTAAATTTCCAAATTATTTTTATTAAAAAATTTAAAATCGTATGCCAATTTTTCAGTATATCACAAGATTTTTTTGGGCTCAAGATGAGAGTTTGAGAGGGTCCTATTAATATGAGTAAGTACTGCAATGATGTGGCATAGTGCCGGTCCTGACATTTTAGAGGTTTAGTACGAAAAAATAAAATGGGCCCCTTTATATATATAAACTTATTTTATCATATTTTTGGTGTGTACATAATAATTTCATAGAGAAAAAAATGAAAAAAAAAATGATATTATAAGACAAATATATTCCATATAAGACAAATACATTTATATAATGATTAAAAAAGAAAAATTCATCACAACTCATAAACAAAATTTATCTATACATATTAAAAAAATTCATAAAACATCATTTAAAATGTTTTTTTCTAGCATTTTGAGAAGCAAATTCATCAATAATATTTTCAAATTCATTCTTTTCTAACAAATCCTTTTCAATGCACAAAGTTGCCAATCCATTTAACTTTTCTTGTGACATAATTGACTACAAATAAGATTTTAACATTTTTAATTTAGAAAAACTTCTTTCTACGGATGCCATAGTCATGGGTATCGTCAATAGTATCCTACAAGCAATTGATGCATTTGGATGACAATCCAAAACTTTTATAAACTCAAATATTTCAGTGGTTGACTTTGTTTCTGATGGTAAAGTTATCTGTAATACTTTCAATTCAGAAAATAAATAACTGGACTCAACATCTAAAGAGCTACCATGTTTTAAAGATGTTTCAAAATTGACATAACATTCTTTCAAATTATTGTCATCTATAGAATTTAACTTCTTCGAATCATATAAGAACCCAAAAATATTTTCATATGTTTGCAATTGTTCAAATCTACTCTTCAAGGAAGCAATAGCAACATCCACTACAACAATAAAATAATTAACTCTAAAGGATTCTTTAGCTGATTGTATCTTATCCTCATGTGCATTCTCATCAAATTGTTTCTTTCTACGAATTTAATGTATTTTAGTAGTACACGTTTAATTCCCATATCAAATGCAATACTTTTAGGAGTAATCATGGCAAATGTAAACCCATTTTCTCTATAATTTTCAAAAAAAGAAATCAACCCCTTCAATTGTTCTATGGCAGCATCAGCATATATATCTTTAGATTGCAATATTTTACAAACCATATTAATATTAAACAAAATATCATGCCAAATGGTCATGCCTAACAAAAACTCAAAATTTTCTAGTTCATTTGCTAAACTTTCAGCTCCGCTCTATGTTTTGGCATCATCACTACTTTCTTGTAATTCTAACAAAGCTTCTTTTAATTGGGGGAGCTTGATATCTTATGGCTTTCACGCTATCAATACGACTCTTGCCACGTGTATTAGACAATGTTTTAAGAGTTAAGTCACATACATAATCTTGCAAAATTTTCCATATCTTTTTTGTAGAACTAGAAAATAATGAATATATGCATTGAACAACACCAAAAAAAAGATATTGCTTTAACACAAGATTGTGTCATATCACAAATAGTTAGATTAAGACTATGACAAGAACATGGCATGTACAATGCTCTAGGATTTATTTAAGAAATCTTTTTTAAATACCTTGATGTTTACCTTTCATATTAGCTCTATCATCATAACCTTGTCCCCTTACATCATCAATATTAAGATCAAAAGATATATACAGATTGCAATTCATCAAAAAGCCCAAATTCAAATGTATCATACATTTTTATAACTGTATAAAGTATTCTTCTATTTTTATTGGATGAGTTGGCATGTCTACACATCGTATTATCAAAGTCATTTGTTCTTGGTGACTTACATCCGAAGTACAATCAAGTATCACAAAAAAATATTTTGCCTCTTTAACTTTTTTAATGATTGTAATTTTAATATTAGAGGCTAACTTAGAAATCAATTCATTTTGAATTTTATGACCAAGATAGTGATAATGAATCTTATTATCCCGAATGTGTTGAATATGCTCTTACATTACCACATCAAACTCCACAATCATTTCAATTAAAACCAAAAAATTATCATTATTGTCTTCATAAATTTTCTTGTGAATCCCACGAAAAGTCAAATTATGCTTAGCAAGACATTTCACTATAGCAATAATTCTCACAAGAACTTGTTTCCAATGATTTCTTTCTTTTGTAATTTGCTCTTATATATGTTTAGCAATTGTTTTATTCCTTTTTAATCTGATTTGTCAATCAATCCAAGTGTTCATATTAGTTATATGCTCAATACTATTCTCATGTTGTTTAAGCCTCTCACTAAGATGCCTCCAATCATTAAATCATTCATTCGCTGAAAAAACTATTCATGTGCATTAATTTAAATTATTTACAACAAAAACATCATATTTTGTCCACATTTTTGAGTGCACTAGCCATTTCCTATCTTGATTCTATCCATTTGGTAATTTTCGAGTATAATGTGTATATGAAAAATGTCTAGAGTTTCCATCCAAAGGAAAGTTAAGATTAGTTTCCCTTATGGGACTTTTTTCGGCTAATATATCTTTTGTTTTGTTATCAAGGTTATCCCAATTTCTAGGATTACAAATATGTAAATGAGGAGTTAGTTGTTCCTCATTCATGCTACTCATATCAATAACATTGAGTTCATTTTCAGTTCTATGTAATTTTTCTAAATGATTTGGTTTAGTTGGTGGTGATGATTCATTTTCAAGTGATCAACTGGAATCTACTTTTTTGACAGTGAATTTTTCTAATGCTCCTTTTTGATATTAACTTAATTGTTCTTTTTTTTTTTTCTTTTTTAATTTCCAATTCATGCTTTCTAGGAAACATTGTGAACAATTATAATAATAACTAAAGTAACAAACTAACAATCAAACTAGCAAAGTATTAAGGAACAATAAAACCTGACAAAAAATCTGGGTTACACAATACACAATAACATTGTAACAGCAGTTGCAAAGTATTTCCCTGTTTTTCAATTTCTTTTTTTTTTTTCAATCCAAGTTCTAACAACACATTAGAAAACAATAATTAAAAAAAATGGATAAAAGAAGAGCCATATAAAAAATAAATAATCATAGAAAGACATAATTTAATAATAGTAAATATAAAAATATATCTTTTACCTCAAAAATAAACAAATTTTTTGAATTCCATTTTCTCACTTTAAATTGTTGAAGAAATTTTAAAATTTTAACTAATAAAACAAGAAACAACAATAATTTAGTGTGTATTGTTGTGTGGCTGCCGACAGTATGAAGAGAAAAGTAAATTAGAGTTGAAAATAATAGAATAAGTTTATAAATGGGTGAAATAAGTCAACATTGGGGTTCTCTATATATTAGAAATATTTTTTGAATTAAATTAGATCAAAAAGAGTAAATAGCATTAATGGCATCAACCACTGGAAGCGTATTAGCCATCTTTAGTTTGAGCACCACCATTTCCAATTGTTTTTTTAAAGGAGAAAAAACAATATTAAAGAAAACCGCAAGTGGGTAAAGTTCGAACTCGGGTCCTCATATCCTCAAAAAAGCACTTATTGAGGTCTTTAAACAAGAAGGCAATTTCAAAATTGAGGTTTTGTAGTGCAACATTTCTTATATATAAATTTTAAAAATTAATTATAAGAAAAAAATTGAAAATTTTTTAAAATTTGGAACCCCAAAATTCAGAGGCCCGTGGCGATCACAGCTCTAGCATATGCTCAAGGTCAGCCCTGATTGGTGCACAACAAGTATAGAGCATATGATTGTGGTGATGGTAGTTAGTAGAATTATGATTGACTGTTGTGTGGCAATGTGCACACCGATGTTAGCTGACAGTTTAGAGAGATTTTAACAGAGTGACATTGCGGTGCATGTTCTGTGTCTGTCTCTCTAGTTGCTCCCCTTTTTCTAAGTGGGGAGAGAGCCGTTATGGGAGGGTAATGGCAATTGGGGACCAAGGGATGCATTCCTTTGATCTTCGTCTCAGCATTTAATGGAAAGATCCGTTCATCAAATCGATCGTCTCTTATTAATTGTGACATTAATTATCTAAGTTCTTTTTTTCATGCGATCAAACATCATTAAAGAGGTCGAAGTTCTTCGACTATTGCCTTAGGTCAAGGGCTCCTGGATTGACGAAATTGACACTCCCTCCATTAATGTTGATGAACGTTTGGCCAAGGATAAGGATTAAAATGATGTATTTTCAAAATGTGAGGGACCGCACAAGTCACAAATAGAGTCATAATTAAAAAAGTAATAAAGTTCTTCCAAACTATAGTGGTAAAAATAAAATGTACCCCTACTTAAAATGAACAATAATAATAATAATTTAATAAACGCCTAAATTTAAAGACATATTTCATTTTCGTCCCTATATTTTGATTAAATGTGAGTCTATGTTTGGACCAATCATCCCTATTCTTTGTGGAAACTCAACAATTCAATCCTTTTTACTAGCTATAGATTTGTAATAGTTAAAATTATAAATAAAAAAAAAAAATGCAAACCGAATATTTTACCCTTGACATTTTATATGTAGTATAAAACATCATTTTACCCTCTAACACTTAGAATAAAAATTTAACAAACAAATAGAAATCTAACACATATCACCCAAATTTTAAAGTACAAGAATAAATAATCCAAAAACAGTAGAAATTTGACACACATCACTATTTTAATCAAAAAAATTGTTTATAAAATTTAAATTTTTAAAACTTAAATAGAAATACAAATAATTTTAATAAATAAAAGAAATTTGGGCAAACATAATATTAATCCTTATGTTTTCATGTCTAACTTTTTAAAGTGTGTTTTAATTTTTGGTTCTCGTTATCCCATATCAAAATTTTCCATTTGACCAAAAATTTTAACAATTGATAGTGACAAAAAAATGCAAAAAGACCCTTTGCCCTTAATAAGTTTTAACCAACATAAAAACACCATTTTGCCCCAAAACATTTGAAATTTAACAGTAACCAATAGAATCTAACACATGCCATTATATATTTAAAATGCAAAATAAACATTTCCAAACCAATAGAAGTTTGACACATATCGCTATTTTATTTACACTATAAAAAATATAATTATTCAAAATTAATTATTTACAACATTTTAAAACTTATAAGAAAAAGAAAACACTATAATAGATAAAAAGATTAAGAGAAAATGAAATTAAATAATTGGTAAAACTTTAAAATGAAAAACAGAAAAATTTGGCAAGGTCTAGATTAGATCTCCACAATTGATGGATCTCCATCAATGATGGAGATCCAATTTAGATTTCCACTAGATGGAGAGTTAGGACCAAACATCAAATAAAATGATGATAGTCGCTCAATTTGGTTTGAACCTAAATTGTTGTTCAATGATTTTAGTCTTAGAATCCATATTGTTAAACACAGTTTAGGTTCTAAAGCCTAGATCATCTAACACAATCTAGGATACCTAGATCGTTAAAATGATTTGGGTCATCCATATCATGTTGCATATCCTAAATCGTCAAACATAACTCTAGACCTTTGAACTAGGATCTGGTTTCATAAACTTGATCATCGAACCATAATTTGTTGGTTTGATGATCTGATTTGAACCAAATCATTTTTTTTTTTTTTTTGGGTTTCGCCCATATCATGTTGCATAACCTAAATCATCGAATGTAACTCTAGATCTTTGAATATGATCTGGTTTCACAAACTTGATCATCAAACCACAATTTGGTGGTTTGATGATCTGGTTCAAACCAAATCAAGTTTTCTTTTTCTCTTTTTTTTTTTTCTTTTTTTAATAAACTTGGATCTTCTTTTTAGTTTTATTTTTATTTGATTTTATTCTACTATTTTTTTATCTCAATTCATCTTAAAGAGAGTTAGTGGAGATTTATATTATTTTTTCTATTTTTTATTTTCTTAATTTTTTAACTAAAAGGAAAATGTTTAAGGGAATCTAACATCCTAAAAATCAAATGAAAATTAATCAAGGTGACCCCAAATCAATTGGTCTCCTTAGCCCAATAGAGGTGGGTTGCCCAAATCTTCAAATTAATTTCAAAGGGTAGACCCATAAGGAGTGAACCCAAAGACAAAGCCCAAACCCGATCATTCCCTAGGGAAAATAGGAGCGAAAAAGGATTAAATTAACCTAGCAAAATGTAGGGAAGAGAATTTGAAAAATGAGGGAAACCTTCAAAAAGGAACCCTCCGACTAGCAAATCATCTTGATGTCACCCAAATGATGACCTCAGCACCTAACACAACATTGATATAGCACAGGCATAACATGCTTCAACAAAAGAAAAGGCTCATAGCACACCACCTGTCCCTAAAGTTAGGCCAACCAATGAAAGGGATACATATATTCTTTATAGACAACCTATAAACAAGAGGTAAAGAGGGATGGAAAGCGACATGACATAAAGGTAACAAGTGACAAGAGGCAGAGATGTAAACGGAGGGGAAGCTAGTGGGAATTTGACCATATCAGGGGAAAAGAAAATGATTAGCAAACCCTATAGGCAATAGCATATATAAAGAGATAACTGTTCATTCAAAGAGTAAGTTTGTTGGGGAATGGATAGAGAACAGACTAATATATGAGGAAACTCCCTTGGGAAAGATCCTCACAAATATTAGACAATGTTTTAGGCTTGTTTTAGTGTTGTTATGTATATCCTTTCCTCTAAAAACTCTTCAAAAAACTGCTCGACTTCTATCTAATGAGAGTTTCCCCCACGAAAATCATCTGACTTAAGTATCAAAGGGTTTTCACTAGTGAAGAATCAACGACACCTAACCTCCACTCCTTGTCTCACAAGTATAACAAGGGGAGGAACAAATGAAGGAAGAAGAAGGTACATCGACTTTAGGAATTAGGATCCCTTGTTAACAAACAGTCTATGGCATTTGCAAAGCCATTCAGGAGTTTGGATTTCTTGATCATAACAATTTGTAACATCTGCATTAGGGGCTCAATCCGCTGAGCAGTTAAGGAATTAGCTCAGAAATTGGTTCCTTAGGTTGTATTCAATTAGAATCTCAATATTACTGTTGATATAACCCTCTGTGACAATTTTGCCTTAGCTAGGAAAATAATCTATTGGAAGGACTAAAATAACCCTCCCTTCATTTGATTTGACCAATATTTGACTAATAGTAGGGATTAAATTGATAAGTTTATAAAACTTTAGGGATCATGGGTTCCAAAAATAGAAACACGCTTAAAAAAAATTACAAATCATGAAAATATAAGACTAAAATGAAATTTTTCTTAGAAATTAAAGAGAATGAATTTGGAGATCTAACCCTTGGTAGATCTCTATTAATAGTGGACATTCAATTTGAACACAATAAACATGAATTAAAGCTCGACTCACTATATACCAACTTTTAGGCCTTGTTTGTTATCTGGGATGGGATTAGGTTTGGACTATTTTTTTGTCCAAACCCATGTTTGATGATTCCACTCATCCATCATTAAATTATCCCATCACAAATTTATCTCAAACTTTTGGGATAAAATAAACCCATTGAATCACATAGGTTAAAATTATCCCACTGCTTTGCTCTTTCTCTCGACACGTCGTTGGTGCCATCTTCGTTGTTGCCTCCAGTCTCTTCTCTTCCTCTCTCGCCTCCTCCTCTGTTCGCGCGCCAATATTATTCCTCTCACTCACCTCTCTATCTCTTTCCGTTCCGTCTTCGTTACAGTTTCATCTTCGTTGATCTTCTTTTTCATCTTCGTCTCTGTCAGTGGTTTCTACACTCATCAATCTCCTTCTTCATCTTCGTCTTCTTCGTCTTTGTCTCCGATAGTCGTGGTTTCTGAAGGTTTGGCGTTGTAATTGCTTCTTCATCTTCTTCGTCTTCTTCATCTTTGTCTCCGTCTATGTTTTCGGTGTTGTAATGGCTAATAAAGAAGGGTGATAATGGAGGAGATTGTGGTGGTTATGGAGGTTGGGCCGATCTCAAATGTAAAATTTATGAAAAACCTCTGAAAAATTACTTTAAAATCCAATTTTATATCTGTTATTTTTAATCCTATCCTATTTTACCAAACATGTGATACTGTCCAATCCAATCCCATCAAATCTAATCCAATTCAATCTCATATAAATTATTCAATCCTATCCCGTGTACCAAATGAACCCTCAAGGTGTTATTTTTTCAATGTTGGACAAACTTCTATTAAGTTTCGCATTTCAACTTTACCACAACTTTCTACAAGCGATTCATGTTGAAAAACGATTATGTTAAAAAATAAAGAAAGTAAAAGAAAAAAAATTAATGATGAGTTTCATTATGTTAAACAATTCTCCTTCACTTTCCTACCCAACCCAACACCATAAATTTTAATTATGATGAGTTTCATTATGTAAGACAACTTTGAGTAGCGATATTACCACTCCTCAAAAGTTGTATGCATTCCAGCAACCCATTAATTTCTTTAAAAAATCTGTTTGTTAAAGCACACGCCACTCTATATCAAATATGCCCTTTCTATTAATTTAAAAAAAATATTTTTTCTTAAATAATTGTTTGTCATCTGAAAAAACAATTAAACCTTTCAATTATCTTTTTAACAAATATAATTAACAAATATATTTACTCCTTTATTCTTCTTCAACATACCAGGAATCACTGCCTTTGTAACCCAAGTCGCCCCATCCACGTTCACCTTCATAACACTCTCCATCAGCTCTGCCCGCCCTTCATGGAAAAACCTGGCGTACGGATACGCCACCCCGGCGTTGTTGACCAGCACCCCCTTGATCCCCTCCTCCACCGCCCTCGCTATCTCCACCAGGACCCAGTTGAGACCTTTCTCTGCCAGCTCGAAAGCCAGAGCCTTGCCGATTCCATTTGCGGAGCCAGGGACGACTGCCCAAGAGCCGTAGTGCTTGACATTCTTTGAAGGTATCAAGAACATGTGCCATACCCACCTGAAGAAACAAAGGATTTGTTTGCAGAGGGAGACGAAACCCAGAATAGTCACTGCTGAGATAATCAATTCTTGAAACTCCGTTACCCACTAATTTTTTTTTTTTTTTCCATGTTATTTATATTATAATATTAATAATTTGATTTATGGATAATATTAAAATTTTAATATATATAAATTTGGGGTATACATAACGATTTTAATGGGATGAAAACATCCTCACTCGACAATTTTCCTTCACTTTCCTACTCGACCTAACACCATGGATGCTACTCAATCCAACACCGTAAATTTTAATTATGATGAGTTTTCAATATGCAAACAACTTACCTCCACTTTCCTACTCAACCCAACACTATTAATTTGCTCACATTATTCTTTCTACCTCTTCACATAGGAAAAATTAAAACGATTTGTTTTCAGTAAAAAGCATGAGGATAGAAAAAATTGTGATGAAAAGAGAAATTCTATATATAATTTACTTACTAGATTATTTGCATTGATTATGATAATTTTTTCATTATTAATATATGTTTTTATATAATTAATTTTGCACGATTTTGAAATTGATAATAACAAATACAGTTTGAATATAATAATACTAATAATAATAAGGATTACATCAACAAATTTTCCTACCACTCATGATGGCAACTGAAAAAGAGTGATGAAAAATGAATAGTCCTGGAAAATTTTATAACCCAACTTAGACTCTAGAAGCATCAGACACATTGGTCATTAGGTGCAGCGAATCTTACATTTTTCAACTGAGCCAGAAACACATATTTTCCACGCACTTATTTGACACTGTCGGCCACCGAGAAAGTGCAAAACAATTTTGTCAACTCATCGTTGTACGTGTCGTACGATTCAAGTTGAAAATTGCCTTTAGAAAGCGAAAAATAATCTTGTCAACTTATCTTTGTACGAATCCGTACAGTATATTAAAATGAAATCATCTCTAAGATGGTCAAAACAATCATGTCAACTCATCGTTGCACGGACACAAACAGTACTTTTCAAATTAACTCATCTTTTTTCCGAGCAATTACTCAGAAATTCTGGAGTTGATTCCATGAGGCTTTGACTTTTGCTGTTGAACTTTTTTTTTTTCTTTTTTTGTTTGAGAATTTTTTTTTAAAAATCCTTCCTAATTTGAAAATATATATTTTTTATTTTATTTTTATTTTTATCTAAAATTTCCTCGACCATCAGATTTCCAACAGAAATATTAGTGTGATATTAAAATTACGAATTTACTCTTAATTTAAATACTAATTAAAATATAAAAATTAAAAAAATGAAAAATCAATTGATTTGGATCTCCTTCCTCCATCTCATATGGATGGTAGAGATTAATTTAAAATATAAAAATTAATTACGTTTCATATTTATTTAAAAATTATATTTTTAAAAAATAAAAATGAAAGATGGATGATGAAGAACAAAACAATTAAAAAAACCCAAAAAACACTTTAAAAAAAAAAAAAAAACCAGACCTCAATTATCTTTAACCTTTCCCCCCTCATGTTCAATATTAATAAAAAGTAATCAATTAATCACCTTTGACAAAAATATTATTTAAAAAAGTTATGTAATGAGATGAAATCTCAAGCTTGAGTTATCTTTTAAAGCCAACATTAAATGAATCAAAAAATTATAAGGACATGTTGAAATTGAACAATAATTATGCATAGTATCACATTTTCTGGATTTTGTTTTCAATTATTTGAAATAAACTTTCAAACCGTTGAAAACTAGTCAATCATAGTTATTTCCGTATGTGTAGAATCCAGTCGTACAACATATCTTTTGGTACTTTATTTTTTTGTCAAAATTATTACACCATATATTTTTCAAACATATTTTATTGTTATTTATTAATTTTACCATATAAAAGCAAGTCATTTACATAATTAACCACTTAATATTACATGATTGAATCTCAATACGAAAAAACATACAACTTCCCAAACCTACTAATTGTCATACATAAATAAGATTGAGTAAAAATAAATAGACAAATATTAAAGACACTCTTTTACGTCAATATTTTAAGTTATTTCAGCCTATCTCCATAAATAATTTATCTCATTCTGCAGATCTGGTTTCTGGTTTTACCCCTCCAATCAGGGCCATTGTTGTTGTTCTTATAAAAAAACAAAATAATAATAGAATTTTAATTAAAAACATTATACAATGTTTATTCATATATTATTCTATATTTTTATCTTTCATCTTGGAACTTCTCACATACTTTGTTTTAGTAGAGTCAACGTAGTAATAACACAAAGAAAAAAGTTGAAAAAGTTCTTGCATGACACTACACTGCACTTCGAGAAGAAGATTCGCATGATAATTTTGGTCTAGCAGGATAAGAAGTTGCTTTACTATTATTATTATTATATGATTAACAGATAATCGCCTCTGAAAGGAACAACTTTACCATAACTCAGCCTTCTGTTCACTGATAAGTGATCAAAGTTCAGATTTTACCGAAAAACTTGTAGGCAAAGGAGATCAAATTTGATAATCACAAGACTATGGCAACTCTGTGCAATGTGATTCTACAGGTCTTAATCAGTCAGTTATGTTTTTTAATTGAATGATACAATACTAATGGTGATGTTTTGTTTTATTTCATATTAACTGAATTGTATGCATAATTCTAATTCCTAACTGCAGGGGTTTACACGCCACAGGTGTAAGCTAATGTCACTTCTCTTTCTTGTGATAGAAGCCACATCATTTGTACTTGATCAAATCGGAAGAAATCGGATAGGTTTCCTCATCGCTTCGTTTGTTTTATCACTAATCAGTTTTCTCATGACCGGTTACATTGCCATGGGGAGCATAACCGATTTTCAAAGTGATCGAATCATGATAGAGCTTGCCTTTTCTGTTGTTCAGTTGATTATCGCATCCCTTTACTTGGTTTTGTCGATCATTAGAGTCAAATTCAAATCAAATATTGAATCTATTTTCCCGCTAGTCCTTGCTGGAACTCTTGTCGTCTTAGCATATAGACGTAATAAACTAGTTCAAGATCCCACAGCAAACCCTCTAGAGAGAGATGAAGAAGAAGGGTTTGCAGGTATACCGGTATACCAGATCCACGATGTCACAACATCAGATAATCTATCAAGGGTCAATAGAGAGGAAGGGATTCCAGATACTGGAGTATTCATTCCCCCAGTAGATACTTCAACCATGGTTGATGAGACACCGGATGCGAGAGTACTCCTTCCTGTAACTACTCAATCATCAATAATGGTCGATGAAGAAGAGACTGCAAGGATGTCCAAACAAGAAGAGATTTCAGAAAAATCGAGAGCATCACTCATTTCACCAGATGCTCCAATGATGTCTAAAGATGAAAAGATTGCTATTGTAACAGCTAAATGGTCTGATGTTAATGAAGAGATAGCAGGTCCCACAGCAGCACCAACAACACCTCCTATATCTTTTAAGACCAAGGTAAAATTGTATAGTTTTTGCATACATATATTTTGTTTATCAGTGATGGTTGCTTTTTTCTCTAGCATTACCAATTATTCTTCTTCAGGTTATTTTAAGGCTCTATTGGATCCTATGTCCTGATTGTACCTAATTTAAGCAACTGAGATGAACAACTCGTGAAGTTAAAATATGTAACAATAGCCTATATACATTAATAATTTGAGATATCATTAAATTTGTTACTCAAGGTGATGGCAACGTGAGAAGGGATTAATTGGATTGTGTTGGTACAGAGTAACAATCGTTCTACAAGTTTGATCAAATTGAAATGCTTTTAAGACCATTAATTATGATATGCATCCATGTCCATACTTCCAAACAAACTAAGTGATATTTAGCATTTCACTACTTAAGTCTTTATTCCAAAAACCTAACCAATTGATTTATACACTGATACAGACAGCCAGCGGTCAACAAAGAACTGTCAATGTCAGCCATATGGTCTAACATGTCATTATGTTAATTATAGTTTAAGAGTCTCATGAATTGCATTATCAAAGAGTCTTAGACCTCGTTTGGAATGATTTTTACCTTATGCTTTTGATAGAAGAAGAAGAGAAGTAAAAACTAGAACTTTTAAGTTGTTGTTTGGATTATACACTTAAAAAAATAAATAAATAAAAAGCTTTTAAATCTAAATTAGCTTTTAGGACTGTTTAGTTGAAACATTTGAAAAAAAATGACCTTCTACCCTTTCCATAATAGCTTTTGAAATTGTTTTATTAGAATTTCTTCTACCTACAATATATGTTACTGTCTATGCAACAATTTTTTATTTTTATTTTTTTGAAACTAGCTGTTCTCAAGACTTATTACTGCAACTGACCTTGAGGAAGAGCTGATAGTCCCAACCGAAGCTATGGAGAATTTTGCAATTCCTGAAGGACAGCACTTTGTAGATCTGCCAGTGGAGGACATGGAAGGAGAGATTCAGAAATTTCGTTTAACCATCAAGCCAAAGCCTGTGCTGACTGAAGGTTGGCTTGAGTTTGTGAAATCTAAAGCTGTTGTACCAGAGGACATTGTGACCTTCTACAAGCAGCAAAATGAAGATTCTAAAGAGCAATACAGAGTGGAGATCGACAGCATTAACGACTAATACAATGTATAGGAAGGTTAGCCTATTCTGATCATCATGACCTTAAGGCGTGATTCCTAAGTTGCCTTATCTATTTTCTGTCCTAAATATTATGTTTAGAAGTTACAATAGGCAAATTCTTAGTGCTGTGGATCTGGACACTGTTTATAAAGAGGCCTAAGAGGATTACATATATGGGCCTAATGAAATCTAGCTAATTATAGCTGCTATAAACTTTCTAGCTGTGAAACTTATGGACACCCTTTTCATGTGAGCCAACATTTCAATTAGCTGTTAAGTTTCACAAGGATTTCCAAAACCAAAGCAGCCAATCTATTGCATCAAACAACTAGACCTGTTTCATTATTGAGTCTATTAGTACTAGAGGTTTCAAAATCTGTAACATTAATTCGTTAATTTTGTTAACCAAGCAGATAGCAATCCGAGAAGGGGTGAATTGGATTGTGAAGTGACAACTATTTCACAAATTTGACCAAATTGATATGCTTTTAAGAGCACTAAATATGATACGCAATAGATATGTGATGAACTACAGAAAAAAGAGATAAACAGAGAGATTAGACAATCATTTTTACATTATTGCAAATACGTCCACGTTCATACCTCCAAACAAACTAAGCTTTTATTATTCCACTATCTCCAGTCTTCTATTTCCGAAAAAACCAACCAATTGAGGAATTTACATTGATACAGGCAAGTGGCAGTCATCAAAGAAAAACTTTCAAGGTCCAGCATATGGTCTATTAAGTAATTAACATCAGATTACTCTAAGAGTTTTCTTTTTTCTAATATCCACGAATATCAAAGAATATTTTCAAAAAGTCTTTCACAGTTCTAATAATTCCATTGTTTTCAAGAGCCTAAAATTCAGTCCAAGGCCATGTCTAAGAGTTTTTAGTGTTTTCTATTATTCCCAAGCCAACTGATCCATTGTAGGAGTTGATAAGCTATAGGTATGGAATGAGTGAATAAGTGATCCAATCAACCTTTAGTGTGATGCCTAAGTTAATTTGTCTATCTTCTATCATTCCAAAATATTATTTTTCAGCCTCTCAAACCACCCTACAGCCCATAGCTGATAGTTTCCAAATCTACCCTACATCATACATTTTAGTAAAGGTAAATACTTACATCCCATCCCCAGCTGATTATGATGGTCTATATGGTCTTCATTCTCTTTCATATATATATATATATATACACACACACACACACACACACACATATATATATATCCAAATGCGCAGTGTTTCAGAAAAGGCCTAGGACGTTTACAAATAGATATAGTGAAACACTAACTGATTGTATTTACTATTAACTTTCTTATATATTATTGTTATTATTTATTTTGGAAAACAAACTGTTAAAGGCAGAGAAACAGCTAAAACATCATAAACGAGAGTTCTCATATGTCTTACTGTCTATGCAACAGCTGTTCTCAAAACTTATTAGTACAACTGACCTCGAGAAGGAGCTGAGAGTCCGACCAAAGCTATGGAGCATTTTCCAATTCCCCAAGGACAAGACTTTATAGATCTGCTGGTGAAGGACATGGAAGGAGAGATTCAGAAATTTCGTTTAACCATTAGCCAAAGCCTGTGCTGACTGAAGGTTGGCTTGAATTTGTGAAATCTAAAGTTGTTGTACCGGAAGACATCGTGACCTTCTACAGGTAGCAAAATGAAGATTCTGAAGAGCAATACAGAGTCAAGATTGACAGTATTAACAACTAATACAACATATAGGAACATGAATGTCAGCCTATTCTGATCAACTGGACGGTGTATCAATCCGTTGTACTACTAATATATAACTACAACTAAACTTAAACTATCATAAAATCATCAGTTTTATCAAAAACTATTACAAAATCTTCAGTTTTGTAAACCTAACCACATCATTATACATTGAGATCTGACATATCCAATCATAACTGCACATACATTAAATCGGGTATCTGGGTAATCAAGTCTCCATTTTGCTCGCCAGAAAATGACTGGAATCAAACCAGATCATCTAAACATAAACCACAAGGTTTTGTAATATCATTCAGGAAAACCAAGTTGCTATAGCTGAACTTAAATCTACAATGAAATCTTCAGGTCAGTGGTAACATTACCAAAATATCAAACTATGATGATAATATAAGAAAATCTATGATAACATAGCAAACTATCCAACTATAATAATAATATTGAAAAAAAAAAAAAAAAGTCAGTGGTAACATAGCAAGATCCTAGAGGTTCTGTTAAAATAAGTGATTGTGGTTGAGATCTGATATCTCTTATCATATTTTCTCATCCTGCAAACAACCCTGATGATATATTGACTATATGGAAACATTCATAAATTCTTCTCAAAATATATTCAATAAACAGAGGATTTGATTAATCACGCAAAAATCATAAGAACAATAATATTATGAGGAGGGTGTTACCTTGCACAGGAGTTGGTCAACCAAGCAGCAACAAAACGATGGTTGATTTTGGACAGAGAGAGAGGATTTATTTTCAGGGAGGAGAAATTGAGATGGAAGCAGCGGCGGAGGTATATGGAGGTACGTGGCGGTGACCCACAGGGGCCAAACTACTAAGGGAAAGCCAGTACTCAGACAAAGTTTTATTATGTAGAAATTGAGAGATGAGGCCTTATGGTCCGGAAGCAGCGGCGGAGGCACGTGGTGGTGGCCCATAGTGGCGGCCAAGCCGCCTACCAATCAAAGATGAACACGTGTGCGTTCAGACGATCCTACAATCACATTTATGTACACTATAAATTCAAGTAGGTCCCTTGTAGAATCTAGTAGGTCCCTGTCATAAGTGACTGGGTTTTACTACCACAGCTTTTGCTTTTTTTATTTTACTTTTCTGAATTTGTTTCATCATTTCCCATTTTTATAGTTTATTTAACTGGTTTCACCTGGCTCCACTGATTGATTACCTTTTCTTTTCTTTTTTTTTTTATAATTATAAATAGCTTTTGCTTTTTACTCTTTTTTTTCTGAGTGCTTCCCATTTTTATTGTTTTTTTTTTTAATTGATATTTACGTTGTTTGATTTCCTGTCAATATTTTCCTTTCTAATTGATGTTTCCTAAAATGACCATTATTTTAACTTATTGAAATAGAGCAGGATTTCTTTTTTTTTTTTTTTTTTCTTGTTCAAATAGTATATCTTCCATATTTTTTAGTCCATTAAAATTATATATGGTTCTATATTACTTTGTAATATTATATATATGTTTAAATCTTTGGCCTGCTCCTATCCAAAAATCCTAGCTCCCCTAGGATTGAAGTTCTGAGGTTCAGTTTGCAAGAAAGAACAGAAGATGTGAGTTGAAAGGAGAATTTAGATAAAGTGTTGCATTGCGTTTCGCAGATTCTTTTTACAAAATTATAGAAAGTGTTTGAGACATGTGCATTCACACTACATAAAAAACATACATGTGAACGTGAATACAACATTTTTATGTTTATTTAATTATTTGCAACAGTTTATGAACACAACTGTTTCACTTTTTTTTCCTTAAATGCGTGAACACAATATTTTTATGTTTTGCTTTATCGCTTCTATTTGAAAAGATGTCTTAACACAACATTTTTATGGTATATTACATAAACTCTTGAAGTTTTACGAAATTATATTAATAATTGAGTTTATAGTATAATGGCATGAACCTTCCCTAACATTCATAAAACTCAATAAAAATACATTTTGCCATTAGTAAACCATTGGGTTAGACAAACGATCAAATGAAAATCAAGCTAAAGTACTAAAATACCCTTAGAAAGTGCTATGAACCAGCTGCCAAACTAACACACATGAGGCGTTGTTTTTCAAGGTGATTTTAGTTATTGGAAAAGTCAATAACGCCGCGGGTAACTGAAGTGAATTGCATGAGATGCCATGACAGTATGACATGCAGTGAATGTTTTCTTTGTGAGGCAATATGACTGTTGGATGTCAACAGTCATATCTTAGGCTATTTAAAGCCTCTTGAGGCAATGCATTTATTGTTAGGAGAATATTTTTTATTATTATTATTTTTTTTTTTTGTGTTTTAAATTTTTTTAGTTCAGTCAGTTTGTTGAATATTATTTTTGTTTTACAATTTTTTGATGTTGGCAGGGATGAATCAGATTCAGCAAGCAGCAATAAAGTTAATGGAGGGCTCACAAGATTTAAAAATCGAAATTGTAAATGTGGTCGAAAAACAACAATACGGATTTCAAATCCAAGAGCTGATCCGGTGAAATTGTATTTTTTTTACGAAACAAAAAATTGCAACTACTACTTATTTTAGTGTCCAAATAAAGATGAGTTTAACCTAAATGCAAGTGAAGGTGTATTAGAAAATAGAGGAGAGTTTATTGGTTAAAGAAAATTTGGAACAGTTGGAAGAATATATGAAATATGTTATTTGTTTCTTGGAAGGAATAGATAAAAGATTTCGGAAGCAGGAAGAAACCACTGATTATATTAGATAGTTTGTAATCATACACATTGTTTTCTTTGGTGGTATCATATTAGTTGTTGTAATGTTGGTTGCAAAGATGTAATTAATAAAAGAGCATGTACGTGCATGGTTTGTTGACACGTGCCTAACAATGTTTGATGATATAAAATAATTATAAAAACATCACGAATAGATCACAAAGAGAATAATTTGATTCAACAATATATGTTTGATAATGTATTTCAACATCATAATACTACACTTATACCTTTAGCAGCACCCATGTCAAATGCATCTACCACATCAGCGCTGCTATGTATCCCGTCCAAATCTAGTCTTGTATCTGCACAAATTCCAGGGCTGTTCCCAAAAGGGCCGGGCAACAACAGCCCTACCAAATGACTTAAAAGACCAGTGTGACCCGGTAATGTTTGATGAGAATATGGACAAGAAATAAGTCTGAAGGTTGCATAATCAAAAGACAAAAGCCGAAGAATCATACTGACATTATAGTTGTTTGATGTTCCAAACTAATTCGAAATGGTGTATTACCTAAAGACTGGATGGCCGAATTTTATAATGAGGGCTGATGTTGTAAAGGTGGCCATGAAGATGGAGACTTCGAGAATTTGACGTAAACCACATTTTAGTGTCTCTATTGGCCATGGGATCTCTCCAAGGCAGATGATGTTTCTTTGTTTTATATCATTGTTCTTTTTTTTTTTTTTTTTAAATTACATATATATTTTATTTTTGTTTTCATTACGGGTATAGGACATATTCATTTTATTTTATTTTATTTTTTTATTTATTTAAAAAATTATCGTATGTGTTAAAAGATATCCATTCTTTTAATTGTAGAGATCTAATATTTTTTTTCATTCTTCAGTTTCTAAATTTTACTTTTAAACATTACAAAAGATAAAAAGTTATAAGTACTTTTGAAAGTGTTTAATTAACTATAATTAACTTAAGAAAACGACTATTACAGGAAAACTTTATGTATTTTTTTTTTTTAATTAAAGTTGATTCTACACATAAAAAAATTGTGTTAGTGTACTAATCATAAAAATATTAAAATGATTTGTATTTATTAGATTTTAATGTAATTGATTAAAACAATAAACAATTTGATAAAATAAAATTGAAAATAGATAATTTCTCTCCCATAACTCATCATTCTTCCATACAAATCAAATCTAATAAGAATACCTATTTTGAGATGGTATTGTATAATTATATTATATTAATTATTTTATCCTTTGAATGAGAATTACTATTTATCCCCCCCTTTTTTTTTAACCTTTTCATATTAAATTAGATAACTACCGAAATCCAATTGAGATAAGACTCTAATATACAATTTGAATATTACTCCTAGAGACAAAAGATAACTATTCATATTAAGTGAGAAATTTGTCCTTCCTTCATGCACCATGCTGTTCGAATGCTTTCTAGAAAGCTGGACGGATACCGTACCACCCTACTTCGGAGCCTATTTGTCTTATCTGGTTATCATGAATTTTCTGAAATCACCTATACTGGGGACCGTCACCAGGAAATCGTGTCTCTACAATGCCTTAAAATAGTAAAACGCACTTGTCCCTTATCTCCAAAATTCTGAGCAATTATTTATTTATCTGCTTGTACTCCCACTCTTCTCTTCACGAGAACTCTTCTTCCTTCATTCCTTCCCTTCCCTTCCCTCTCCTTATTTTTCTCTTACAACAATTTTCACTTAAAAAACTTTACAAAATCAAATCCCTCAAGTCGAAGAAGCTGGCCCCTCCAAAATTTTGATTTTTCATTCTTATAATCAAATCAAAATATTTTCTCTTGCCCTTCAAAATACGTATTTTATAGTTTGACATCTCTAAATTTGGCTAACCTTCAAATTCTGGCTTTGTGGACTCACCTTGTTCAAGGTAACAGTTACTTATTTTTTTTAATTGGATTTTTTATTATTAATTTCAGTATATTTATAATTGAATGGTATGATCTATTTAATTAGACCACTTAGCTGTTAGAATATCAATCTCTTCATTATCAGATAATGATTGGAGTATCCAATGAACTATATATGAAAAGAGTGATGCTCTCAATTTTCGGTAATCCCTTCTCCATTGACCATTCGAGTAGCTACAGGGTGTAGGTAACCATTGTTGTTGCTTCTTTTGTCTTGTCAATTATTGGTTTGGTTTTCTTATGATGATAAGATAAACCGATTATTGACAACACAAAAGAAGCAACGAAACCATATTGGTTTCTTTCGGGGTTTAGCTTGAAGCTTTACTACTTGGCTTTGTTAAATAGTTGGTATTTCTCACACTCTCTATGATCTCTCTTGCCTAATAAAGCGAAATTGTTTATAAAAATTAAGGGATAAATCTAATTTTCTCCCTTCGTAGCTTGGCATAATAGTCAAAAAACCTATTAATTTCAGAAATCACTAAGGATCTCCTAGTAGCTTATAAAACCAGTCTAAAAGCCCCTATAATTTATAAAAATAGTTAAAAGATTCGTTATTTCAAAAATTATTAGGGAGTTTTTCGGCTATTTTTATAAATGATATAGTTTTTTGTTTATTATGTCAAATTATAGGGGATTTTTAATGATTTTTGAATTTAGAAGATTTTTTTGGCTATTATATATAACTATAGGTGAAATTAGACTCATCCCTAAAAATTAATTATTACTAAAATTAATTTATTTTTATTTTTTTAAAGGCTTTGGAATTGTTCTTAAAACTATGTTTTTAAAAATTTCCATTTTTTCAAATAAATAAAATAATTATTTAAAGGATAAAGTGATGGCTTTTTTTTTAAGGCAAGTTATGGCTTATTTTAAAAATTTATTTGGAAAATGGTGAATTTTTTAATTTTGGTTTTGAAAAAGTTATTTTTATTTTCAAAAACAATATTTGAAAAGCACCACACTAGATATATTTTTAATTATTATTTATTTTTCGATAACAACAAATTGTTTTAAAAAACATAACCTGACAACATAGCAAAATCCGGAAGATGAAATTTGAGATTAGCTGACCAATTACTCAGGTATCGATTGTTTACTTATCAAAATTGAAACCAATTGAAAATCTATATAAAGCTTTTGTAATGGGGACATAAACCCTCAAATATATTTTATTAGTTATATGCACAGATATGCATGGTCAGTTGGCATAAAGAGTTCAAAAAAATTTCGCCTTCTCATTTAACAAAAAAATTATTTATAAATAATTGAATTACAAATAAATTTTTAATAAACATATAATAATCAGGTTTGCTTTTTAAAATTCAAAAGAAGTTTTTTGTTGATATATAACTTGACTGGATATGCTTCCACTAACTTACATTTAACTTTTTTGTTTGTTTTTGTATTTTGTATTTTTTTTTCCGGAAAGAACTTACAATTACTTTTAATATGGCGATTCATTACATAAGAAATGTGGGATGTGAAAAAGTCATCATGATATATATCTATTTGTCAACTAATAACATGATTCATTATTTGTTTATTTATTCTTTACTAATAACAAAGTAACATATCTCTATGCAAAGCTCAAATCTTAAAACAAGGAAAGAAAGTGATCAAACATTTTCAATGCACTAATATATCAGTGGATGAACAAGGTGACACCATCTCATGATTAAATATTCTTTTGATAGAGTGCACAGTGATGGCAAACATAACAACTCAATGCATGGCTGCCACTTAGAAATTCACATCAATTTAAGTAACGTCAAACTAAATTTTTTTTTTCCCTAATACTATACTAAGTTTGGCCTTCAACATTATTTTCTTGGTAAAGATGTCCAGATCATATGGTGGATTTTTTGGGACATTAATTTTAAAATTACCACAAGTCTCCCTTTAAATTTTTGCCAAAACTTCATTTATCATTCTGATGTACATTTGTTAAAAGCATATTTTTCTTTTTTTTTTCTTGAGAGACTTGTAAGGTGTAATATCATGTTTCAAATCAATATCATGGTTATAATTGTTAAAAAAGAAAAACAAGATAGAAGAACAGGTGAAGTAGGATCGAAAGAAGAAAATCATATGAAGAAGATGATGACCATAGAGAAAATTTAATTTATTGAACCAGTAATTTACATGAACATATTAGAAGATGAAACATATTTAAATATTTATAATTAAATTTTTTATTATAGTGATTATATATTACAAGAAGCAATCAACACAAATAATTCTTGGATTGATTTTTTTTTTAAATAATTATAATGAGTTACTATCATGATATTATATATCACAAGAATACTACAACATTACCATATCAAAATCCTGTGTGAACAACAACATTTGTGAACATGTAATTTTGTGGTTGGTGGACACTTTGATTTTTCCCTTTCTTACCCAATCAAAAGTTGTTTGGCTGTCAATGAACCCAAACATGGTTAATACATCAAAAATAGACAATAGCTTTTATTGTAACTTCACTGTTATGGAAACTCCTGAATAGAATTTTCCAAAAGAGCCACTTGCTATAAAAGTTTTTTAAAGCAAATATAGAATGTCTTGTCTGTACTACTTTATTTGGCCAACTCTTATCAGTCAATAAAAATTTCAGTTTCTCTTGATTTGCGAGGCATTGTCCTTTTTGGAGACTAATAAGATTACTTCTCTTCTCATCCAATACCTCAGTCCTCAGGGCAACACAACACAATCCATTTTCACAAGTCGCTTCAAGGCTGTGTTTTTGTGCTTCTTTTCTGTAATGGGTTGTCTTTGTGAGACCTTTTTTTTTTTTTTTTGGTTGTTGTTAGTCGTTGGTTTGTGTTTTGGCTTTTGTTTTAAAATCGGTTTAGTTTCTGTTTTTTTTTCTTTTTTTTTTTCCCTTTACAAAACAAAGAGTGATGGTGTCAGTCATTGAGAGTGTTTCAGTCATTTGTAGTTTCATGCACTAGGGTTAATTTGACATTTTAATGTCAAACTTGTTTGCGTGTGTCTATTTTTCTTTTGTTATTTTAATTTTACCACAGGGTTCTTTTAAGTTTTAATGGTTTAATTGATTTTTCTCTAGTTGTTACCAAACTAAAAGTTGTTTGTGTTTTAAAGAATCAAAAATAGGTAAACAACTTTAATTGCAACTTCATTGTTGAGGTAACTCCTAAATCAACTTTTCAAAAAAGAAATACTAGAATTTTCCCTGAGCAATATTTAGAAATCTAGTCTGTGCCACTTTACTTCTGCCACTCAACTGTCAATAAACTGTCCAAACAAAGGAGCCAACGAAGTTGGATAGAACGGAAGAGAATCAAAAGAAGAAGATATCATCGAGAAAATTTGATTTATCAGATCAACAACTTACCAGCACTTATTTAAAGGTTAGATATATTTAAATATTTGTAGTTTAATTTTACTAATAAAATTAAGCTAGGTTTAGTTATTTATTTTTATGAATTAGAAAATGAGTTGCCATCATGATATCATCCATAACGAGAATGCCATTGGCTTATAAAGGTGGTATTACCATGAAAATAGTTGGAACCAACCTAAACTATTTTTATAGAAACTTAAAATACACACGCACAATTAAGTTGGCTATGCTCTTACTTATGTTTGTTAAATTTGTAAACAGTTCCCTAGTTGCTTTGTCAGAATTCTCATTTTTTGAAAGTGTGAAGATGATTCCATAGACCTGGAGAAGATTTCCAGAATTTGATCAAGCATAAAATTTCCATGCTTTTTGAAGAAACATATTATTTTCAGATGTTTTCTCTTTGTTGTTTATGTTCTTTGGGTTTCTTGCATTTAGCACATTTTGCATCTTGTAAAATGTACTAAGTTCTAATGTAGAGATCAAAGGGTTGTGTAATTGCTTTTTGGAGCTTGCATGGTTCAAAGAAGAAAATAAGGATGTCAACGCTAATAGAGTACTGAAAATAAGATTATTTTAAATTTCAATGTAGTTGATCAAACTAATTAGATTTGTTGGAATTAGTTAATATGTTTCGCTTGAAATTGATGATGCTGTATTTAAAGCCTGAGAAAGAACTTAATTATTTTGTAAAGTAGACAGTTTTGTCATTTCCTTGACCCCTCTATTGATAGTTACTAATAACCCAAGACAAAACTGTCTGAACTACATAATAATTAAGTATTATCTTCAGACACTTAATATATCATCAGCAATTTCAAGCCAAACATATTAACTAATTCCAAAGAAACTAATTAGCATAATCAAGTACACTAGAAAATTAAAAGAATTTTACTTTCAGTACTCCATTGGAGTTGGCATCCTTCTTTTCTTCTATAACCCATGCAAGCTCCAAAGCAATCACACAACCCTTGATGTTCTAAATTAGAACATAGTACGTTACAAGGTAGCACCTAGATGTTTCACAAGATGCGAAAATTATTAAATGCAAGTTATAAAAAGAGCAGAAACAACAGAAAGAAATTGAAGTAACTTAATGGGACAGTTTGAGATAAATTTTTCTATAACTTCAACAAAATTGAGCTTACTTTTGTTGTCAACAGTCTATAGCAAGTCGGTAGCATTCAACTTGCAATAGACTGTTCTGAATTTATGTCAATATAATAATACCTCTGATGGCTATTTTTGTGGTATGCTTTAAGGCACTGTTGCCTCAACATGCTCTCATAATATTTAATTCTTTTGGTATGTCTTTCATATTGGAGTTAAATTTGTTCAGATCTTTTACGACTGATATTGATTTTTTCTTTTCTTTTCACGTGCATTTCATAATAGGAGCATGGATTCTCTGACTCCACAAATTGCATTCTGCCAACACCAGCAATCTGCTCTGTTAACAGAGAACATTGCCTTGAAGGAGATGTTGGCAGCTCGACAAATTCAGAACGCAGCTAAAGATGGTAATTTGAACTGTTTGACAAATATACATTCCATTTTTCACTTTACACATCCACAATTCTATCCATTGTGAAGCTTTAGTCGTTAGATGAGTTAGATCTGACGACTAAATAAGATAGTTTTGTGTTTTTTTTTTTTTTAAATAAACTTTATATGGAAAGAGTTGTTATATCTTTAAAATTGATCAAGCATAAAAAAACACATTTAGACACCTATAGTTTGTAATCAATTTGCAAAATATGGCATGTGAAAGAGTGAACATCCCATGTTAATTACCCTTAGAGCATCTCCAATGGGTCAATGGATTGTAAAAAAATTGAAGTCCACATAGGATAGATAGATATGAACTCAAAATATGCTTCTCCAATGCAATTGTTTGCATTCATTGTGAAGGTGAGCTAGCAAAAAAAACATATATATATATATATATATATATCAACACTGTTAACATGACCTTCTACTTTATAGGGTCTCTTGGACAACCAACTCAGCAGATGAAATTGTATTTTAATATTTAATGTCCTAGAATCTCCTTGCTTTCCATTAACTTTAATGAGATTTTATTTTAATTTTGCATTTTATTGTCTTTGTATAAAAACATCTATCCTTTGCAATTTTATTTATGTCCTAGAATCACTTTAACAATTGTCCAAACCATATACCGTATACACATGCCTAGAAATTATGAATCAAATTGTAAACTAAGAGTTGTTTAGATTAGCTCATAAATAATCCATGACAGAAGTAAGGATTAGGATGGCCTCTTGTTAGCTTCCTTTCAGTATTGTCTGACGTCCCTACCTCTCACTTTTTGTATAAATCCACCACAAATTATAGATTTTGCACCCTTCAATAATTGCAGATTTTTTTATTCTTCTTTATCTCCCTGTGGTTGTTTTTTGTTCGTTAATATTTTGATTAATTTTAACATTTTCATATTTCATATAATGTTGATATGAATAGACATCTAGTGGGAGAGAGACAGAGTGTATAGAGCTTTGTATAGAGTTTAATTGGTTTCTATTTTTCTGTTAAGAGCTATTTTTTTTTTTTTTTTGGTTAAGTTTTGTAATTTAAAAAAAAATGAAAAAAAAATGAAAAAAAAAAAACACCTCACCGAAATATGAATTTTGAATGGAAGTATTGGAGAACATTTTATAATTTTACTGTCTATCAATTGCTATTTAATGTTATGTAAGAAACAATTCCTTGGATATTGATGACATGATAATGGATTATGAGAAAAAATCTACATTTGCATTGGAGATGTTCTTAATGAACCATACAAAAAACATTACTTCTTACCCTACAAACTCACCAAACCCACCCAAACCTAACCACCACCACCCCCCAACACGATCTCTCTATCTGCAGGATTTTTTTTTTTTTTTTTCACAGACATTTATTTTGCATATTGAGACAAACTTTCTATCTCTATTTCACTAGTTACTAGGCTATTTGAAATGTGCATGTTGAGGCTGCTGACAAACACTAGCTGCCGGACCACACCCAACCTCAACCCCCACACTACTTCCACCATTTCCTTTCATAATGAGCGCTACATATAAGAACACTCGAAAACACATTAAAATCATAGAATTTACCCAAGTATACCTCATAAAAGCCAGGATTAAAGATATAAAATAATGTCTATATTTGACATGATCAAATAACCCCAAACCTAACCTTTGCTCGCCGTCGAGCAAACTCAGAAACAAAACTCGACTAACTAATCTAGACTCCTAAAATCTACTTCTGCTTTTTATTGAGTTACTTTAACAGCACCAGCCATTGTCTGAGATTGTTGTAGAAGCGGATGTTCAGTTGCTGCTGTCACTGCTTGTGCAGGGTAATAGATGCCCACGAAGGAACCATGACCAGCCTGGGTTGGAGCAAAAGTCACATGCTGACCTTGAGGAGGAAGAAGCCGAAGAAGAAGAAGAAGACGTCCTGACCCAGTTGGTTTTCTCCTTTCTGCTTCCACTTCAGATTTACATGATACTTTTACAGTTTGGAAATCGTTTGGTTTGACCAGAAGTTTAGACAATAAGAACAGGTTTATGATCCAATTGTCCTGTGTGGTCTAACTGATTTATGTATGCTCCTCCATTGTGACTTCTACACGAAAGTGCTTACTAATGAAAAATAATTTTTTCTCCTTATTTTCTTGTCCTCGCCCTGGTTCATTTTTTCTTGATATGTACATAGTTTGTTTGTGATGAAAAATAAAGAGTTAAAAATATTTATTTTCCTTTGCATAATTAAATTTGAAAGTTTTTGCAAAACAATTCTATTTTATCGAGGCCTGGTTTGCTAATTATCAAAAAATGTAAATAAATATATAGGAAGAAAGAATGAAAACTTCTCTAGATATTTATTTTCCTTTGCATAATTAAATTTGAAAGTTTCCACAAAACATTTCTACTTTATCGAGGCCTGGTTTGCTAATTATAAAAAAATGTAAATAAATATATAGGAAGAAAGAATGAAAACTTCTCTAGACTTGCATGAAGCTATTGACACCATTATGGCAGTTTTGTTTATTTTCTATCCTGTTCATGCAAACACTAAACTTTTTTTTTTTGGGAAGAGGAATGTGAAGATTTGTGTCAAAGAGTGAACAATATATAGCTAGATAGCTTAATTCAAAGGTCTACTGTTGTAAGTTTTTTCATAGTTAGAGCCGGTTCAATTTTTTTGAGATTGTGGACAAGCTGAGGACCAATTATATTAATACTGTGTTCTTTATAGTTATTATTTTTTCAGTATATATGTATATTCTTCATAAATTTGTAGTTAGACAAAAGAGTTTCTCATAAAAAGTATACTGAAAAAGAATACAGGAAATGGTGTATGATTTCACTATGTTCTATATATAATTGTTGTAAACAACTTCACAATCTTTCTATTAGAGTGGCATTTTTGCATGAAGTCTCAACGATGATGTTACTATTGATCGGCTGGTGGAGCTTGAACAATAGACCAGAAGACTGCAGGAGGAGATAAGGAAACATGCATGTTTCAAATTTACAATTTTGTGATACTTCTAAATAATGTTTTATACTTGATGTTTTCTAAAGTATGGGTTTTGGTTAACTTTCTTTTAATATTCTACACTTCGCATTATCATGAGAAAACAATAGCGGATTTCAAGGCAGCTGGTTTTGTTACAAAATGGCGTTGTTGACCGAGAACATGAGAAGAGATAGTAAGCTAATAAACTTAATATGGATTTCAAATTTCAAGTATAAAAATGCTCTAAACTTTGAGAGAGAAAGAAAGTAGAAACTAGTCTCTTCATATTGATTGTCATTGTTGTGAACTTCACTTAAATTCTTGCTTCTACTTTGTTTTACGAAGATTTCAAATGGATTCAAAGGAAGGTGACAGTGATGGATGTTAATTTTCTCTTTCAGGAAACTTAGAATTAAAGAGAGTGAGATAATTTGTATGTATCAAGGTATGTATACTCGGATCTCCACACGGATTTTCAGAAGTCAATGTATCCGAGCAATACAGTGGATTCAATTTAAAGAGGAGCACTTACTGTGTCATTTTAATAGTTAGTCTCTATCAAATGGCATTTTGGTTGATAAAAGAAAAACAAAGTTAATGAGTAATTGCAATTTTGTAACGATAAGGAACACGGGCATTACAATATTGGGTGATCTTGGAAAGTTTCACCACTCCAGAATCTAGGTCGGTGAGTCAACCTACAAACAAAGGAATGGTCAAGAGTGCTAGCAATGTTGCAGACAAAAACCCTTGATTTCAAGTCAGAATACGAGGAGAATATGATAGCTTGTGTATATGAAAGAGTATCAGACCTATCAAATGGGATGAAATTCTCTATTTATAGATGAGGACTTGGTACTTCAAATCTGTTACATCACGCACTTGCGGCTGCTTTTTTGGATGGATGTTGGTTGGTAGAGTCGATGGTGTGACATGTATTGCAATGATTACCTCATTCTCCCATACTAAAATTAATTATGCATTAAATGTTGCATGCAATGCTGCCTTGATTAATGTATTTAATGTGATGTTTTTAGGTGGCATCTTATTGCATTTATTGTCATAATTAATGTTGTTGTTGCATCGTTGTCCGCTTCGAAGGGCAAAGCGACTTGGGCTTAGGTTTCATTGGGTTTTCACAATGCACGAAGCTTCTAGTTTTGACCGATCGAAGACTTACTTTACTATATCCAGTTGGTTGACTAGCCATGGCGTCTTTCGGGCTTCGTCAGAATCTTGATTGATCCATTAGCCTTCGAAAGGGTAACATAGAAGCAGTTTCGGGGCATCCTTGTAACCGATTGGCCAGGCCATGCTTCACGTCTAGCATGATCATGGTTGGCTATGTCGGACATCAAGGCGCTGAACTTTTACCTCAACATCACTAGTCCATCTCACCTAGATGTGACGCGGCAGCGTCAGTATTCGGATTACCACGTTGTCGTGGATACCTCTATGCTATTGGGTGACGTGTCAAAGCGCCAAATTTTGTGAGTAACAGTTAGGATTCTTTGTAGTCACTAGAAGAGAACTTTTCTTGGTTTCTAAAAAAAATTAATTTTACATATACGAGCAAGCTCTAGAGCTAAATTCAGTTACTCAAATGAGTATTAGAGAAAAATATATTCAACAACAAGCATATACACTTGCAAGTGCAAATAAGAAAAAATTTCTAGTCAAAAAGCTCTAGCTAGATGGGTGACAAGAACTTACCGTTTTCTGATGATTTTAAAGTTGGGTTGAATTTTGCTGTGTTCATACATGGAGGTTTCAGATGGGGTTTTGGAGCAGACTCAAAGAGTTTCTTGGATAAGATTTTCAAGTGAGTTTTAAGGAGGGACATGATGTAATGAGAGGAAGGATTCTTAGTTATCCTCTTTTCTATTAAATTTTTAATAATCTAATAACATATTAATACAGAAAATAGTGAGTGATCAAGATTGTTATATATATATATATATATATATATTTTTAACTCAAACTTAAACTCTTCTTATGAAAAGTCTAGCAAAAACAAGAACCTAGTAGAGAGAATCCTTACTCCTGCAATGGTTTGACAAAAAGCAAATTGTTTCAAAGTTTGTGGCTTTTATAATTGGTCCATTTATAATTTTGACGGACTTTATCGTCTTTTTCTTTTCCTGCTTTGTATAAATGGATTTTTGATTTCAATTGTAGTTCATTAATTGCTATATGTACATTGAGGCAATTCCCATTTGAATTTTACCAATCTCATTATTTACAACTCAAAAAAGTTTATATATTCTGATCAATGAAATTTTGCCACATTTGTTCACTCTTTAAAAGGAAATATCTTAAAATTAAATAATTGTATGAATACAAATGATATAGTATGTCCCAAAGAAATTTCATAGTTTATTGGATGTCACAAAAACTTAACAAAACAGATATATGATTTTTGATGTCACAGAAACTATCAATAGTTCATCATAAGATTGTTCTCCACATTTCTTTGCTTGATATAGGTGAAACATACCACTTGTAACAAAATATCAGACTGGTTTCTTAATCTTGACAAACTAAAAACAGTGATATTCGCAAATCCTAAAGTTGATTTATTTTTCATTTAATTTATTTAGCACTTTTACTGCATAACATAATTAGAATAAATAACACATGAGTGAAGTATAGATATTTGATTATTTTACTTCTTTTTTTTTTTTTTTCACCTACCTTTTTCATGGCATGATGGGATTTGTTTTGGATGGATGGAAGTGAAGTACAATAGTCTCATGTGAGATTAGAAAAGCCCATGATAATCATACACATCAACAATTATCGTAAAACAAATTGCTAGATGCATTTGCGAGTAGAAGTGTACTTCTCATAGTTGTGGTGCTGACACTTTTTACCTATTATTACAAATTTGGCATTACTCATGAGTTTTATTTTTCTTTTATTAACCAAAATGTCATTTGGATAGGCATTCACTATTAATATCAGCAAACCACTATTATCCATCAGTGTATTAAGTGTGTTATTAAAATGAATCTGCCAGTATGCATTGATTTCTGTCAGTCCATGCGCTATCTAGTCACCTGATACACAAGAACAATAACCAAGTACAATCTTCTTCACTTCTATCACTCTTGTGTGTGGTGTAATAATGAAAAGAATTAATATGAAGAGGAAAAAAAATTACTTAGGATGGTTTCATAATACCTAACAAACTAAAAATCATCATATACACACATCCTAAACTTATCTTTTGTTTAATTATATTTAGCACTTTTACTGCATGACTAAAGTAGATAAATAAACTCAGAAGTGAAATATAGATATTTTATCATTTTACTTTTTTTTTTCTTTAATTTTTATCCAATAACTACCCTATTCATGGCATGATGGGGTTCATTTTGAATGGATGCAAGTGAAGTAAAATAGTCTCATGTGAGAATATAAAAGCTCATGATAATCATACACAGGCAACTATTATGATGAAATGAAATTGTTAAATGCGATCGTGAATGAAGTGTACCACTCGTAGTTGTGGTGCTAACACTTGTCACCTTTTGTTACAAATTTAGTATTACTCATGACTTTTATTTTTCTTTTATTAACCAAAATGCCATTTAGATAAATACTGACTATTAATATCAACAAACCACTATTATCAATAAGTGTATCAAGCACTCCTACTAACATGAATCCATCGACATGGGTTGATTCTATCAATCCATGTGCCCAATTACCTGATACATAAGAATAATATCCAAGTACAATCTTCCTTACTTTTGTTTGTCTTGTGTGTTGTGTAGAAAATGAAGAAAGAAGAATTAATATGAAGGAAAAATAAAAAAGACTTTCATAGGATGGTTAATTTCATTATACCTGACAAACTAAAAATTGTTATATAAACTGAAAACCATTATGTACACACATCCTAAATTTCACTTTTTTTTTTTTAATTACATTTAACACTTTTATTGCATGACAAGAATAGACTAAATAAATTCATGAGTGAAGTATAGATATTTTATTATTATTATTATTATTTTTTAATCCAATCACAATTACCCTTTTCATGCCATGTTGGGATTCATTTGCATGTGTGATTAGAAAAGCCAATGATAATCATACATAGGCAACTATTATGATGAAATGAATTGCTAGATGCACTCGCGAGTGGGATTGTATCATTCGTAGTTGTGGTACTCACACTTGTCACCTATTATTACAAATTTGTCATTACTCACTATTATTTTTCTTTTATTAAACAAAATGCCATTTAGAAAGAGACGTACTATTAATATCAGCAAACTATTATTATCAATCAGTGTATCAAGCACTCCTATTAAAACGAATCTATTGGAATACATTGACTTCTATCAATTAGGCAATTATTATGATGAAACAAATTGCTGGATGCTTTTGTGAGTGGTAGTGAACAACTTGTAGTTGTGGTATTGACACTTGTCACCTATTATTACAAATTTATCATTGCCAATAAGTTTTACTTTTCTTTTATTAACTAGAATACCATTTAGATAGATATTGACTATTAATATCAACAAACCACTATTATCAATCAATGTATAAAGCATTCCTATTAAAACGAATCCATCGGCATGCATTGACTTCTGCCAATCCATGTGCTACCTAGTCACTTAATACACAAGAATAACGTAGTCACCTAATACACAAGAACAATATCCAAGTACAATCTTCCTAATTAATACGAAGTATCTCTATCTCTCATTTAGTTTCTTGTAAGAGCAAAATAAAGGCAGTGTCCCTCTCTCTCATTGTAATCTATTTGAAACCAATATTATGAAGAGGGTAATTTCATATCTATATATATACACACACATAAACATATACATATACATATACATACAAACATATATATATATATATATATATATAAGCAACTAAATGAGCATTGTATTTATGATATGGGATTATTTGTCCCCTTGTATTAGCCTATACCAATTTGAATTTGAATTCTGATGAACTATTGAAAGCTTTTGTGACATCAAAAATCATATATTTGTTTTGTTAAGTTTTTTTGACATCCAATAAACTATAAAGTTTGTTTGGGACATATTATATTATCTGTATTCACATAATTAATTAATTTTAAGATGATTTCCTTTTAAAGAAATAAAAAGCATCACAAAATTTTGTTGAACAAAATATATAAACTATTTTTGCTTGTAAATAATGAGATTGGTAAAATTCAAATGGGAATCGACTCTAATGTACATATGGGCAATTAATGAATTACAATTGAAATCAAAAGTCCATTTATATAAAGCAAGAAAAGAAAAGGACAACAAAGTCCCTCAAAGTTATAAATGGACCCATTATGAAAGCCACCACTTTGAAATAATTTGCTTTATCTCGCACCATTGTAGGAGTAAGGATTCTTTGTTCGGTTCTTGTTTTTGGTAGACTTTTTATAAGAGGAGTTTAAGTTTGAGTAATGTATAAAAGAGAAAAAAATATAATAATCTCGATCATCCATTATTTTTTATATTGATATGTCACCAAATTATCAAAAGTTCAACAGAAAAGAGGATCATAGAAAATCCTTACCCCCATCACATCGTATTCCTCCTTAAAACCGACTTGAAAATCTTCTCCAAGAAACTCTTTGAGTCTACTCCAAAATCCAATCTGAAACTTGCACGCATGAACAACAGAATTCAACCCTTTTCAAAACCATCACAAAATGGTAAGCTCTTGTCACACATCTAGCTAAAGCTTTTTGATTAGAAATTTAGTCTCATTTCCACTTGCAAGTGTATCTACATGTTGTTGAATGTATTTTTCTCTCACACTTATCTGAGTAACTGAATTTAGCTCTAGTTTCTATATGAAGAGAATAGTTTCTATTTTCTTTCTTTCTCTATCAAAGTTTAGAGCATTTTTATACTTGAAATTTGATGTCTCTATTAAGTTTACTAATTTACTATCTCTTCTCATGTTATATATCGGTCAACGTCATTTTGTAACAAAACCTGCTACCTTGAAATCCACTATTGTTTTCTCAAGAAAATGCTAAACATAGAATATTATAAGAAAGTTACCCATACTTGAGAAAACATGAAGCATAAAACATTATTTAGAAGTATCACTAAATTGTAAATTTGAAACATACATCATCATTGAGACTTCATGCAAAAATGCCACTCTAAAAGAAAGCTTGTGAAGTTGTTTATAACAATTATGTATAGAACATAGTGAAATCATACAACATATCCTGTATTCTTTTTCACTATACTTTTTATGAGAAACTCTTTTATCTAACAATTACAAATTTATGAAGAATATATATAGTGAGAAAATAATAACTCTAAAGAACACAGTATTAATATAATTGATTCTCAGCTTGTGCACAGTCTCAAAAGAAAAGAACTGGTTCTAAATATGAAAAAAAAATTACAACAGTAGGCCTTTTAATTAAGCAGTCTATATATTGTTCACTCTTTGACACAAATCCTCATATTCTTAATTCCAAAAAATAAAAAATAAAAAAACATAAGTTAAGTTAGTATTTGCATTCACATGATAGAAAATAAACAAAAATGCCATAATTGTGTCAATAGTTTCATGCAAGTCTAGAGGAGTTTTCTTTCTTCCTATATATTTATTTACATTGTTTTTTTAATAATTAACAAACCAGGCCTCAATAAAATAGAAGATTGTTTTGTGGAAACTTTCAACTTTAATCATGCAAAGAAAAATAAATATTTTCAACCCTTTGCTTTCATTACAAACAAAACTATGTACATATCAAGAAAAAAATGAACAAGGTGGAGGAAATGAAAAGCTATGGAGAAAAAAAATTATATTTCATTAGTAAGCATTTTCGTGTAGAAGTCACAATGGAGGAGCATACATAAATCAGTTAGAACACCCAGGACAATTGGATCATAAACCTGTTCTTATTGTCAAAACTTCTGGTCAAACCAAACTGTTTGCAAACTGTGAAGCTATCATGTAAATCTGAAGTGGAAGCGAAAGGAGAAAACCAGCTGGACGTCTTCTTCTTCTTCTTCTTCTTCTTCTTCTTCTTCTTCTTCTTCTTCTTCGCTGCTTCCTCCTCATGGTCAGCATGTGACTATTGCTCCAACCCAGGCTGGTCATGGTTCCTTCGCGGGCATCTATCACCCTGCACAAGCAGTGACAGCACCAATTGTACATCCACTTCTACAACAATCTCAGACAATGGCTGATGCTGTTGAGATGGGGGGTCCGGCAGCTAGTGTTTGTCAGCAGCCTCAACATGCACATATCAACTAGCCTAGTAACTAGTGAAATAGAGATAGAAAGTTTGTCTCAATATGCAAGATCAATGTGACAGAAAACTTCGGAAAAAAAAAAAAAAAAAACAGAGAGAGAACATGGCTGGGGGGGGGGGGGGGGGGGGGGTGGGTGATGGCGATTAAAGAAAGTAATGCATCTTCTCTCATTCATTAAGGGTAATTAAAATGGGAGTTCACTCTTCTAGATGCCATATTTTGCAAATTAATTACAAACTTTCTGTGCCTAAAATGCCTTTTTTTTTTTTTTTATCCTTGATCAATTTTAAAGCTATAACAAACTCTTTTCATATAAAGTTCATTATAAAAAAAAAAACCACAAAACTATCTTGTTTTCATAATGGGTAGGATTGCGGTTGTGTAAAGTGAAAAAATGGAATGTATATTTGTCAGACAGTTCAAATTTCCATCTTTAGCAGCATTCTGAATTTGTCGAGCTGCCAACATCTCCTTTAAGGCAGCGTTCTCTGTTAACAGATTAGATTGCTAGTGTCGACAGTAAGCAATCTGTGGAGTCAGCATTTTCAGCCTCATCTGTATATGCAAACATATTAGAAAACAATTTCAAACATCTCAAAAAAAAAAAAAAAAAAAGTTCGTTCATGAAAATGTATTCCTTGGACATAAATACAAAGATTAGTACGTTCCTCATCCAATTGAATTCTTTGTTTCTTCATGTACTCATTCATTCAGAGGATGTAAAAGGCCGTCATTTTCTCTATGTTTTTACTTGAAGTAATCATCAGAATGCTGTTGTTAGAGAAGTTTAAATTTAAGTTATGTATAAGAGAGAAAAAATGGAACAACCTTGAACATCATTATTTTTTATGCCAATGTGTCATTGATTATCAAAGGTTTCGCCAAAAAAAAAAAAGAAAAGGATCATAAAGAATCCATGCTTCTATTATGAAATGCATGTGAAAAAGAAAAGAAAAACTTACTATCAGTCGTAAAAGATCTGAACAAATTTAACTCCAATATGAAAGACATATGAAAAGAATAAAATATTATGAGAACAGGTCGAGGCAACAGAGCCATCGTAAAATAAAGATTAAGAATGCTTACAATTTTACACTACCAAACCAAGAAGAGCACCTTATTACCCTACTCCCATACTAGAAAACAAAGACATTATATAAGGATTAAACAAACATAAATAGTACTTCTAAGACAATTATAATTGTTGCAAAATAATAGAAAAGTGAATAGTTTTATTGTATTTATGTTCTTATTAAAAAATGCGTAAGAGCTTATTTATAGTGTGGTGTTTATACATGATAACCTACAAGAGAAAAGCTTGAATGGCAAAAAATCTATCATAATACTATAAATATGGTAACACATTTATATTTTTTAATGGTATCAAGATTCTCTGTCATCTATAGTTAAATCTTAGATGAGGAAACTAAGCACCTTGTGTGCACAAAGTTTCGCTAATATATGATGACTCTACCATCCTAGATTAATTAAGTCATTAGACCAACTTGATTGAGATGCTGAGAAAGGGACTAACTAGTGATGCAGACAAAATGACTTCACAATAAAATACATGACTATAACATAGAAGTTAATGGAGAGGCTAAGGAAATGACTTAATTAAGAGAGTTCAGAAGAGATCCAACATGCTATTTAAATTGATGGATACACTGAGATAGTGGTTAATTATGAGCGCCGCCGTTGTTTATAGTGCCAAAGTGTGGGACAAATGATTTATATATCTTCTATATCTATGACAAAGATATTAGCCCTAGTACCACATAAAATGATATAAAAGAGGAGGACTTTGTTATATTAACTTACTACAAGATATGAAATGACATGATGAAATTTGATTGATGCATGTTGCAGCCAAAGATGAAACAGCTAAATGGTAATAAATCAAACATATCAATAAAGAAACCAAAAACATATAATCTTTTTTGAGAATCAAAAAACATATAATCAATCTTAATTATATCAAAAAATTTTAATATAGATACATCACCCTGTTCTTGACTATAGTTCTTACTTGCATTCCTTCTCTCAACTACCCAAATATATTTAAGTTGGAGATGCCAATACATTTTCACCTAAAGAAAATCTTTCTAAACTGTCCACAAAATAATGAAGTTCTATATATGAGGCTCTTAATACAACATCATCAATTCCAAGCCAAATGTATTAACTAATTCCAACAAATCTAATCAGCTTGATCAAGTACACTAAAATTTAAAAGAATCTTACTTTCAGTACTCTGTTAGAGTTGACGTCCTTCTTTTCTTCTTAAAGCCATGCAAGCTCCAAAAAGCAATTACACAACCCTTTGATGTCTACAATAGAACTTAGTATGTTACAAGGTAGTACTTAGATGTTTTACAAGAGACAAAATGTACTAAATGCAAGATACCAAAAGGGCATAAAGAACAGAAAGAGAAAATATCTGAAAATAATATGTTTCTTCTAAAAGCATGAAAATTTTTTGCTTGATCAAATTTTGGAAGTCTTCTGGAGTTCTATAGAATTGTCTTCACACTTTCAAAAAATGTGAATTATGAGAGACAAAGCAACTAGGGTAATTGTTTACAAATTTAATAAATAGGAGTAAGAGCATAGCCAACTTAATTGTGTCTTTGTGTGTGTGTCTCTCTCTCTTTCTATATATATATATATATATATATATATATTAAGTTTCTAAAAAATTTGTTTTGGTTGGTCCCAACTATGTTCATGGTGATACCACTTTCATAAGCCAATAGCATTCTTGTTATGGATGATATCATGATGGCAACTCAGTTTATAATTCATTAAAAAAAAATAAACTTAAATAAATAAAGCCAACCTAATTTTAATAGTAAAATTAAACCACAAATATTTAAATATATCTAACCTTTAAATAAATTCTGGTAAGTGATTGATCCAATAAATCAAATTTTCTCCATGATATCTTCTTCTTCTTATGATTCTCTTCCATTTGATCCAACGTCATTGGGTCCTTTTCTTGGATAGTTTATTGACAGACAAGTGTGGCCGAAGTAAAGTGGCACAAACTAGATTTCTAAATAATGCTCAAGAAAAATTCTATTATTTCTTTTTGGAATAGTTGATTTAGGAGTTACTTTGACAATGAAGTTGCAATTAAAGTTGTTTATTATTTTTGATTCTTTAAAACACAAACAACTTTTAGTTTGGCAAGAACTAGAGAAAAATCAATTAAACCATTAAAACTTAAAAGAATCCTGTGGTAAAATTAAAAGAACAAGAAAAACATAGAAGTGCACAATTTTGATGTTAAAATGTGAAATTAATCCTTGTGCATGAAACTCCAAATGACTGAAACTCTCTCAATGACTGACACCATCAATCTTTGTTTTGTAAAGGGGCAACCAAAAAAAAAAAAAAAAAAAACAACAACATAAACTAAATTGATTTTAAAACAAAAGCCGAAACCAAACACATGACCAATAACCAACACACACACACACACAAATAAAAGTAAAGGGTCTTACAAACAGAAAATGTAAAACCTAAAACTTCGTTTTATGATAAATAATTTATTTTTCTGATGAATAGAGTTTCCGGACAGAAATGGAGTTCGTATGAGTAATAATTTTCAAAAAATGGATATTGTAGATTAAAAGTTTTGATATTAATTTTAGAATTAATTGACCTAAAGTGGAGTAAAGTTAAGTCATTTCAAAGAGATTTTAAGTGATTCGAAATATATGGGATAGAAGTATACTATTTGATTAGTGTCTGATATATAGTATTTGTAGAAAAATAAAAATAAATTAAAGTATCCAGATGTGAAATGAAATTTTTGTAAAATTTTTGGATTGGTCCGAGAATGGTTTTTAATTTTGAAATCATAAAATAATTTAAAGTGGTCGGATCTAGATAAGTAACCGAATACTAATAAAATTTTCAAATGTGAAATTGAGTTATAATAAAATTTTCAAATATATCCAAAGTGATTTCGAATACGGAAATCGGAAAGAACGAAAGAAAGTTTGAAAGTGGAAGCATGCACACAGACAAGTGTCATTAATTAAAGAAAATAACAATGACAATTGTATGGTAATTTTAAGTGGAAGAATGACAAGTGTAAGGTGGCCATTAAATATATATATATTTTTTAAGTGAAAAACAAACAAGCAAATTGACAATCAAGAGGCAAACAAAGAAGCAATTCATTCGGTCTCTAAGGGGTGTTGATGGACCGAGAGAAAGCAAGAGAAACAATCAAGAAGCTCATGGTCTCTTGAAGAAAAAAAACAAACAAGTGAAGCAAGAGACCAATAAAGGCATTCAGTCAACTTGAAAAACAAACAAGAAAGGACAAGAAGCATTTGGCTTTGAGAGACAAAGGGGTGTATTCGGTCCAACAGAGGAAGAACACCTTGGCAGCAGCATATTTGAGAAATTTTGGAGCTGTTTTTGAAGAAATCTTCCACATGCAAGAGTGGTAATCCAACCTAGAAGCCCATTTCATCCATTCCAATAGGTAAACTTTGATTTTTATGAAATTTTATTGAGTAAAAGGTTGGATTTTTGTGAAACATGCTTGGGTTTTAGGATTTACAACCTCTTTAGTGTGGAGGTTGAAATGTATGTGAATTTGATGTGGAATTGATTGTAGAAATAGACATGCATGTGGGTAGATATTCGACCAAAGGATGATTTTATGGTTGAATGAATTTTGGATGTGTTTTCAATGAGTTTTGATGTGTTTTGGATGTGTGAAATGCTTTGGAATATTGATTTTTGGTGTGTGCATGAATTCGATCAAGAGAGTTTGATTTGGCTCCTTTTGAGTTTGAGTCATTTGGATGGTTTCCATGCTTGATGATATGTTGAAATAATTGATTTTGATGTAGGATGAAAAACCAAAAATTGGTACACTGGTATACTGTATGTTCGGCCAAAGGGGTGTTTTGCTGATGGAAAATTATTGTTGATTGGTTTATGTGATTTTAGGGAACATTTGGATAATAGAATTAGCATGGAAATCGAAAAAGGATTTGTTGAATGTTAAATGACTACTTCGTGATTAAATATTTCGTAGTTGCTTAAGAGTGGTATTTGATGAAAATAACTGGAATTTACATAGTTCCTTTATGTGTTTGAATGTGAATTGATGAAAAAACACAAAAAGAATAATGATATGACATGGTATTAGGTTTGGCCATATAGGAAAGTTTGGATTTGAAAACGTCGTTTGATCCATTCGTATGAATTTAAACTTGATTCGATGTGTTTTTCGTGTTTAAATAATTAGAATTGCGAACAGAAGATAAACACGAATAATCGACGTTGAAACAACTTGAAATGGAGTGTTTCAAAATATTAGAATGGTTGCATTTTGTGTGGATTGATAAGTGATGTTGAGTTATGTGTGCAAATTACGTTAGTTGTGACGTAACCTGAAAATAGAATATGAAATGTGTAGGTTACGTGGAGGCAAAGAAACTTTTTTGTTGATATTGAATTTGATAGCGAGTTAGGGAATAAAGTGAGTGTCCTAACGAAAACAATTTGAAAGTTTACATTTCTCTTCGCATTGATTTTATATGTTAAATTTAAATCCATGCTGTTATAGACTGAAAATTAAATTTTTATAAAAATGAATTTTTATACGAGAACCTATTTGCATGAATTTCTAAAGTCTTGCATGAATTGTAAATGAAATTATGAAAAGCAAAATGAATGGAAATGATTTGTGAACCTATAGTGTGTCATAAAGGTATTCCGATATTACCGATTGAGGTTGAGTACCCTAAGCATGCATTGATAGTGTTTGTCGAGAGTGTCTGTCACTAACAGCGGGAGGGATTGTATCCGTTGGTCTAGTCCCGTGTGTCAGCCAATGCACATACAAGATATATTATTAGCTAGCTTCCACCTGAGCGAGGATAAATGTCGCTCCATAGCGAGGTTAAATTCCACTACACAATTACCAGATAGATGTCTTGAGTAAGGATAAATGCCGCTCTTAGCAAGGATAAATTCCGCTAGTAAATACCTATTAGATGGCCTGTGCGAGGATAAATTCCATACCGAGCGAGGATAAATTCTGCTCCGCCATATACTAGTATACCATGTGGATTGAATTATCAATGGTTGGTTTGTTTTACTCCAAAAGCCTTTCAAAAACTGAAATACCACCACTGTTTATGATTATTGGCAGAAAAATGAGAATCATGCAAAATAATATTTTATGCATCGTTTGATATTTGAAAAGCATTTTCAAAATCATTTTCCGAAATCAGAAAGTTGCTTTTCGATTCGATGTTAAATTACAGATTTTCGATGCATGAATTATGTTGATGTAAATATTTATTTATGCTTTTAAATTTAGATGGTTCTCAGTAAATATTTTTAATATTTATAACATGATTATATTTATGAAATTGTGTTTTAAGATTTTAGGAAGGATGTCTTTGAAAATAGTTTGAATAGAAATATATTTGACACACAGAACTTAAGTAGCTCACCTAGTTTGATGTTTTATAAATAAAACCTCTCAGGAATAGATATAGGTGCAGATACTTCTGTAGCAGGGACACCCACCCGAGAGTTGTAGGACGCTGTCGAGTGCTACTGTGAATTTCTGTAAATATTCATGTATGATATTTATAAATTTTGAAACTTGTAAAATATTTTATATGTAAAAACATATCACTTTTGAAATATATATACTCATGCATGGCATGTTTTAGAATTTGAAATTATCTTTAAAGTTAATGCATGTTTGAGAATGTTTGTGATTTGTGGAAAGAGGACCTGAGACTTAGTAGTTAAGAAATGTTTGAAATAGAAGTGTACGGGGTTTTAAATACGATTTTACAGGGTGAAATTTTTAGAAAAACAGTCATTGTTCTGCTAAAATTTTATGAAATTTTGTTTTGTAAATGTAAATTTTAAATTGAAAAAGTTTCCACCTATTTCCGTTGGAAAATAAACTTTAAAAAAGGTTTCAAGATGAGATTTTCAAAATATGTAATAAAAGGCTTAACTTCCTGAGAATCTTTTAGTCGGAGGGGATTCTGACTGGAAGGCCATCATAGAGTTGCCGGGCGGGTTGTTTTGAGAATAAGAGTTGAGGCCCATCAGAAATGAAGCACAAAAACACAGCCTTGAAAAGACTTGTGAAAATGGAGTGTGTTGTGTTGCCCTGAGGTGTTGAATGAGGAGAGAAGAAATCTTCGATCTGTAATTAGTCTCCAAAAAAGACAATGCCTCGCAATTCAAGAGAGAGTGCACTTTTTATTAATTGGTAAGAGTTGGTCAAATAAAGTAGTACAAACTAGAGCAATTTGCTCTAGAAAACTTTTTTAGTAAGTGGTTCTTTTGGAAAATTCTGTCAAGGAGTTTCCATAACAGTAAAGTTCTGGTAAAGGCTATTGCCTATTTTTGATGTATTAACCATTTTTGGGTTCATTGACAGCCAAACAACTTTTGATTGGGTAAGAAAGAGAAAATTCAAAGTGTCCACCAACCACAAAATTACATGTTCACAAATGTTGTTGTTCAAGTAGGATTTTGATATGGTAATGTATAATCACTATAAAAAATCAATCAAAGAATTATTTGTGTTGATTGTTTCTTGTAATATATAATCACTATAATAAAAATTCTAATTATAAATATTTAAATATGTTTCATCTTCTTAGATGTTCTTCTAAAATACTGGTTCAATAAATTAAATATTTACCCTTTTTAATAATTTTATTTAAGGATACTATCATAATTCTAGAAATAGACAATTTTGGGGTGTACATACAATTTTTTTTTCTACTATACATACAATTTTTTGAAAGTGCAAATATCATTACTCTTAATTAAATATAAAATTTAAATAGATTTTATCTTAACCAGATTTTTATATCAAACGTCATTTGTAGTCGATTTGGATAAGAAAATGTATATTTATAGGTTATTTCAATCAAATTGCAAGTACAAAAGTTTAAGATAATAGATTTGTTATTTCTAGTTTTAAAAGTTTGAAAAAGGTACTTAAGTTAATGTTAATTGACAAGAGAAGGATTTGAACCCACCCTTTTCTCACATGTGACAATAGCACGATGTTAGAATATCTTCAATACTTTTATGAATTTTTTTTTTTTTTTTGGTTAAAAAAAGTGTCATGTCATCAATATAAATGGATTTATTTCTTACATGATATAAAATATCATTTAATAGACAATCAAATTAAAAGCAATTCTCCAATGCTTCCATTAAAAAATAATAATAATAAAGAAGCATCATGTCACTAATGTCAAGGTGGCGTAGGTTGATTGTGTGTGCAAATCTGGGGATATTGTGATCAATTGAGCGTCAAAGATTCATTCTTTACAATTCATGCAATGAATATGTACCAAATTCGTGTTTATATTCTAAAATATAATAGAACTCTTGTGCTAATTTTCGTTTTGAAAGAAATATGCTATTACATGAATGACTTTACAAATAAACATAGATTGTTCTCCACATTTCTTTGCTTGATATAGGTGAAACATACCACTTGTAACAAAATATTAGGGTGATTTCATAATACTTGACAAACTAAAAACCGTGATATACACATATCCTAAATTTGACTTATCTTTTGTTTAATTTATTTAGCACTTTTACTGCATGATAGCAGTAGAATAATTAAATTTATATGTGAAGTATAGATATTATATTATTTTACTTCTTTTTTTTTTTCACCTACACCTTTCATAGTGTGATGGGATTCATTTTGGACAGATGGAAGTAAAGTACAATAGTCTCATGTGATATTAGAAAAGCTCATGATAATCATATACATCAACCGTTATGGTAAAACGGATTGTTGGATGCACTTGCAAGTAGGAGTATATCTCTAGTAGTTGTGGTGCTAACACTTGTTACCTATTATTACAAATTTGGCATTACTCATGAGTTTTATTTTTCTTTCATTAACCAAAGTGCCATTTAGATAGACATTAACTATTAATATCAGCAAACCACTATTATCCTTCAATGTATTAAGTGTTGTTGTTAGAATGAATATGCCAGTATACATTAATTTTTGTCAATCCATGTGCTACCTAGTCATTTGATACGCAAGAACAATATCCAAGTACAATCTTCTTGAGTTCTATCACATGTGTGGTGTAATAATAAAAAGAATTAATCTGAAGAGGAATAAAAAAATCTTAGGATGGTTTCATAATACCTGACAAACTAAAAACCATTATATGCACACATCCTAAAATTGACTTATCTTTCGTTTAATCACATTTAGTACTTTTACTTCATGATTAGAGTAGAATGAATAAACTTACAAGTGAAGTATAGATATTTTATTATTTTGCTTTTGCTTTATATCCAATAACACCTACCCTTTTCGTGGCACGATGGGATTCATTTTGAATAGACGCAAGTGAAGTAAAATGGTCTCATGTGAGAATATAAAAGCTCATGATAATCATACACAGACAACTATTATGATGAAATGAATTGCTAGATGCACTCGTGAGTGAAGTGTACCACTCATAGTTACGGTGTCAACACTTGTTATCTATTATTACAAATTTGGTATTATAGCTTTTATCACAAATATGGTATTACTCATGACTTTTACTTTTCTTTTATCAACCAAAATGCCATTTAGATAGACACTAACTATTAATATCAACAACCACTATTATCAATCAGCGTATCAAGGACTCCTTCCAATATGAATCCACAAGCATGCGTTGATTCTATCAATTTGTGTGCTACGCAAATACATATCCAAATACAATCTTCGTTACTTTTGTTACTCTTGTGTGTGGTGTAGATAATGAAAAAAAAGGAGAATTAATATGAAGGAAAGAAAAAAGACTTTCATCGGAACGTTTCATTATACTTAACAAATTAAAAACCGTTATATAAACTAAAAATCATTATGTCCACACATCCTAAATTTCACTTATTTTTTTGTTGAATTACATTTAACACTTTTGCTGCATGACAAGAGTAGAATAAATGAACTCATGAGTGAAGTATAGATATTTTATTTTTTTTACTTTTTTTAATCCAATCAGAACTACCCTTTTCATGGCATGATGAGATTCATTTGGATTGATGCAAGTCAAGTACAACCCAATCACAACTACCCTTTTCATGGCATGATAGGATTCATTTGGTTGTATGCAAGTGAAATAAAACAATCTCATGTGAGATCAAAAAAGCCCATGACAATCATACACAAGCAACTATTATGGTGAAACAAATTGCTAAATGCATTAACGAGTGGGATTGTACCACTCATAGTTGTGGTACTAACACTTGTTACCTGTTATTACAAAGTTGCCATTACTCACTATTATTTTTCTTTTATTAACTCAAATGCCATTTCGAAAGACAGTAACTATTAATATCAGCAAAACATTATTATCAATAAACATATCAAGCACTCTTGTTAAAATAAATCCATCGACATGCATTGACTTCTGTTAATCCAACAACTATTATGATGAAATGAATTGCTAGATGCACTTGCAAGTGGGAGTGTACCACTTGTAGTTGTGGTACTGTCACTTGTACCCAATTATTACAAATTTGTCATTATATGTTTATTTGTAAAATCGTCCATGTAATAGTATATTTCTTTCAAAATAGAAATTACCATAAGAGTTCTGTTATATTTTAGAATATAAACACAAATTTGGTACATATTCACTGTATGAATCGAAAAGAATGCAATATTTGATGCTCACCTGATCACAAGATTCTAAGATTTGCACACATAGCCAAACTAAGTCACTTTGACATTGACAACATGACTTTTTTTTTTTTTTTTTTAAAAAAGGAAACTTGGAGAACTATTTTTATTTTTATTGTCCATCAAGTGATATTTTATACCATATAGGAAACAGCTCCCTTGACCTTGATGATAAGACCCCTTTTTTTAAAACACAATCCATGAGAGCATTGAAGATGCTCTAACATTGTGCTATTGTCACATGTAAGAAAATGGTAGGTTCAAATCCTTATCTTCTCAATTAACATTAACTTAAGTACCTTTTTCAAACTTGTAAAACTAGATATAATAAAGAAGCAATCCCAAAAAACCTATTGCAGTTTACAAAAACGTCTATTTTACTATTATGGTTTCATTTTTATCTAAAATCCCATCTGAAATTAATGAGAACACTCAAAATATTCTCTAGAGGCGTGATAAAAAACGATAACATCTCTAATGGTCACAAATTAATGATAAAGTCATAAGAGGTAAAATGGTTATTTTCTATTAATTTTTTAATATCAGGGGAAATTTTGGACAAAAATAAAACTGTAGTGGTAAAATAAACCTTTTGCAAACTTCAATAGGTTTTTTGGGATTGTCCCTTTGTTATATCTAGTTTTACAAGTTTCAAAATTTATTTGAAAAATGCTGAATTTTTTAATTTTAGTTTTGAAAAAGTTATTTTTGTTTTCAAAAATAATATTTGAAAAGCACTAAACTATATATGTTTTTAATTATTATTTATTTTTCGATAACAACAAATTGTTTTGAAAAACATAACTTGACAACACCGCAAAATCCAGAAGATGAAATTTGACATTAGCTGACCAATTACTCAGGTATCGATTGCTTACTTCTTATCAAAAATAAAACCAAATGTAAATCTATATAAAAATTTTGTAATTGGGACATAAACCCTCAAATATATTTTATTAGTTATATGCACAGATATACATGGTTAACCGGCATAAAGAGTTCAAAAAAATTTCGCCTTCTCATTTTTAAACTGAAAATTTTTATTTATAAATAATTGAATTAAAAATAAATGTCGAATAAACATATAGTAATCAGGTTTTCTTTTTAAAGTTTAAAACTATGTTTTTTTTTTTATAAATAACTTGACTGGATATGCTTCCGCTAACTTGCATTTAACTTTTTTTTTGGGGGGGGGGGGGGGGGGGGGGGGGTTAAAGGAACTTACATTTACTTTTAATATGGCAATTCATTACATAGGAAATGTGGCAATGAGAAAAAGTCATCATGATATATATATCTATTTGTCAACTAACACATAATAACATGATTCATTATTTGTTTATTTATTCTTTACTAATAATAAAGTAACATATCCCTATTCAAAGCTCAAATCTTAAAACAAAGAAAGAAAGCAATCGAAGATTTTCAATGCACTAATATATCAGTGGATGAACAAGGTGAGACCATCTCATGATTAAATATTCTTTTGACAGAATACATAGTGATAGCAAATATAACAAATCAATGCATGGCTGCCACTTGGAACTTCACATCAATTTAAGTAACGTCAAACTAAAATAGAATTTCATCAATTTATTTTTAATACTACACTAAGTTTGGCCTTCAACATTATTTTCTTGGTAAAGATGTCCAGATCATATGGCGGATTTTTTGAGATATGAATTTTAAAATTACCACAAGTCTCCCTTCAAATTTTGCCAAAACTCTATTTATAATGCACTGATGCACATTTGTTAAAAGCATATTTTTCATGTTTTTTCTTTTTTCTTGAGAGACTTGTAAGGTCTAATATCATGTTTCAAATCAATATCATGGTTATAATTGTTAAAAAAGAAAAACAAGGTAGAAGAACAGGTGAAGTAGGATCGAAAGAAGAAAATCATATGAAGAAGATGATGACCATGGAGAAAATTTAATTTATCCAACCAATAATTTGCAAGAACATATTAGAAGATGAAACATATTTAAATATTTATTATTAAATTTTTTATCATAGTGATTATATATTACAAGAAGCAATCAACACAAATAATTCTTGGATTGATTTTTTTTTTAATAATTATAATGAGTTACTGTCATGATATTATATATAACAAGAATACTAAAACATTGCCATATCAAAATCCTATGTGAACAACAACATTTGTGAACATGTAATTTTGTGGTTGGTGGACATTCTGATTTTTCCCTTTCTTACCCAATCAAAAGTTGTTTGGCTGTCAATGAACCCAAAAATGGTTAATACATCAAAAATAGACAATGGCTTTTATTGTAATTTCACTGTTATGGAAACTCTTGAATAGAATTTTCCAAAAGAGCCACTTGCTATAAAAGTTTTTCAGAGCAAATATAGAACGTCTAGTCTGTACTACTTTATTTGGCCAACTCTTATTAGTCAATAAAAGGTGCCATTTCTCTTGAATTGTGAGGCATTGTCCTTTTTGGAGACTAATAAGATTACTTCTCTTCTCATCCAATACCTCAGTCCTCAGGGCAACACAACACACTCCATTTTCGCAAGTCGCTTTGAGGCTGTGTTTTTGTGCTTCTTTTTTGTAATGGGTTGTATTTGTAAGACCCCTTTTTTTTAAGCTTTGCATTAGTCGTTGGTTTGTGTTTGGTTTTGGCTTTTGTTTAAAATCAGTTTAGTTTCTTTTTCTTTTTCTTTTTTTTCCCTTCACAAAACAAAGATTGATGGTGTTAGTCATTGAGAGAGTTTCAGTCATTTGTAGTTTCATGCACTAGGGTTAATTTGACATTTAAGTGTCAAAATTGTTTGCGTGTGTCCATGTTTTCCTTATTCTTTTAATTTTACCCCAAGGTTCTTTTAAGTTTTAATGGTTTAATTGATTTTTCTCTAGTTGTTACCAAACTAAAAGTTGTTTGTGTTTTAAAGAATCAAAAATAGGTAAACAACTTTAATTGCAACTTCATTGTTAATGTAACTCCTAAATCAACTTTTCCAAAAAGAAATATTAGAATTTTCCCTGAGCAATATTTAGAAATCTAGTCTGTGTCACTTTATTTCTGCCACTCATCCATCAATAAACTGTCCAAGCAAAGGAGCCAATGAAGTTGGATCGAACGGAAGAGAATCAAAAGAAGAAGAAGAAGATATCATGGAGAAAATTTGATTTATTGGATCAACAACTTACCAGCACTTATTTGAAGGTCAGATATTTGTAGTTTAATTTTACTAATAAAATTAAGCTAGGTTTATTTATTTAATTTTATGAATTAGAAAATGAGTTGCCATCATGATATCATCCATAACAAGAATGCTATTGGCTTTTGAAAGTGGTATCATGAAAATAGTTGGGACATTTTCATAGAAACTTAAAATACACAAGCGCAATTAAGTTGGCTATGCTCTTACTTATGTTTGTTAAATTTGTAAACAGTTACCGTAGTTGCTTTGTCTCTCAGAATTCTCATTTTTTGAAAGTGTGAAAATGATTCTATGTACCTGGAGAAGATTTCCAGAATTTGATCAAGCATAAAATTTCCATGCTTTTTGAAGAACCATATTATTTTCAGATGTTATCTCTTTGTTGTTTATGCTCTTTGGGTTTCTTGCATTTAGCACATTTTGCATCTTGTAAAATGTACTAAGTTCTAATGTAGAGACCAAAGCGTTGTGTAATTGCTTTTTGGACCTTGCATGGTTTAAAGAAGAAAATAAGGATGTCAACACTAACAGAGTACTGAAAATAAGATTCTTTTAAATTTCAATGTACTTGATCAAGCTAATTAGATTTGTTGGAATTAGTTAATATGTTTCACTTGAAATTGATGATGCTGTATTAAGAGCCCGAGATAGGACTTAATTATTTTGTAGAGTAGACAGTTTTGTCATCTACTTGACCGCTCCATTGATAGTTACTAATAACCCAAGACAAAACTGTCTGAACTACACAATAATTAATTATTATCTTCAGACAATATATCATCAGCAATTTCAAGCCAAACATATTAACTAATTCGAAAGAAACTAATTAGCATAATCAAGTACACTAGAAATTTAAAAGAATTTAATTTTCAGTACTCCATTGGAGTTGGCATCCTTCTTTTCTTCTATAAGCCATGCAACCTCCAAAGCAATCACACAACCCTTTGATGTTCTACATTAGAACATATTACGTTACAAGGTAGCTCCTAGATGTTTCACAAGATGCAAAAATTTTTAAATGCAAGTTATAAAAAGAGTGAAACAATAGAAAGAAGTTGAGGTAAATTAATGGTAGAGTTTGAGATAAATTTTTCTAGAACTTCAACAAAATTGAGCTTACTTTTGTTGTCAACTGTCTATAGCAAGAGGGTAGCATTCAACTTCCAATAGACCGTTCTGAATTTATGTCAATATGTGGCATGCGTTATGAAGGCACTGTTGCCTCAACATGCTCTAATGATATTTAATTCTTTCTGTATGTCTTTCATATTGGAGTTAAATTTGTTTAGATCTTTTACGACTGATAGTAATTTTCTCTTTTCTTTTTCACACGCATTTCATAATAGGAGCATGGATTCTCTGACTCCACAAATTGCATTCTGCCAACACCAGCAACATGCTCTGTTAACGAAGAACATTGCCTTGAAGCAGATGTTGGCAGCTCGACAAATTCAGAATGCTGCTAAAGATGGTAATTTGAACTGTTTGACAAATATACATTCCATTTTTCACTTGACACATCTGCAATCCTATCCATCATGAAGCTTTAGTTGTTAGATGAATTAGATCTGACGACTAAATAAGATAGTTTTGTAGTTTTATTTATTTTTTTAAAATAAACTTTATATGGAAATTGTTATTATATCTTTAAAATTGATCAACATAAAAAACCACATTTTAGACACCTAAGGTTTGTAATTAATTTGCAAAATATGGCATGTTAAAGAGTGAACTCCCATTTTAATTACCCTTAGAGCATCTCCAATGGGTTAATGGATTGTGAAAAAAATGAAGTCCACATAGGATAGATAGACATGAACTCAAAATATGCTTCTCCAATGCAATTATTTACATTCACTGTGAAGCTGAGCTAGCCAAAAAAAAAAATCAACACTATCAACATAATCCTCTATTTTCAGAGAGTCTCTTTGATAGCCAACTCAACAAATGAAATTGTATTTTAATCTTTAATGTCCTAAAATCTCCTTAATTTCCATTAACTTTAATGAGATTGTATTTTAATTTTGCATTTTATTGTCTTTGTTTAAAAACATCTAACCTCTGTAGTTTCATTTATGTCCTAGAATCACCTTAACAATTGTCCAAACCATATACCATATACACATGCCTAGAAATTATGAATCAAATTGTAAACTAAGAGTTGTGTAGATTAGCTCATATGTAATCCATGAAAGAAGAAAGGATTAGGATGGCCTTCTGTTAGCTTCCTTTTAATATCGTCTGACATCCCCACCTCTCACTTTTTGTATAAATCCACCACAAATTGTAGATTTTGCACCCTTCAATAATTGTAGATTTTTTTATTCTTCTTTATCTCACTATGGTTGTTTTTTTGTTTGTTAATAAGTTAATTAATTTTAACATTTTCATATTTCATGGTATGTTTATATGAACAGGCATCTAGTGAGAGAGAGAGAGAGAGCATTGTATAGAGCTTTGTATAAAGTTTAATTCGTTTTTGTTTTTCTATTAAGAGCTTGGCTTTTTTTATTTTATTGTGTTCGGTTAAGTTTTGTAATTAAGAAAAAAGGACAAAAAAACACCTCATCAAAATATAAATTTTGAAAGAGAATATTTTGTAATTTTAGTGTCTATCAACTACTATTCAATATTATGTAGAAAGCAATTCCTTAGACATTGATGAAATGACAATGGATTGTGAAAAATAATCCACATTTGTATTAGAGGTGCTCTTAATGAATGATACAAAACACATTACTTTCTTTCATCCCTCCACAAGACACACCCCGCCTGCCCTCCCCCGCCCCCGGCCCAACACACTCCCTCTCTCTATGCTCTTTGTTTTTTAATAATTTTTCTGTCACAGACATTTATTTTGCATATTGAAACAAATTTTCTATCTCTATTTCACTAGTTACTAGGCTATTTGATATGTGCATGTTGAGGCTGCTGACAAACACTAGCTGCCGGACCCCCCATCTCAACAGCATCAGCCATTGTCTGAGATTGTTGTAGAAGCGGATGTACAGTTGCTGCTGTCACTGCTTGTGCAGGGTGATAGATGCCCGCGAAGGAACCATGACCAGCCTGGGTTGGAGCAAAAGTCACATGCTGACCATGAGGATGAAGAAGCGGAAGAAGAAGAAGAAGAAGACGTCCAGCTGGTTTTATCCTTTCGCTTCCACTTCAGATTTACATGATAGCTTTACAATTTGGAAATAGTTTGGTTTGACCAGAAGTTTTGACAATAAGAACAGGTTTATGATCCAATTGTCCTGGGTGTTCTAACTGATTTATGTATGCTCCTCCATTGTGACTTCTACACGAAAGTGCTTACTAATGAAAAATAATTTTTTCTACTTAGCTTTTCTTGTCCTCCCCCTTGTTCATTTTTTCTTGATATGTACATAGTTTGTTTGTTATGAAAATCAAATACATATTCATAAACATATATATATTATATATACATACATATATAAGCAACTAAATAAGCATTGTATTTACAATGCGGGATTTTTTCCCCCCTTTTGTTAGCCTATACCAACTTGAATTTTAATTCTGATGAACTACTGAAAGTTTTAGTGACATCAAAAATCATATATTTGTTTTGTTAAGTTTCTGTGACATCCAATAAACTATAAAGTTTGTTTGGGACATATTATATTATCTGTATTCATGTAATTAATTAATTTTAAGGTGATTTCCTTTTAAATAAAGAACAAGCATTACAAAATTTGTTGAACAAAATATATAAACTATTTTTACTTGTAAATAATGAGATTGGTAAAATTCAAATGGGAATTGCCTCGAATGTACATATGGGCAATTAATGAACTACAATTGAAATCAAAAGTCCATTTATATAAAGTAGGAAAAGAACGGGACAACAAAGTCTGTCAAAGTTATAAATGGACCCATTATAAACGCCACCACTTTGAAATAATTTGCTTTATCTGGCACCATTGTAGGAGTAAGGATTCTTTGTTAGGTTCTTGTTTTTACTAAACTTTTCATAAGAGGAGTTTAAGTTTGAGTAATATATGAAAAAGAAAAAAGGTAACAATCTTGATCATCCACTATTTTTTATATTGATGTGTCACCAAATTATCAAAAGTTTAACAGAAAAAGGGATGATAATCAATCCTTACTCCCATCATATTGTATCCCTCCTTAAAACCTACTTTGAAATCTTCTCCAAGAAACTCTTTGAGTCTACTCCAAAACCCAATCTGAAACCTGCACGCACGAACAATAGAATTCAACCCTTTTCAAAACCATCACAAAATGGTAAGTTCTTGTCACTCATCTAGATAAAGCTTTTTTGATTAGAAATTTAGTTTCCACTTGCAAATTGTTGTTGAATATATTTTTCTCTGACACTCATTTGAGTAACTGAATTTAGCTCTAGTTTCTATATGAAGAGAGTAGTTTCTATTTTCTTTATTTCTTTATCAAAGTTTAGAGCATTTTCATACCTGAAATTTGATGTCTCTATTAAGTTTACCAGTTTAATATCTCTTCTCATGTTATATATCGGTCAACACTATTTTGCAACAAAACCTGCTGCCTTGAAATCCACTATTGTTTTCTCAAGAAAATGCGAAACAGAGAATATTAAAAGAAAATTACCCATAGTTGAGAAAACATGAAGCATAAAACATTATTTAGAAGTATCACAAAATTGTAAATTTGAAACATACATCATCATTGAGACTTCATGCAAAAATGCCACTATAATAGAAAGCTTGTGAAGTTGTTTACAACAATTATGTATAGAACATAGTGAAATCATACACCATATCCTGTATTCTTTTTCAGTATACCTTTTTATGAGAAACTCTTTTATGTAACAATTACAAATTTATGAAGAATATATATACTGAGAAAATAATAACTCTAAAGAACACAGTATTAATATAATTGGTTCTCAGCTTGTCCACAATCTCAAAAAAAAAAAAGAACTGGGTCTAAATATGCAAAAAATTACAACAGTAAGCCTTTTAATTAAGCAGTCTATATATTGTTCACTCTTTGACACAAATCCTCACATTCTTAATTCCAAAAAATAAAAAATAAAAAACAATAAGCTAAGTTAGTATTTGCATGCACATGATAGAAAATAAACAAAAATGCCATAATTGTGTCAATACCTTCATGCAAGTCTAGAGGAGTTTTCTTTCTTTCTTCCTATATATTTATTTACATTGTTTTTTAATAATTAACAAACCAGGCCTCAATAAAATAGAAAAAGATTGTTTGTGGAAACTTTTAAATTTAATCATGCAAAGAAAAATAAATATTTTCAACCCTTTGTTTTCATTACAAACAAAACTATGTACATATCAAGAAAAAATGAACAAGGTGGAGGACAGGAAAAGCTAAGGAGAAAAAAATTATTTTTCATTAGTAAGCACTTTCGTGTCAAAGTCACAATGGATGGGCATACATAAATCAGTTAGAATACCCAGGACAATTGGATCATAAACCTGTTCTTATTGTCAAAACTTCTGGTCATACCAAATTATTTCCAACTGTAAAGCTATCATGTAAATCTGCAGTGGAAGCAGAACGAAGAAAACCAGCTGAGTCTGGATGTCTTCTTCTTCCGCTTCTTCCTTCTCATGGTCAGCATGTGACTTTTGCTTCAACCCAGGCTGGTCATTGTTCCTTCACGGGCATCCATCACCCTGCACAAGCAGTGACAGCAGCAACTGTACATCCGCTTCTACAACAATCTCAGACAATGGCTGATGCTGTTGAGATGGGGGGTCCGGCAGCTAGTGTTTGTCAGCAGCCTCAACATGCACATATATATCAACTATCCTAGTAACTAGTGAAATAGAGATAGAAAGTTTGTCTCAATATGCAAGATCAATGTGACGAAAAACTTCGGAAAAAAATAGAGAGAGAGAGAGAGAATGTGGTTGGGTTTGGAGGGAGGAGGGGGGGGGGGGGGGGTGTGGTGGCGTGGTGATTGCGATTAAAGAAAGTAATGTGTCTTCTCTCATTCATTAAGGGTAATGAAAATAGGATGTTCACTCTTCTAGATGCCATATTTTGCAAATTCATTACAAACTTTCGGCACCTAAAATGCGGTTTTATCCTTGACCAATTTTAAAGGTATAACAAACTCTTCCCATATAGAGTTCATTTGAAAAAAAAAAAAAAAACCACAAAACTATCTTATCTTCGTCATGGATAGAATTGTGGTTGTGTAAAGTGAAAAATGGAATGTATATTTGTCAAACAGTTCAAATTACCATCTTTAGCAGCTTTCTGAATTTGCCGAGCTGCCAACATCTCCTTTAAGGCAGCATTCTGCATTAACAGAATTGATTGCTGGCATTGACAGTAAGCAATCTGTGGAATCAGCATTTTTAGCATCCTCTGCATATGCAAACATATTAGAAAACAATTTCAAACCTCTCAAAAAAAAGGAAGTTCGTTCACGAAAATATATTTTTTGGACATAAATAGAAAGCTGAGTACATACCTCATCCAATTGAATTCTTCGTTTCTTCATGTACTCATTCATTCGGAGGAGATAAAAGGCTGCCATTTTCTCTATGTTTTATCTTGAAGTAATCATCAGAATGTTGTTGTTAGATGAGTTTAAATTTAAGTTATATATGAGAGAGAAAAACTGGAATAATCTCGAACGTCATTATTTTTTATGCTAATGTGTCATTGATTATCAAAGGCTTCGGAAAAAAAAAAAAAGAATCATAAAGAATCCATGCTCCTATTATGAAATACGTATGAAAAGGAAAAGAAAAAATTACTATTAGTCGTAAAAGATCTGAACATATTTAATTTCAATATCAAAGGCATACGAAAAGAATTAAATATTATGAAAGCAGGTTGAGGCAACAATGCCTTCATAAAATAAAGATTAAGAATGCTTACAATTTTACACTACCAAACCAAGAAGAGTACCTTATTACCCTACTCCCATACTAGAAAATAACAGCATTATATAAGGATTAAACAAACATAAATAGTACTTCTAAGACAATTATAACTGTTGCAAAATAATAGAAAAGCGAATAGTTTTATTGTATTTATGTTCTTATTAAAAAATTCATAAGAGCTTATTTATAGTGGGGTGGTTATATATGACGATCTATGAGAGAAAAGTTTGAATGGCAACAAATCTATCATAGTACTATAAATATGGTAACACATTTATATTTCCTAATGGTATCAAGATTCTCTATCATTTTATAGTTAAATCTTAGATGAGGAAATTAAGCACCTTGTGTGTGCAAAGTTTCGCTAATATATGATGAATCTACCATCCTAGATTAATCAAGTCATTAGACCAACTTGATTGAGATGCTGAGAAAGGGACTAACTAGTGGTGCAGACAAAATGACTTCACAATAAAAAGTATGACAATGACATATAAGTCAATGGAGAGGCTAAGCAAATAACTTAATTAAGAGAGTTCAGAAGAGATCCAACATGCTATTTAAATTGATGGATACATTGAGATAGTGGTTAATTATGAGCGCCGCCATTGTTTGTAGTGCCAAAGTGTGGGACAAATGATTTATATATCTTATGTATCTATGAGAAAGATATTAGCCCTAGTACCACATAAAATGATATAAAAGAGGAGGACTTTGTTATATTAACTTGCTTATTACAAGATATGAAATGACAAGATGAAATTTGATGGATGCATGTTGCAGCCTAAGAACGAAACAGCTAAATGGTAATAAATCAAACATAGTAATAAAGAAACCAAAAACATATAATCTTTTTTGAGAATAAAAAAAGATATAATCATTCTTAATTAAATAAAAAAAAATTAATATAGATACATCACCCTGTTCTTGACTATAGTTCATACTTGCATTCCTTCTCTCAACTACCCAAATATATTTAGATGCCAATACATTTTCACCTAAAGAAAATCTTTCTAAACTGTCTACAAAATAATGAAGTTCTATATCCCAGTCTCTTAATACAATATCATCAATTTCAAGCCAAATGTATTAACTAATTCCAACAAATCTAATCAGCTTGATCAAGTACCCTAAAATTTAAAAGAATCTTATTTTTAGTACTCCGTTAGAGTTGACGTCCTTCTTTTCTTCTTTAAACCATGCAAGCTCCAAAAAGCAATTACACAACCCTTTGATGTCTACAATAGAACTTAGTATGTTACAAGTTAGCACTTAGATGTTTTAAAAGATGCACAATGCACTAAATTCAAGATAGCAAAAGAGTATAAAGAACAGAGAGAGAAAACATCTAAAAATAATACGCTTCTTCTAAAAGCATGAAAATTTTTTGCTTGATCAATTTCTGGAAATCTTCTCGAGTTCTATAGAATCATCTTCACACTTTCAAAAAATGAGAATTATGAGAGACAAAGCAACTAGGGTGACTGTTTACAAATTTAATAAACAGAAGCAAGAGCATAGCCAACTTAATTTTGTGTGCGTGTGTGTCTGTTTATTTATATATATATATATATATATATATATTAAGTTTCTGAAAAAATAGTTTTGGTTGGCCCCCACTATGTTCATGGTGATACCACTTTCATAAGCCAATAGCATTCTTGTTATGGATCATATCATGATGGCTACTCATTTTATAATTCATTAAAAAAAACATAAAACTTAAATAAATAAAGCCAAGTTAATTTTAATAGTAAAATTAAACTACAAATATTTAAATATATGTAACCTTTAAATAAGTTCTGGTAAGTGATTGATCCAATAAATCAAATTTTCTCCATGATATCTTCTTCTTCTTTTGATTCTCTTCCATTTGATCCATTGTCATTGGCTCCTTTGCTTGGATAGTTTATTGACAGACGAGTGGCAGAAGTAAAGTGGCACAGACTAGATTTCTAAATAATGCTCAAAGAAAATTCTAGTATTTCTTTTTGGAATAGTTGATTTAGGAGTTACCTTGACAATGAAGTTGCAATTAAAGTTGTTTACCTATTTTTGATTCTGTAAAACACAAACAACTTTTAGTTTGGCAAGAACTAGAGAAAAATCAAGTAAACCATTAAAACTTAAAAGAACCCTGTGGTAAAATTAAAAGAACAAGAAAAACATAGAAGCAAACAATTTTGACATTAAAATGTGAAATTAACCCTAGTGCATGAAACTCCAAATGACTGAAACTCTCTTAATGACTGACACCATCAATCTTTGTTTTGTAAAAGGGGAGGAAAAAACAACATAAACTAAGCCGATTATAAAACAGAAGCCAAAACCAAACACATGACCAACAACTCACACACACACAAAAAAAAGGGGTCTTACAAACAGAAAATAAGCATAAAAACACAGCCTTGAAAAGACTTGTGAAAAGTGAGTGTGTTGTGTTGCCCTGAGGTGTTGAATGAGGAGAGAAGAAATCTTCTGTAATTAGTCTCCAAAAAAGAAAATGCCTCACAATTCAAGAGAAAGTGCACTTTTTATTAACTGACAAGAGTTGGCCAAATAAAGTAGTACAGACTAGAGCAACTATATTTGCTCAGGAAAACTTTTATAGCAAGTGGTTCTTTTGGAAAATTCTGTTAAGGAGTTTCCATAACAGTAAAGTTATGGTAAAAGCGATTGCCTATTTTTGATGTATTAACCATTTTTGGGTTCATTGACAGCCAAACAACTTTTGATTGGGTAAGAGGGACAAAAGTTAAAGTCTCCACCAACCACAAAATTAAATGTTCACAAATGTTGTTCACTCAGGATTTTGATATGGTAATGTATAATCACTATAAAAACAATCAATCAAAGAATTATTTGTGTTGATTGCTTCTTGTAATATATAATCACTATAACAAAAAATCTAATTATAAATATTTAAATATGTTTCATCTTCTTAGATATTCTTCTAAACTACTGGTTCAATAAATTAAATATTTACTCTTTTTAATAATTTTATTAAGGATACTATCACAATTCTAGAAGTAGACAATGTTGGGGTGTACATACAATTTTTTGAAGGTATAAATATCGTTACTCTTAATTAAATATAAAATTTAAATAGATTTTATATTAACCAGACTTTTATGTTGAACGTCATTTGTAGTCGCTTTGGATCAGAAAAGATATTTATAGTTATTTCAATCAAATTGCAAGTACAGAAGTTTAAGATAATAGATTTATTATATCTAGTTTTAAAAGTTTGAAAGAGGTACTTAAGTTAACATTAATTGACAAGAGAATGATTTGAAACCGCCCTTTTCTCACATGTGACAATAACACGTTGTTAGAGCATCTCTAATACTCTCATAAATTCTGTTTTTTTTTTTTTTTTTTTGAAAAAAAAGAAGTGTTATGTCATCAATATTAAGGGACATATTTCCTACATAACATAAAATATCACTTGATAGATAATCAAATTAGAAACAGTTCTCCAATACTTCCATTAAAAAAAAAAAAAAAAAGTATCATGTCATTAATGTCAAGGTGGCGTAGTTTGACTGTGTGTGCAAATCTGGGGATCTTGTGATCAATTGAGCATCAAAGATTGTATTCTTTACAATTCATGCAGTGAATATGTACCAAATTTGAGTTTATATTCTAAAATATAACAGAACTCTTGTGGTAATTTCTGTTTTGAAAGAAATATGTTATTACAAATAAACATAGATTGTTCTCCACATTTCTTTGCTTGATATAGGTGAAACATACCACTTGTAACAAAATATCAGGGTGGCTTCATAATACTTGACAAACTAAAAACCGTGATATACACAGATCCTAAATTTGACTTATCTTTTGTTTAATTTATTTAGCACTTTTACTGCATAACAAGAGTAGAATAAATAAATTTATAAGCAAAGTATAGATATTATATTATTTTAATTTTTTCTTTTTCTTTTTTTTTTTTAACCTACACCTTTCGTGGCATGATGGGATTCATTTTGGTTGGATGGAAGTAAACTACAATAGTCTTATGTGAGATTAGAAAAGCTCATGATAATCGTATACATCAACGTTATGGTAAAACGGATTGCCGGATGCACTTGCAAGTAGGAGTATACCTCTCGTAGTTGTGGTGTTGACACTTGTTACCTGTTATTATAAATTTGGCATTACTCATGAGTTTTATTTTTCTTTCATTAACCAAAATGCCATTTAGATAGATATTAACTATTAATATCAGCAAACCACTATTATCCTTCAGTGTATTATGTGTTGTTGTTAGAATGAATACGCCGGTATGCATTAATTTTTGCAATCCATATTCTACCTAGTCACCTGATACACAAGAACAATATCCAAGTACAATCTTCTTGAGTTCTATCACGTGTGGTGTAATAATGAAAATAATTAATCTAACGAGGAATAAAAAAAAAATCTTAGGATGGTTTCATAATACCTGACAAGCTAAAAGCCATTGTATACACACATCCAAAAATTGACTTATCTTTCGTTTAATCACATTTAGCACTTTTACTCCATGATTAATTAGAGTAGAATGAATAAACTCAAAAGTGAAGAATAGATATTTATTATTTTACTTTTTTTTTTATCCAATAACACCTACCCTTGTCGTGGCACGATGGGATTCATTTTGAATGGACGCAAGTAAAACGGCCTCATGTTTATACACGAACAACTATTATGATGAAATGAATTGCTAGATGCACTCATGACTGAAGTGTACCACTCATACTTATGGTGCCAACACTTGTCACCTATTATTACAAATTTGGTATTACACCTATTATTACAAATATGGTGTTACTGATGACTTTTACTTTTCTTTTATCAACCAAAATGCCATTTAGATAGATGCTAACTATTAATATCAACAAACCATTATTATCAATCGTGTATCAAGCACTCCTAATATGAATCCACAAGCATGTGTTGATTCTGTCAATCCATGTGCTACTCAATTACATATCCAAGTACAATCTTCATTACTTTTGTTGCTCTTGTGTGTGGTGTAGATAATGAAAAAAGAAGAATTAATACGAAGAAAAAAAAAGGACTTTCATAGGATAGTTTCATTATACTTAACAAATTAAAAAATATTATATAAACTACAAATCATAATGTACACACATCCTAAATTTCACTTATTATTTTTTTTTTAATTACACTTAACACTTTTACTACATGAGAAGATTAAAATAAATAAACTCATGAGTGAAGTATAGATATTTTATTTTTTACTTTTTTTAATCCAATCATAACTATCCTTTTCATGGCATGATGGGATTTATTTGGACGGATGCAAATGAAGCAAAACAATCTCATGTGAGATCAAAAAAGCCCATGACAATCATACACAAGCAACTATTATGGTGAAACGAATTGCTAGATGCACTTGCGAGTGGGATTGTACCACTCATAGTTGTGGTACTAACACTTGTCACCTATTATTACAAATTTGCCACTACTCACTATTATTTTTCTTTTATTAACAAAAATGTCATTTCGAAAGACAATAACTATTAATATCAGCAAACCATTATTATCAATAAACGTATCAAGTGCTCCTGTTAAAGTGAATCTATCGACAGGCATTGACTGCTGTCAATTAGGCAACTATTATGATGATATGAATTGCTAGTGTTAAGCATAATGTTGAGGAAGCTTCCCATGAAGCCGTTGAAGCTGACTCTGCAGTCTCTCTGTTTTGTCAAGGAATGCGGCTGCCAAGCCAAGTGACCAAATATAATCAACCTGTGCTTTCAGCTGAAGGAATGGCTCTACTGGTGCAAGAAAGAAGCCATTCACATCTGAGTCATAATTCTCAGATTGACAGCAACACCAAGCTGAAATCATCTCAGCTTCAGCTTGGTTTCAGTCAGCATGTTGTAGCCCATTAAGCAAGCAACAAGTGCTGCATTCTGATTGGATAAACTCCAATCGATTAGTTAGTTAGTTGATTGAAATCTTGCCACTTGGCAAGCTTATAAGAGTAGTATAAAAAGTCAGTTAAGGGTCATGTAAAAGGAATGATAATTAACAATGAAATTAAGAATAGAATTTCCAGAATCTTTTCTCTCTGCTTTTGCATTCAACAAAGCTTCTTCGAATCTTCACAGCTAGATGCACTCGCAAGTAGGAGTGTACCACTTGTAATTGTGGTACTGACACTTGTCACCTATTATTACAAATTTGTCATTATATGTTTATTTGTAAATTCATTCATGTAATAGTATATCCTTTCAAAATAGAAATTATCATAAGAATTTTGTTATATTTTACAATATAAACTCAAATTTGGTACATAGTCACTGTATGAATCATAAAGAATGCAATCTTTGATACTTACTTGATTACAAGATTCTAAGATTTCCATACACAACCAAACTAAAGGGTCATTTGTATTTTTCACTTAAGATTTAATAGTGTTGAATTGCACCTATTAAATTATTTTCATTTGTTTTTTTTTTTTAAGTAGTCAAATAACTTAAAACTACCAAAAAATAATTAAAAAAATTAAGAATTTTTAACTTTTTACTTAATTGCAAATCACTTAATGATATTCAAAAGTTTTTATTCCAAATCTATCCTCCCCAAAATAATATAATTTCAAATTTATCCTAATCTTATGTTACTCAAATTTTCTTTTTTTGTACTTTGATACTTACAAAAAATATATTTAAAAAGTAAAACCTAAATATATCTCATCTCAAATTGTCTTAGAATTGAACTAATATATTTTAATTTACAATTTAAACAACCATTTTTTAGTTGTTTTCTTAAATATATTAATATATTTAAATATAAATATGACTAATGCTACTATATTTTTTAATAATATTTTAATTATGAATAAAATATTATTAATATGTATATAAAAAAAATTTAGAATTTATTAAATTATTTATTTTCAAATATTTGTATTAAATTAATTAAAATTACATAATAACAAATAGTAAAAAGGGTATAAATGTCAACTTACTAGTTTTCAAATAATTTTAAATTTAAAAAAAAAATAAGTTTATAATATATTCAGAGGTAAGGGAAAAAAAAACAAACATATTATTCAGATTTCAGATTTTATGTACTATTCAATCTTCAGTCTTCAGCAGCACTGTTCAGTATTCAGCCAAAAAAAAAAACAAACGACCCCTAAGTCACCTTGACATTGATGACGTGACCTTTTTTTTTTCAATGGAAACATTGGAGAATTGTTTTTATTTTTGTTGTCTATTAAGTATATTTTATGTCATATAGGAAACAATTTCCTTGACATTAATGATATGACCTCTTTTTTTAAAATACAATCCATAAAAGCATTGGAGATACTCTAGCATTATTCTATTGTCACATGTGAGAAAAAGGCAAGTTCAAATCCCTCTCTTGTCAATTAACGTTAACTTAAGTACTTTTTTCAAACTTGTAAAACTAGACATAACAAAGGGATAATCATAAAAAACCTATTGTAGTTTGCAAAAATATCTATTTTACCACCTATGATTTTATGTTTATCTAAAATCTCCTATGATATTAATAAAAACACCAAAAATATCCCCCGGAGATGTGAGAAAGGAAGATAATACCCTTGATAATCACAAATTGATGATAAAGTCATAAGGGATAAAATATCCCCTAGAGATGTGAGAAAGAAAGATAATATCTCTGATAATCACAAATTGATGATAAAGTTATAAAGGGTAAAATGGTTATTTTCTATTAATTTTTTAACATCAGGGAGAATTTGGGACAAAAATAAAACTATAGTGGTAAAATGTACACTTTAACAAACTACAATGGGTTTTTGGGATTATCCCTATAACAAATCTATTATCTTAAACTTTTGTACTTGCAATTTGATTGAAATAATCTATAAATATCTTTTCTCCAAATCGACTCCAAATGACGTTTTATACAAAAATCTGGTTAATATAAATTCTATTTAAATTTTATATATAATTAAGAGTAACAATATTTAACCTCCAAAAAATTGTATGCATAGTATCAAAAAAAAATTTGTATGCACAGTGACATGGTTTATTTCTAGAATTCTGATATTATTCTTAGATAAAATTATTAAAAAGGGTAAATATTTAATTTAGAAGAACATATTAGAAGATGAAACATATTTGTATATTTATAATTAGATTTTTTGTTATAGTGATTAAATATTACAAGAAGCAATCAACACAAAAAATTCTTTGATTGATTTTTTTTAATATTTATAATGAGTTAATGTCATGATATTATATATAACAAGAATACTACAACATTACCATATCAAAATCCTACGTGAACAACAAGAGTTGTAAACAAGTAATTTTGTGGTTGGTGGACACTTTGAATTTTCTCTTTCTTACCCAATCAAAATTTGTTTGGCTGTCAATGAACCCAAAATTGGTTAATACATTAAAAATGGGCAATAGCTTTATTGTAACTTTACTATGATGGAAACTCCTGAACAGAATTTTCCAAAAGAATCACTTGCTATAAAAGTTTTCCAGAGCAAATACAGTTGCTCTAGTCTGTACTACTTTATTTGGTCCACTCTTGTCAGTCAATGAAAAGTGCACTTTCTCTTGAATTGCTGGGCATTGTCTTTTTTGGAGACTAATTACAAAAGATTTCTTCTCTCCTCATTCAGTACCTCTAGGCAACACAACACACTCCATTTTCATAAGTCGCTTCAAGGCTGTGTTTTTGTGCTTCTTTTCTGTAAGGGTTGTCATTTTAAGAACCATTTTTTTTGGTTAGTTGTTTGTTGTGTGTTTGGTTTTGGCTTTTGTTTTAAATTCAGTTTTGTTTCTGTTGTTTTTTTTTTTTTTCCTTTCCTTTTACAAAACAAAGATTGATGGTGTTAGTGACTGAGAGAGTTTCAGTCATTTGGAGTTTCAGGCACTAGGTTTAATTTGACATTTTAATATCAAAATTGTTTGCGTGTCTATGTTTTTCTTATTCTATTAATTTTACCATGGAGTTCTTTTAAGTTTTAATGGTTTAATTGATTTTTCTCTAGTTCTTGCCAAACTAAAAGTTGTTAGTGTTTTACAGAATCAAAACTAGTAAATAACTTTAATTGCAACTTCATTGTCAAGGTATCTCCTAAATCGACTTTTCCAAAAAGAAATACTAGAATTTTCTTTGAGCAATATTTAGAAATCTAGTCTGTGCCACTTTACTTCGGCCACTCTTGTCTGTCAATAAACTATCCAAGCAAAGGAGCCAATGAAGTTGGATCAAAGGGAAGAGAATCAAAAGAAGAAGAAGATATCATGGAGAAAATTTGATTTGTTGGATCAATAACTTACCATAATTATTTAAAGGTTAGATATATTTAAATATTTGTAGTTTAATTTTACTAACAAAATTAAGTTGGCTTTATTTATTTATTTATTTATTTATTTATTTTATTAATTGTAAAATGAGTTGCCATCATGATATCATCCATAACAAGAATGCTATTGGCTTATGAACGTGGTATCACCATGAAAATAGTTGGGACCAACCAAAACTTTTTTTTTTTTTTAAAGAAACTAGCACGTGCACACACACAATTAAGTTGGCTATGATCTTACTTCTGTTTATTAAATTTGTAAACTATTACCTAGTTGCTTTGTCTATGAGAATTCTCATTTTTTGAAATTAAGTGTGAAGATGATTGCATAGAACTGGAGAAGATTTCCAGAATTTGATCAGGCATAAAATTTCCATGCTTTTTGAAGAAGCACATTATTTTCAGATGTTTTCTCTTTCTGTTCTTCATGCACTTTGGGTTTCTTGCATTTAGTAGATTTTGCATCTTGTAAAACATCTAAGTGCTACCTCGTAACATACTAAGTTCTAATGTAGGCATCAAAGGATCGTGTATTGGTTTTTGGAGCTTGCATGGTTTAAAGAAGAAAAGAAGGATGTCAACTCTAACGGAGTACTGAAAATAAGATTCTTTCAAATTTCAGTGTAGTTGATCAACCTAATTAGATTTGTTGGAATTAATTAAAATGTTTGGCTTGAAATTGATGATGCTGTATTAAGAGCCTGAGATATAAAACTTAATTATTTGTAGAGTAGACAGTTTAGAAAGATTTTCTTTAGGTGAAATGCGTTGGCATCTTCAATTTAAACATATTTGGGTAGTTGAGAGAAGGAATGCAAGTATGAAATATAGTCAAGAACAGGATGATGTATCTGTATTCAAAAATTTTGATATAATTAAGAATGATTATATGATTTTTGATTCTCAAAAAAGATTATATGTTTTTGGTTTCTTTATTAATATGTTTGATTTATTACCAGTTAGGTTTTCATTCTTAGGCTGCAACATGCATCTATCAAATTTCATCTTGTCATTTCATATCTTGTAATAAACAATTAATATAATAAAATCCTCCTCTTTTATATCATTTTATGTGGTATTAGGGCTAATACCTTTCTCATAGATACTGAAGACAAATCATTTGTCCCACAAGTTGCCACATTCGTCCCACCCTTTGCCACTACAAACAATGGCGGCACTCATAATTAACCACTGTCTAAATGTATCCATCAATTTAAATAGCATGTTAGATCTCTTCTGAACTCTCTTAATTAAGTCATTTCCTTAGCCTCTCCATTAACTTCTATGTTATTGTCATACTTTTTATTGTGATGTCATTTTGTCTGCATCAATAGTTCATCCCTTTCTCAGCATCTCAATCAAGTTGGTCTAATGACCCCTTAATTAATCTACGATGGTAGAGTCATCATATATTTTGCACACAGAAGGTTCTTTATTTCCTCATCTCATGATTTAACTACAGATGATTGAGAATCTTGATACCATTAAGAAATATAAATGTGTTACCATATTTATAGTATTATGATAGATTTGTTGCCATTTAAGCTTTTCTCTCCTAGGTCGTCATATATAAACTCCACACTATAAATAAGCCCTTACGCATATTTTAATAAGAATATAAATACAATAAAACTATTCACTTTTCTATTATTTTGCAACTATTATAATTGTCTTAGAAGTATGATTTATGCTTGTTTAATCTTTATATAATGCCTTTATTTTCTAGTATGGGAGTAGGGTAATAAGGTGCTCTTCTTGGTTTGGTAGTGTAAAATTGTAAAAAGAAGTAGATGTCCAAGATTGTTCCAATTTTTCTTTCTTACGTCATTCATATTTAAACTCCTCTAACAAAAGCATTCTGATAATGACTTCAGGTAAAAACATAGAGAAAACCGGGGCCTTTACCTCCTCTGAGGCTGAAAATGCTGACTCCACAGATTGCTTACTGCCAACGCCTGCAATCTGCTCTGTTAACAGAGAACACAGCCTTGAAGGAGATGTTGACAGCTTGATAAATTCAGAATGCTGCTAAATATGGTAATTTGAACTGTTTGACAAATATACATTCCATTTTTTCACTTTACAGGTCTGCAACCCTATCCATTGTGAAGATAAAATGGTTTTGTGGTTTTTTTTTTTTAAAACAAACTTTATATAGAAAGAGTTTGTTATACCTTTAAAATTGATCAAGGATAAAAAACCACATTTTAGGCACCCAAAGTTTGTAATTAATTTGCAAAATATGGCATCCGCCAACCTTCTCTTTCTCTTTTTTTCTTTTTTTATTTTGAAATTTTCTGTCACAGACATTGATCTTGCATATTGAGACAAACTTTCTATCTCTATTTCACTAGTTACTAGGCTAGTTGATATGTGCATGTTGAGGCTGCTGACAAACACTAGCTGCCGGACCCCCCATCTCAACAGCATCAGCCATTGTCTGAGATTGTTGTAGAAGCGGATAACCAGCCTGGGTTGGGGCAAAAGTCACATGCTGACCTTGAGGAGGAAAAAGCGGAAGAAGAAGAAGAAGACATCCTTACCCAACTGGTTTTATCCTTTCTGCTTCCGCTTCAGATTTACATGATAGCTTTACAATTTGGAAATAGTTTGGTTTGACCAGAAGTTTTGACAAGTACAAGAACAGGCTTATGATCCAATTGTCCTGGGGGGTCTAACTGATTTATTTATGCTTCTCCTTGTGACGAAAGTGCTTACTAATGAAAAATAATTTTTTCTCCTTAGCTTTTCTTGTCCTCCCCCTTGTCCATTTTTACTTTATATGCACATAGTTTTGTTTGTGATGAAAACAAAGAGTCGAAAATATTTATGTTTCTTTGCATGATTAAATTTGAAAGTTTCCACAAAACAATCTTTTTCTATTTTACTGAGGCTTGGTTTGTTAATTATTAAAAAATGTAAATAAATATATAGGAAGAAAGAAAGAAAACTTCTTTAGATGCATGAAGCTATTGACACAATTATGGCCATTTTGTTTATTTTCTATCATGTGCATGCAAATACTAACTTAACTTATTGTTTTTTTATTTTTTTATTTTTTTGGAAGAAGAATGTTAGGATTTGTGTCGAAGAGTGAACAATATATAGACTGCTTAATTAAAAGGTCTACCGTTGTAAGTTTTTCATATTTAGAGCCCGTTCAATTTTTTTGGGATTGTGGACAAGCTGAGAACCAATTATATTAATTAACACTGTATTCTTTATAGTTATTATTTTCTCAGTATATATATTCTGCATAAATTTGTAATAAAAGAGTTTCTCATAAAAAGTAAACTGAAAAAGAATACAGGATATGGTATATGATTTCACTATGTTCTATATATAATCGTTGCAAACAACTTCACAAGCTTTCTATTAAGTGGCATTTTTGCATGAAGTCTCAACGATGATGTTACTATTGATCGGCTGGTGGAGCTTGAACAATAGACCAGACGACTGCATGAGGAGATAAGGAAACATGTATGTTTCAAATTTACAATTTTGTGATAATTCTAAATAATGTTTTATGCTTCATGTTTTCTGAAGCATGGGTTTTGGTTAACTCTCTTTTAATATTCTCTGTTTTGCATTTTCTTGAGGAAACAATAGCGGATTTCAAGGCAGCTGGTTTTGTTACAAAATGGCGTTGACCGATAACATGAGAAGAGATAATAAACTAGTAAACTTAATAGAGACATCAAATTTCAACTATAAAAATGCTCTAAACTTTGATAGAAAAAGAAAGAAAATAGAAACTACTCTCTCATATAGAAACTAGAGCTAAATTCAGTTACTTAGATGAGTATCAGAGAAAAATATATTCAACAACAAGCAAATACACTTGCAAGTGGAAATGAGACTAAATTTCTAATCAAAAAGCTTTAGCTAGATGTGTGACAAGAACTTACCATTTTGTGATGGTTTTGAAAAGGGTTGAATTCTGTTGTTTGTGCATGGAGGTTTTAAATTGGGTTTGGAGTAGACTCAAAGAGTTTCTTGGAGAAGATTTTCAAGTGGGTTTTAAGGAGGGACAGGATGCGATGAGAGTAAGGATTCTCTATCATCTTCTTTACTATTAAACTTTTGATAATTCAGTGATATATCAATATAAAAAATAGTGAATGACCAAGATTGTTACATTTTTTCTCTTTCATACATTACTCAAATTTAAACTCTTCTTATGAAAAGTCTAGCAAAACAAAACCAAGCAGAAAATCCGTACTCCTACAATGGTGCGAGATAAAGCAAATTATTTCAAAGTGGTGGCTTTTATAATGGATTTATTTATAATTTAGACCGATTTTGTTGTCTTTTTGTTTTCCTGCTTTAAATAAATGGACTTTTGATTTCAACTGTAGTTCATTAATTGCCCGTATGTACATTAGAGGCAATACCCATTTGAATTTCACCAATCTCATTATTTACAAGTAAAAACAGTTTATATATTTTGTTCAACAAAATTTTGTGATGTTTGTTCATTGTTTAAAAGGAAATCATCTTAAAATTAATTGATTATATGAATACAGGTAATATAATATGTCCCAAACAAACTTTATAGTTTATTGGATGTCACAAAAACTTAAACAAACATATTTCAAAAAAAAAAAAAAACTTAACAAAACAAATTTATGATTTTTGATGTCACAAAAACTTTCAATTGTTCATCAGAATTCAAATCAACGAAGACAATATAATTATTGATCTAAAAGCACCAAGTAGGAATATTTCTTTCCATGGAAGTTACACAAATTGGATCACAAGTTTTTGCCTAGACGATCACCTTTATTTCTTAATCTTTAATATATGTGACGTTTTTCCAACTTCCAAGTCACTGCTTTTTGATCTAATCTCTTCAACTCTAAAAGGTGATTCTATCTGGTACCCAGTTATCAAATAAGGGTGATTGCTATTATAATCAAGCCTGAGCCACACATTCATACATAAAAGAAATGATATTTGGAGTAAACATGCATTCAAGTATACATGGACATATTGACTCTTCTACACCGAAAAAATTGCATAAAACCTGCTGGAGAAGTTAAAGAGCTCTGGCAAACTTGGTGAACGTCCAATGGGTCTATGCCCCCATCAAAGGTCTAGGCACGGGAGCAACCAGACTCTCCACGAAGGCTAGCACTTGAATTGGAAGAAGTCCGTCAACCAGGTAGCTAGAACAAGTAAACATCTTGCTATCTGGCTCGTATGTAACTAAAGTACGACAACCACAATAATAGCACATTCCTTGTGCAAAAATACCACCGGTTCTTGTAAAACCTAGTGGCCACCAGTAGTAATCAGGTTTTTCAATAATGTGAGTTCTAGTCCATGACTCAACCGCTCCATATTCCATCAGCACCCACAACTCATAAGTAGAATAATCACCAACAGCAGCAAAAACACACAGACGTCCATTAACGACATTCAAAAACTTGGTGTTATCCCCACTGGACAAGGTTTCAGGCAATATAATCCTTTCGAAAACCTCGTTACCGAAGTCAAAAGAGATTATAAGCCAAGGAAGCTTTCTATCCTGATAGCAGCTTACCTGCCCACACCAATGTACGCGTCCCTTGACAGATATAGGATAGCTATAAGGAAAACAATTTATTTCAATACCGGGAGGAAAACAACCAGCGGTACTTTTCCACGAGTTATTACGGAGACTGTAGACCTCAGCATTTTCATTGGCAAAAATGATGACCACTCTAAAGTCATCAAGATTGCCACTCAGATGATTTAAACCAAAGCCTACGTGACGAGCATCATATTTAGAAGATGGTCTGGGAAGAGCTGTATATTTGTGGATAACAGGATTCCACATATAGATGAATGAACGATCGAAATTGTTGCAGAGGCAAAGAACACCATGGCACGAACCTAGTATATTCCAATCCATAAGTTGAGTTGAAAATGGCGGATTGGAAAGTTTCACCAATTGCTCAGATAACAATCCAAGCTCTAATGGTCGGTAAAAGTTTGGATGGTAAAGGATGCAAGCTTTGCTTGTTGTGTGATGTCGATTCAAATGGGATTCAACAAAACATTTGCTGGTGATTAACTGATTCCATGTTTTGCAGACACACCGAAGTTGAGCCAGATTCTTGATCGGAAGTTCCAAAAAGATGTTTATCGTCAACTCATCCGGTAGCAGAAAATCCCCCATCCTCATGTCTCTCCCGTCAAAGACCTGAAAATTTTCCAAGATTTTAGTTTTTCCAATTACTTCTTTGCTTACGTTATCAATCTTCTGCGTGTGTAATATAATTTCACAAAATCATTGACTTCACAATTAAAAATATAAAACAGAAACAAAATTTTTGAATTTCGTCAAGCACGAAGAACAGCCACAGTAATGACAACTAGAACCCCGATTATACATATTAAGAAGAGTTAAGGATCACATGAGTGGCTTCAATCATGATAATCCTTGTTGGCTTCTCAAATATTTAAATGTTTATGTACGTGAGTAAACTCAGCTGCTAAATTTAGTTTCGCAAACAAGAATATAGACAAGGAGAGATTTGACAAGAAGCTAGTAAACTAGCAAATTTAAAATATACTTCAAAATTGAAGGACCAAAAAGCACTAAACGTTGAGAAAGAAAAAATAAATAAATTACCCTCTTCATATTGGTTGCCATTGTTTTGAACTTCACTTGAATTCTTGCTTCTGATGTGTATTTTGGAAATTTCAAATAGATTGCAATAAGAGGGAGGGGCACTACCTTGATTTAGCTCTTACAAGAGACTAAAAGAGAGACAAAGATACTTTGCATTAATCAAGAAGATTGTACTTTAATATTGTTCTTGTGTATCAAGTAACTAGTTAGCACATAGATTTACAGAAGTCAATGCAAGCCGGTGGATTCATTTTAACAGGAGTATTTTATACACTGATTGATAATAGTGGTTTGTTGATATTAATTATTAGTATATCTAAATGGTATTCTAATTAATAAAAGAAGTAAAAGTTATGAGTAATGACAAATTTGTAATAATAGATGACAAGTGTCAGTACCACAACTGCAAGTGTCACACTTCCACTCGTAAGTGCATATAGGAATTCATTTTGTCATAGTAGTTGCTTGATTAATAAAAGTGTAAAACCTTAAATTTTTCTGAAGGGTAAAATTAAAAAAAAATTATGAAAACTGTGTAAAAATGCAAGGATCAAAAAATTAGATTTGTAAAGTTTTAATTCACAGTCGTAATTTATAAATAGTTAAGGGGCCCAATGATAATTTTTCAGGATTATATAATCTGTCTTCTTCTTCCTCCTGTCGCCAGAAGCGCTCTCTCTCTCTCTCCCCCTCCAGATTTCTTTTTTTTCAATTTTCCATTTTCGCGAACCCTAATTTGAGTTCTCATTTTGGCCACATCCGACCTCCATTCCGGCCAAGCTCAGTGCCGTTGAAAAGCTTGTGCGACGTAGATTCCATAGATACCAATTTCATCAATTTTTATCACCATTTGGGTCTCCAATTTTGTAGAAAAAGTTCTGTCATTAATCAACTTCGATTTTCTTATATCTCGGTGAAACCAAGCGATTTCGACTCCGGTCAACCCCATTTTCATGATAAACGTGTAAAGGACAATAAGGTACACCTAGCTGCACCTCCCACCATCATGGTTGTCGGAATCCACCGTCAGAAAGTCGTCGTCAGTCACCACGTACGATAAAGGTAAGTTTCTCGATTCTCAAACTCGAAATTTAACTCCGAACACATCTACGGACTCGTTTTTAAGTGTAAAACACATCTTTAGGGTTATTTTCCCCTTAGGACAACCGTATTAAAAAAAAAAATTCTATGTTTTGTTACTTTGTAGATTTGGTTTGGGACGGCGATAATTACCTTCAGAATCAAGGCTTCAAAGTAGTTAATAGCTCATATTAAGGTAGGAGTTCAACCCTAATCTTTTAAAAAAATTTATGTTAAAGTTGGAGTTTATTTGAATTTTTATAATTTTGAAAGTGTGGTAATTATTTGTGGAAATATATTGTGAATTGCTTTGGAAGTATATTATGGTTTATTACAGGTTTGAAAAAGATTTGGTTTATCGAATTAGCAGTTGTTATGCTATCAAAAATTTTTTAAAATAAAAGAAGAGTTTTCAAAATATCAATTTATATATACTATATTAATTGCATGGTGAATTTATTTAAATTGTTTTTTAACCTAAATGAGATAAAGATCCATCGTCCTAATCATTATGTGAGGTTATCACGAGTTATACATATTATACGACTTTATGTCGGGGTCACTGTACAGGGTATTTTCTGGTATAGTTATCAGGGTCACGATGTGTCAAACATTGTTTTCTTATTAAAAATAATTTATTAAAATTATAGACCATCGGGTATATGACTAGGGGACAGGATCTACCTTGATTTGAAAAATGTTATAACTTGACTTAAAAATTTTAATGTTTTATTTCTATCCTAGAAGCATGTATATATATATATATTTTTATAAAATGGTTTATGGGATTTGTTTAGACAGTTGATCATGCAGGTTTTTAACCATGATTTTATAAAGTGGTTTTCAAAACCATATCGGGATTGAAATCCTACTGAGCATTAGCTCACCTTTTCTTTATTTCTTCCCCTCTAGGAAATGTTCAAGGTGATTTAGGTGGCAACCCGACGGAGCAGGTAGATGACCAAGGAAATCAAGAGCTTGACTTGTGGTGTATTTCTTTAATTTATTTCTTTTCACATTTGGATATTTAGGGATGAATGTTTTTTTAGACCAATTTAGAGGACTCTTATTTGATGTATTCAAAGCTTTGTATTTTAAACACTAGAGTTGAGGATTTTTATTTGAAAATCTAAGTAGATGTGAAAGTTTAAATGCGATAAGCTGATTGCATGGCTAAGTGTTCATAATTTTATTTGTGGCTATGAATCCATAATTTCTAGAAGGTGTTCACATATCTGTGGGAATGGTTTCCACCGAAATTATTTTAGATTGTTTGAAGTTTTTCATTATATTTTTCTCAATATTTAATCTGGTATTTCGAAATACTTAAAACAAAGGAAATTTTATATTGTTTTTAAAAAAAGAAGATTTCACGAACTTTATGACATTAATTTTTTTAAAAAAAATTATAAATTAATATTCACGATTTTACCACGGCCTAGGCCCGGGTCGTGACAAGAAGTCCAATGCATGCCGATGGATTCATTTTAACAGGAGCACTTGATACACTGATCGATAATAATGGTTTGCTGATATTAATAGTTAGTGTCATTCTAAATGGCATTTTGATTAATATAAGGAAAATAATAATGAGTAATGACAAATTTGTAATAATAGGCACTAAATGTTGTTAGTACCACAACTACGAGTGGTACAGTCCCACTCGCGAGTGCATATATCAATTCGATTTCATCATAATAGTTGTCTATGTATGATTATCATGCGCTCTTCTAATCTCACTTGAGACTGTTTTACTTCACTTGCATATGTCCAAAAGCATCCCATCATGCCACGAAAAAGGCAGTTATGATAGGATTAAAAAAAAAAGTGAAATGATAAAATATCTGTACTTCACTCGAGTCTATTTATTCTGCTCTTGTCATCATGCGATAAAAGTGTTAAATGTAATTAAACAAAAAATAAATGAAACTTAGGATGTGTGTACATAACGGTTTTTAGTTTATATAATGGTTTTTAGTTTGTTAGGTATAATGAAACCATACTATGAAAGTCTTTTTTTTATTTTTTACTTTTTTCCCTTCATGTTAATTCTTCTTTTTTCACTATCTATCACACACGAGTGATAAAAGTGAGGAAGATTGTACTTGGATATTGTTCTTGTGTATCAGGTAATTGGGTATCACATGGATTGACAGAAATCAATGCATACCAGTCGATTCATATTAGGAGTGCTTGATAAATTGATTGATAATAGTAGTTTGTTGATATTAATATTTAGTGATTATGTAAATGGCATTTTGATTAATAAAAGAAAAATAAAAGTCATGAGCAATACCACATTTGTAATAATAGGTGAGAAGTGTAGCACCACAACTACGAGTGGGTGCACTTCACTTACGAGTGCATCTAGCAATTCATTTCATCATAATAGTTGTCTATGTATGATTATCAAGAGCTTTTTATATTCTCACATGAGATTGTTTTACTTCACTTTTGTTTGTCCAAAATGAATCCCATCATGATATGAAAAGGGTAGGTGTGATTGGATAACCAAAAAAAAAGGTAAAATGATAAAATATCTGTACTTCACTTGTGATTTGTTTATTTCAATCTAGTCATGTAGTAAAAGTGTTAAATGTAATTAAATGAAAAATCAGTCAAATTTAGGATGTGTATATAATAGTTTTTATTTTAATTATCAAGTATTATGGAACCATCCGATGAAAGTTTTTTTTTTTCTTCTTCATATTAATTTTTTTTTTTTCATTGTTACACCACGCACAAGAGTGACATAAGTCAAGAAGATTGTACTTGGATATTGTTCTTATGTATACGGTGACTGGTAGGACATGGAATGATAGAAATCAATACATGTCGGCGAATTCATTTTAACAAGAGCACTTAATACGCTGATGGATAATAGTGGTTTACTAATATTAATAATTAATGGTATTTTGGTTAATAAAAGAAAAATAAAACTCATGAGTAATGCCAAATTTGTAATAGTAGGTAACAGCTATCAACACCACAACTAGGAGTGGTATACTCCTACTCGTAAGTGCATCTAGCGATCTGTATCATCATAACCGTTGATGTGTACGATTATTGTGAGCTTTTCTAATCTCACACATGAGACTATTGTACTTCATTTCCGTCCAAAATGAATCCCATCATGAGAAGAAAAGGCTAGGTGAAAAAAATAATAATAATAATAAGAAATCTATATTTCACTCTTGAGTTTATTTATTCTAATTCTATCATGCAGTAAAAGTACTAAATAAATTAAATGAAAGATAGTCAAATTTAGGATCTCTGTATATAACGATTTTTAGTTTTTCGGGTATTACGAAATCATCCTATGAAAGTTTTTTTTTTTCTTTTTTTTCCCCTCTTCATATTAATTCTTCTTTTCATTATGTACACCACACGCACGAGCGAAATCTTAAAGGGGCTAGGCCAGTTCGTCCTAGTCTGGGCCTCCCAAAAAAATCAAAATTGTGATTGTTTATCCATATAATAATTTATTATTTGTTTTCTATTTTTTTTTTTAAAGAATGATTATTTGTTTTCTACTAGTTATCAAACTGATGATCATATTCATTATTATTGATTAATAGACATATCATCAATAAAATTAAGTTTATATTTGCTTTTACCCTACACTTTGGTGTGCTTAGAATTAATTATCTTTGTTTCTTCTAATCTTATTAATTTATTAAGTTTTTGTTATGTTAATTACATAGTTTCCAATAAAATAATATTGTAGGTCATAAATTATCAGGTTACACAAACACATATTCAAATACGCTCTCCTAAATCTTCATTAGAAAGTTGAAACTCCTAATACACAAACACATATCAGGCTAGTGAGATCAAGATAGGAGATCAAGGTTTTAGAAGATCTGGTGATATTCCCCTTGAGGAACTTGTTGAGAAGCTTCGCCATGAAGAGAACAAAGATGGTGGTGATGATGATGCTGGTAAGTCCAAAGATGAACTTTAGTTGACAAGAGAATGTCCTTTTGCAGAACTAGATTTGGATCAATCCCAGTAGCACCTAGATAGAAAATTTGTATATGAAACTTATTTCTGGTTAATGGTTAAGAAAGATTTGTGGTTTAAAAAAAAGAAAAAAAAAAAAAAAAACTTTAACACAAAATCAAAGTTTGTATTTTAAATAGAAGTATTGGAGAACTATTTTTAATTTGATTATCTATTAAATGATATTTTATGTCATGTAAGAAACAAATCTCTTGACATTGATGATCTTCATCTTCTCATCACACCAAAAAAATGAATGAGTTATTGTCTTTTGTCCACCAACACATTTATTACTGCCAAAGAATTGATTAGAAAACATCTCAATATTAAAATAAAAAAATAAAAAAAAGGGAAAACTTCTTGATGTAAATCATTTTTTTTAAGAAGTACTTAAGTGTGTGTGTATTTATATATACACATCGAACATTCAATCACCTTATATATTTCACAATTATTTTTTTCCCTCGTCATTCTCATGTAAAACTAGAAAACAATTTGGTGAAAAGATTATTTAATATTTCAATATATTTTTTGTGATCAATAATTAAGAAATTTGTCTTTGAAAATAAAACAAATAAAATAGCCACCTTCTAAATGACATTATAATACCTATTTTGTAGTTTGTTGCAATTCAAGGATTGTGGATCCAGAGACATTATCATAAAATATCAGTACTAATAATGTTAAATAGTTAATAATATAGTTGTGATTAGGGTGGTCTTACAACTAAACTATTAAACAAAATTAACAAAAGGGTAATTTTGTCCCCTAAGAACCTATACTTAGGCAATTAAGTATGACCATTATTGAAAAAATTGAAATCAACGAAAATATCGATACTACGATTCGACGGAAATATCGATGAAAATTGGAGATATTGACGAAAATTTACATAAAATTTACGAAAAGTATGAAAATTTAGTTAAAAACATAATACTTTTTAATGAAACTTTTAGTAATGTTAAAATAATCATTTATACAACCAAAAACCATATTATATTTAAAAAAACCATATTTTATTTAAGAAGTAATAACTAAAAGGTATAAATATAGATATAATATATAAAGCAGATATATAAAAATATAAAAAGCTTCTATTAAAACTTTTTAATTAATTTGCATCACACAAATCATGTAAATTTTAATACCAAAATGAAGTCCTAGGTGGTTCATACATGGTATAGCTAGCATCTAGATTTATACAATATTGATACCATGACATATAATTTGAATGGTTTTGAATATAATCACGAACATGCCATGAATAAGCTTCCTGATTTCTTCCCACCATTTGTCCATAGATAGAAAATTGTGTGTAAGGATCATTGGAGATCCCAAAACTTCTATGACCATCATCACTAGTCCCTAAACTCATAGATTCAAAAGTAGTTGAAATGTTATCTTCATTAGATGATGACATCCGTAACTTCATTTAATGGATTCTCTTTGAATAATCCTTACCAATAGCCCCTATGCCTGGACCCGCAGCTCTACACCCATGGTCTTCATCTTGTGTGCAATGAGTGTATTGTTCTTCACAAGTAAATAGGCTCAATGACAAACCTATATCAGTATCATTTCTTTGAGTAAAAGCATAATTATTTCCTCCATTGTCATCATCATCGTCGTCGTTGCCGTTGTCATCATCATCATCATCAGTACCATTGTCTTTATTATGAATTCCATCAATATGATCATCTTGATTGAAGCTAATTGTGGACCTGTGCACCTCTCCTCGCATTGCGATGTTACCAATATCTTCATTATCAATTCCATCAATATGATCATCTAGATGAAAGCTAGTTCTGGACCTACACATCTCTCCGTGCATTCCCATGTCCCATGGATCACCTTCACTACTACTCGTAACCTCTTCAGATAACACTTGTTTAACATTGATTCCATATTCACGAGCACTTGTAGCAATTTGGGGATCAGGGTTACCTTTATCATCATCAAGGTGTAATGGACGAACTCATTGAGAGAGTTAATTCTCATTCTCTTCTCCTGGTTCCACTAAAATATCTAAAAGATCCAAATACTCTGTTTCTGCAACCTTATCCTCTACAGCCTCCATGTCTCCTATTTTAAGTTTCATATTATAGTAGCAAAACACAAGTTTTTGTAGTTTCTCATATGCAAGACAATTCTGCTGCTCTGTATGAATGAGTGAAAAGGTACTCCAATTTCTCTCACATGCTAAAGATAAGACGGTTTGAGATAAAATTCGTATAGCAAGTTTCTTTAATGTTGGAGTGTCATTTCCATACATAAATCATCATTCAGCTGCAATACAAATATCATAGTGTAAGAAATAAATAAAGTAAAGTAATAGATGCAAGATTATAGTAAGTTTTATGTGAAATAAAAAACATACCAGGTGTCATAGTAGTTCTTGCAGCAATGATAGCGCGATAACCAAATCCTTTCTTTGCATCTCTAAAATATGTGAGCTATGTACAAAGAAAACTTATCTCAAACAACTAATATAGTGCAAACATTTAATTAAAATAAATTCTCATTAAAAAATTTACCTCATTTCCAAATTGAGCTATTCCATCAGAGTTTGGATCTAGTCTTGCAAATACTTCACTGAACTGCACTTATAACATATTTGACTATTAAAATAGAATATCAATTATGAGATGCTTGAGTTTGATTACAAAATAGAATATAATAATGATGAGAATAGCACTTGAAAATGAAAATGAAAACATAGCAAGGGCTTCGGAATTTTTGTTTTTAAAATAGAATAGCAATCATGACATATTTGACTATTAAAATATAATAGCAATTATGAGATGATTAAGCTTGATTACAAAATGAAATATAATAATAAGATTCCTAATGAAAATGAGATTCCTCATGTGGGTTGAAAACTTATTTTATTTATTTGATAAAAGTTTAAAAAATTCTTATTTGAAAAGCTTAAATTTCACTTTTATTTTATGGAAATTTAACCGATATTTCCAGGATATTTCACGGATATTTTACAGATATTTCCGGAAATTTCCTTGATATTTTGTAAAATTTATACTACACGCTCACGGAAATGATATTTTACGGAAATATCACGGATATTTCCGGATATTTCTAGGATATTTTGACAGATAGAAGATTACACCCCTTATCCATATCGGTACCCTTGATTTACGGAAATATCGACTGAAATATCGCGAAAATCACAGATATTTTAAATTATGAGTATGACATTTTCTTGAACCTCCCAACATTGACCCTATCGTCTTATTTGACAAAAATCCAACCATAATTGGTCCACAAGAAACACTCATCAATTTCACTTTTTTTACATCAAGTTCCATAACTCCTCTTGACTAATCTACAACAATAGATTTCATGTCCATCCTGTCCATATTTTCATATGAAATATTAAAATTTGCTAGCACCAATCTTTTCTCCTTATAATTCAACTGAAAAATGGCTTTATTTCCGTGGACGAAATATTTTCTTGCTTGTAGAGCATCAAAGTCTACATGTCTTGGAGATACAAGACATGACCCTAATGTCGCGACTCTTAATTAATCAAACATCTCTATAAATTTTTATTTTGAAATGTAATCTCAATTTGCTCCAACATCTCAAATTAGTCAAAGTTTGCTATTAAATTCAGAAATTTTTTTATAAATAACACTCTGTTTAAGTAATTTAAAGATTGGCACGTACATAGGTACATAGTATATTTTGAAATTGAAGGAGTAAAGACATTAAAATGTTATTTTTCAATAATATTATAAAACAAGAGATATCATAACTTTTAAATGAATTAATTACTGTGGTAGTTAAAACTCTGCTCATGCAAAATCTTATGCTGTGCTAAATGAAGATTTTTATTTTTTTAATAATAATATTTTACCTAAATTTGGTGCCTAAGCAATGTGATGTCTTTGAAAATAAAATGACTAACTCATTGAAATTGATAAATTAAAATTTAATTGATTAATACTTATATTTTCTAGGATACGACATCATTAATTTAGACATCAATTTAGGCAAAGCAGTATTATTTTTTCATTTTTTTTTTAACTTTTTATCTTGTCATCATGGTACTCTCATCATTATATCTATCAATTGAGTGTATGTGCAGTTATTTTAGTATTATCATATATATTTTTTTGTTGAGATACCACTTGTATTAGTGGTAACTTAAATCAGTCATTATTAAGCTAAATAAATGTTTTATATCACCAAGTCATATTAAACGATGATAGTATTATCGTAGTATTGACGATAATATCAACCATAACATGCATAAAATGACCATATATTTAAAATAACTAAATACTAAAGTAATTATGTTATAATTTTTTATGAATTTAGTGTTATTGCTTATGTTTACTAAATTATGAGTATATAAATACTATTACATCATATAGCTGAATGCATATGAAAGCAGTAATACTCATTATGCTGTGATAACAACATGACTTGTGATTAAAACAACTTACAAAACAAAACAAGATGTCATCCATAACAAATGAAAGTAATGAATTTTGTGGTTAAATCTTACAAAATTTATGCTATATAACAACAAGATTCTTTTCCATTTGATTTTTTTTTTTTTTTTTGGCATATCAATAATACTCATCAAGATATTAATTATAAAAATATAGCAATTGCTGATGAAGAGAAAACCAAGTCCACAAATAAATTTAGATTTGAAATAGATCTTATAACCGAACCCGTGTTATTTTTAGCATGTATTGGCAATGTGCAAGTGACCATATCATGTAGCATGAAGTAACAAGTAGTGCCAACGTTGAACCCTAATAAACCAACAAAATTAAATCAATGAATGCTTATGCATTTATTTATTTATTTCGTGTATATATACTAATAGAATCAATGTATGTGCTAACTAAAAGAAGATATATTTTTTGCAGCCACAGTTGTATTGATAAAATTCGTCTATACTAATAGAATCAATGCATTTAACACATTTATTTATTTCAAAATATAATATTAAATTAATTAAGAATCTATTAAATTTTATTGTCAACTTTAACCACTACATGATCAGGTTTCCATAAAAAATTGTCAATGTATTTAGCACATTTATTTATTAACATATTTATTTATTTCAAAGTCTAATATTGAACCAATTATGAATCTATTAAAATTCATTACCAATATCTACCACCACATGTATGGCCCAGGTTAGATTTCGTTTCCATCAAAATTTGTCATAAAGATCAAGGGTGCATTTGGAGTGTCTGAGATAAGAGTAGATTAGATATAAAGTAGGTTACTTTCTTTGTGTGCAATGCTTGGCTCTTCATTTGAATTGGATGCATCATATTGTACAGTGCTTTTGTATACTACAAAGATAGGACATGAAAAACCCAAATTCAACATGGGTTTCATTGAATAAGGTGATTATGATCGATCAGTTTGATATTTTCAATTACTTTTCACCTTTTTAATCAATAAGCGTTCTCTCTCTCTCTCTTCATAAATTTTATTCTCTAGTTCGGAGCTTCTCATTCCCATTTAACATTATATTATATCATTTATATTTTTAATATTATAATTATTGATATTAATTTTAATTATTATTAGAAAATAATTTATTTTCAAAAAATAAATCAAAATAATTTTATTTTATATTAAAATTAATTTAATTTAACCAAATATAATCCAACTTCAAACAAAGAATAATATTATATTTAACCCAATTGAATCAAATACAATATGATATACATGAGATTTAATCATATATAAACTTAATTTAACCCAATTCAATTTAAACTATAATTCAATCCAACATGATATATCAAACATACGCCAAATGTGACAAGCACAGTCCGAGTGTTTTATCAACCCACGACTAACTCAGTTATCCAACCCACAATTAATCTAAAATCGAACTCATCATTACAAAACCGACGGCCCCAAGCGTGCCACGTGTCCATCAAATTTATCCCATTGATCTCTTCCAACTTATAAATACCGAAAACCGAAGACTCTCCCTCCACAGAGATAGCCGATGGCGACGACGCCGTTTAATGGGTTAACGAAGGGGGCTTCTCGGACCGTACTGATAACGGGAGTGAGCAAAGGACTGGGCAGAGCTCTGGCTCTGGAGCTGGCAAAGCGCGGCCACACCGTAATTGGCTGCTCCCGCACCCAGGAGAAACTCCTCTCTCTCCAATCGGAATTCCCCAACTCAGACAACCACCTCTTCCTCGATGTCGACGTGGTTCGCCCCTTTGCTTGGCTTTGCTTCTCTCGTTTTATTTATTTATTGGGTTGTTTTTGTTTTCTGGGTTGGTTGGAAGTGCTTCCTGCAAAAAGTGCTTTTGAATTGCTCGTTAATGATGTTGTTTCTTGTTGTTGCAGAAGTCACATACTAGTGTTGAAGAGCTGGCGCGTGTTGTGGTGGAGAAGAAGGGTGTTCCTGATATCGTAGGTATATATCAATTTTGCAGAATAGCTAGCTTCATTGTCTCTGACGTATACGCTTAAATGCTCAAATAATTTACATTATATTTCGTTTGATTGATTATTCAAGTCACACTGTATAATTGTCACATTGCGTTATTTTAAGTGGTTTTGGACGGATATGCTAGGCGTGTTGAAGTTTTTGTTGTGGATTTTTCGAACTATTTCACATTTGTTTGAAGTGTTTTTGTCAAGTTCTTAATGGGGTTGGAGTATTCATGTGTAAGTTTGGTTTTTTTTTTTTTTTCTTGGAAATTTAGAGAATTTATTCATGCAACATGGCTTGATTTTAAGTGGTTTTGAGTGTATATATACGTTAAGGGCATTGAAGGTTTTATTGTGAATTTTTTACTGTTTCATGTTTTGCTGAATGGTATTTATGAGGTTCTTAATGAAAATGGATTATTCGTGTGAAAGATTGTTTTTTTTTTTTTTTTTGGGAAATTTAGAGAATTTAGTCATGCTAGATAATATAACTTTAAATGGTTTTGAGCATATACATCACTTGTATTGAAGCTGTAGTCTTTGATTTATGTGTCAGTCATGTCAAAAGTAGATTGTGACTGTTTTCTAGATTTGTTGGACAATTTTATGGGGCGGAGTTTGCAATTTTGTTATGTGTTACAATAGATTTATCGATGTATCGGAAGGGATCAAGATCTATAATTGCTTTATATAGCTAATGCAGTGAATTGAAGAGGCCTGAAATGATTGTGTGGTTATGTGCTAACTGCTAATAGGTACATAAGTTTGATGTCAAAGATAAATTGTGCAAATGAATTATAACATCAAAATAATGAAAAAATTGACAATGCACACATCATCTTTTGGATCTTGGGGAATGATGGTCCAGTTACAGTATAGGATTTTTGCTGCCTTAACTTGTACATTTAGAAATTTATGGGTGTCTTCTATATTGGAAATTTGTCTTCTTTTATGGGAAAACCTCTGTGTTTGTGGACTAAAATAAAAGGTGTTTCCAGTAAATAATGCAGGTACTATTAATAAAAATAACAAGATTTGGGAGGTTCCCCCGGAAGAATTTGATTCTGTTATTGATACTAACGTGAAAGGGATAGCCAACATGTTGCGTCACTTCATCCCTCTAATGCTTCCGAACAGACAAGGGATTATTGTTAATATGTCTTCTGGTTGGGGAAGATCTGGTGCTGCCCTGGTAAATTGACTTACTCATTGTACTTGTATCACAAATATATCATCTGCTTCTTGAATTATATTGATCTACAGTCAGTACAAATATCAGCTATTTATTGTTTTCATTGTTGTAATTTATATAATTATTATGTAATATGAATACTTTTTACTGATATCTTGGGCAATTATTTGAGACAACTACAATTTTAGAGTGCTATTGCATAGGAGTTCTGTAGTTACCTTATTTTACTCTTTTATTGTCTATTTGATGTTGATGTTGGCATCGCGGACTTCCTTTTCAGTGTTGTTGATTTATACTTGAAACTATTTCATGTTTAACAGGTTGCACCATATTGTGCTTCCAAATGGGCTGTTGAAGGATTGTCAAGATCAGTGGCAAAGGAATTGCCTGATGGGATGGCAGTTGTTGCACTAAATCCAGGTGTGATAAACACTGAGATGCTTGCATCGTGCTTTGGCACTTCAGCTTCCCTATACCAGGCACCTGATACATGGTATTTAGTCCTCTTTTAAGCAAAAGTGATATTTTCTTTCTGTTTATGTTTTAGTTTGCTTTTGATATGCCTGGGAACTTTTTCACATTCTCTAATTTGAACAGACAGAACAGATTTTCAATATATAAAAATACATCTGCAAAAGATGGTTTAATTGAGCCCTGGATGCACAGGGCTCCGATGATTGAGAGAAACAGCAAAAAGAAGTAGCTTTATTTAATGTAGGCAAGATATTATGTTGAACAGACACAAAGGAGCTGTGTAATAGCAGATTTCTACTGTTAAGCCATTTTTATGAACCCAAATAATCTGCTTAAAAGCTTAAAGAATACAGTCAACCTTCTGAGTCCTTTTGTTAAGATCAGTAGAGTATAATTAGTCTATATTTATTAGCAATATAAAGATTGTAGACTCTCTAGTTTAAAAAATAGTGGCTTAATTGTAAAATTCTATTTTAAATATTTATCTATTTGTTAAAAATACATTGTATTATATGCCTTATTGGCTGACTTGGTGATGTTTATCATTGAATCTATCCCATTAGGGCTTCGAAGGCAGCGACAGTGATACTCAATCTTACAGGGGCAGACAATGGTGCATCTCTCACCGTGTGATGGAAGTGCCTACTTGACACAACCAGCATCCTTGCATGCACAAAAACTATTTCGCCAATCATGCCCGACTTCTGTTCCATGAATGAAGTTGAAAGTAGATTCAAGTGATCTCCACTTAACTTTTCTGCTACAACTTCATTGTCTAGTCTGCTACCGTCTGCATTGCAATGTTTAATCTCTTAGGCCAAGCCAATAGAAATTTGATTTTTGACCACTAGATCTTGTTAGTGTAGCATGTAAACCAAGCCAGCGGTTCCCAGTTGTGCTCCATACTTTACCTGATTTTTGTTACTTTTGATTGTCGATGACAGAGCAAAACCTAATTATATTTCCAAATAGTCATCTGATTTATTGAGTTTACACTTATCACAAGTAAAGATGAGGGGCTTCTCTTTTTCATAATTGGTTTGTTTATCAGCTTTTTGTACCATGAAAGGATCATCTCTGGTTTGGAACAAATTTGTCTCGTAGACAAAACGCAAGTACAAATGCAAAATACATTCACATGAGAGGTTTGAGACAAAGGTTTTGATTTTGTGCTAGATTTGATATGAACAAGTAAACAATCTATATCTATTCCATATTTGAAGCTTCACATCAAACCCTACTTATTTGAGAGCTAATAAGGTCAGTAAACATGGGGCTAAACAAGATTAAATTCGATTGAAAACCAATAGTTTTGTATTATGTCTGAGTTGTTCCTATATCATATTGAAACTCACCACCTAATCATTCCTATAAAAGGAATATATACAAATGGGTGGGCATTTGCAATTCAATTCGATCAGTTTTTATCGAGTTGGGTTGAATTCTTTTTTTTTTTTAAAAAAAAAAGGGTATGTGTTAGGTTAGATTTGGTTGAAAATTATAGAGTTGAATACTTCAACTCAATCCAATTTGGCCCTACAAATGCCCACCCCTAGTTCTAGATCCAAGATTTTCTTTTCTTTCTAGATAGATACTTGCTAGGGATGATGATCAAGAATATGTGTTTTTTTTTTTGGGGGGGTTTTTATGGTTAATGGATTTCATCTTTTGTTTATAATACTTAATAAAAATAAACTTTTATTTGTAATCATTTTATGGATCATATTTATTTATACTTGTTTTATGTAATCGTTATTTATAATGTTTTTATCCCTATAAAATGGCATATATACAATTAGAGGTGGGTATCCCCAACCCAACCTGATAGATCCAACCGAAGCTGATAATTTTTAATTGAGTTGGGTGAGGGTTAAATTTTTTTAAAAGCTAGGATATGTTGGCTTGAAAATTGTATTGGATTGAGATTTTCAATCCAACCCAACAAATGCCCCCATCTCCTCTATTCTAAATCCAAAATTTTATTGAAAAATAAAATCAAGAGTAGCTACACATGTTCTTATTTTATTTTTTTATGTCTTTGTGATTCATGAATTGATCTTTTGTTTGTATTATTTAATGGACTAAACTTTTGTTTGTAATTACATTATCTTTATAATTTTTTTTGTATCTTTTGTTTGTAATCATTATTTATAATGTTTGAGTTTATAAATAATAATGTAATATTATGAATGTTATTTGTAACCATTAAAAACTTTTTGATAATTCAATTAACTTAACCCAACCTAACATGACTATTATTGAGTTGAGTTGAAAAATTATATTGAATTAGCTTAGATTGAAAAAAATTTCAATTCAATTTATATCGGATTAGGAGATTTTCAATCCAACCCAACCCAACAAATACACAATAGTAATAAGCTAAATAAGAAGCAGAAGGCAAACAAGCACAACTTGTAGAAGTTGAGGATGTAAATATACAAACATAGATGGTAAAGGAAACAATGGGGCTATATATTACATTAAATTAAAAGAAAAACTTGTCCTTGTACTTAGCTGTGTAGCTGAATGAGGGGATCTACTTGGCAAACTCAAACCAACCTCTACAATTTTTTGCCTAATTGCCAAAGCAATACATGAAACCAACCTCTACAATTTTTTGCCTAATTGCCAAAGCAGAACATAAAACCAAGTTTTGGATCTACAAGAGACCTAATTTCCAATTATTCAAAACCGAAATAATGGTAATGCAAACACATGGAATAACTCCCGCTATGTAGACTGTTTCATTTCCAGTGCTTCCTTAAGCTTCTTTCCTAATGCAAAGGCCAAAGGAGGCGGAACTGCATTCCCAATCTGCCTGTGCTTGTGTTGGATGTTGCCAGAAAATTTATAGCTATCGGGGAACCCCTGCAGGCACAAGAGTAATCATATTACTTTACGGAAAGTGCACAGCACAATTCATCTCACTTAACACAATAGTTAGCTAATCATTTTAATAATAACTCCAGGCCAAGTTTATAGAGAACAAAAATTTGAGCATACTTACTTGGGAACGAGCACATTCACGTACTGTGATGATCCTATCCTGGTCTGGGTGAAAGCACATCCCAACCTTACCCATTGGTTGAGGGTCAGTAATGGATGTGGGAAAGTTTCCTTCCCAGTCCAACCTTCCAAACAGACCCTTCCATTGATTGTGCCTTTTGGCTGTGTTAGGCAGGCACCAGGGTATTAAATCAACCATTTGTCCTGTGGACAACCGAACCTGCAAAGGTAAAAGAAGACAACAAAAGAAGTTTTAAAAGAAAGCATTACAGAAACAACTCTTTCAAATTTATAAAATATTCAACAAGATGAAATAACTCCAGGAGCACAAACCCACAGAAAGAAACATTGCATACCTTTTCCTCTGGGAGATCACGCCAATCAGCACCAGGCCGTTTTGGAATTCTTTGACACCTAATGACATTTAGCTCATTCATTTCCTTTGAGATATGATCGGTTAAGACCAGCATGTCTCCTCGAATTTTCTTTTGAAACCAAGATACAGATTCGTTTTTGTACTGTGAATTAAGATGCAAGCAATAAGGCCTTAAGTAGATAGACTACTAGAAAAAGAATTCATAAAAGAAATAATAATAATAAAAATAAAAATAAAAACAGTATGGATTAGTAAATAGGAAGTAACACTATATAAGATAACAGAGAAAATCTCACTTCCATAGTTGTTATAGAAGCCCCATTTCCAACATCTGGGAGGTCTCCAATCGTATCTCTAACAGTTATAGCACGGAAAGGAGCACCATTGGATGTACTCCGAACAGCAGCATAATGGGTATCTTCAGCCAATTTTATTTTAAGCTCAGGACTAGAAAAGACGTGCATAGGTTCTGGCCATTCAGGGAGTTGTTCCTCAGGTGAAGCTGCCCATATGAATGCACGTTTACGAGATTGAGAAACACCATAGGCTCCAGCTTCCAGTATACCAAACCTCACCTACAATAATTCAAATAAATCAACATTTAAACTGAGGCATTCATCTTCTCATATACATCAAATTCCATATTAGAATCTCACGTTTTGATTAAGTTGCAATAAAGTCACCAAATAGACTTATTTCAACCACAAACAGATTTCCATGATTTCCAACAAAAACTTAACCATGAGATGGAGAAAAGTTCAGATAAATTTAATGTGCACCCTTCTTCAGTGATTTAATGGAATCTACCAGAAGTTATAAAGACTTTTATTGACCAGAAATGCAATAGGTTTGCAACAAATGTGCTCATTTTTTCTGCAGGATGACACAAAACAAGAAAGAGGGAAAAATCACCCACCTGATAACCCATCTGGAGGAGGGAAGCAAGAGTTAACCGGAACGTCTGTCCTTTGTTAAAGGACACAAAATTCCTCACATTCTCTAGAAGAAAATACTTAGGGCGGAAATATTCAGCAAAAGATAAGAATGCCAAGATCATCTCACACTGAACTTTGCTCCAAGTACTTTGATTGAATCTGTTCATTCCAGAAAACCCCTGCAATGGAGGGAAAAACAAAAAAGGGACATAAAATTAGTTTATATACATTAGCTTAGAATTGCTTACGCAATCAAAACCCGTAAGAAGGTAGAATTCTTGATGTACCTGACAAGGAGGTCCTCCATTAATGAAGTCCACTTGTCCTGGCTTCGGCAAATTATTGATCTCTTTTTCATCAAGTTTTTCTGCTAACTCAGCAGCTTCAGGAGTTGAAATGCAGTCGTCAATATCACCGCATGCTGCCATGATAGCTCTGCATTCAGTTTGTTACTTTACCAATGAGATGGGAGTTGATGGAAGAAATAACAATAACAATATTAAAGAACGTTGGAGTAAGAGATGTATAATAGACCCAAAGCCAACAGACTAGAAACATTATGAAAAGTAAAAATCGAATCAAGGGTGTCTAGTCCGTATCATTCACTTCTGACAACTGAGAGAGATTAAAAATAGGACTAAACTGAAACTAGATTTTACATGACAACAAAATTAATGATGAGACCACAGTTACCATTAAAACATTGAGCAAACAAATGACTTAAATACACTTCACATTGAAGCAAGCATCTACCTGAGGATCACATTGCAGTTATTGACAAACATCAATGCCTCTGGATGATTAAGCTTAAACGCTTCTCCTGCAGGCTCTTCATATTCTATTGCCCACTTAGTCAGTGAGACACCTGCACATAAAGAAAGCATATGCAGTTATTGAGCATTTTATAGTAGACTTTATTTAGCTTTTACCTACAGATGAAACTGCCCAAAAGAAAAAGGAAGGTAAAAATTAATAATTAAAAACACACCTGCTCGCTCTAAACCATCAGATAAGCCTCCACAACCTGCAAAAATATCTAGGGTGGCCAGGCGTTTCTTATTGAGTGCATCAGTTGCCTCCGTGATTTCAGCATCAACCTCTCCCTCTTTACCCTTGCCCTTCTTCTTTCTCTTAAGAGCATCATCAAGTGCCCTTTCTTTTAGCAGACTAAGCTTGATGTTAGCTGGCAACTGATCATCAACATTTATCAAAATCAATAAAAGAAGAAACTGTAGTTCAATAAACATTAAAAAATTAAAATGTACAAATGAGAGAGAGATTGGACCACTTTATATGTATTATAGAACAATGAAGAAAATATAAACTACCTGCTTAATAGCTCCCTTATCAGGATCATATAAGTGTTCACAAAAGAAGACATGATCAAAGATTACAGGGCGGCTGTCCATAGATGGAAGATCAAGCTTCTTTCGCACATCACATTTCCCTTCTATTCCAATAATAGGAACTCTGAATACTTGCTCACTGTAATAAACCTGAAAATTCAATCACAAAACATGCTACATGAGGCCCACAATAACCTGATAGCATGAACAAGTCAAAAAGAGAATTTCAACAACAAATGACAATAAAGAACAAAAAGAATGAAAGGAAAGAGATGGGAATGGGTTTCTGTGACTAGTGAGCTTCCTATTTTTGAGTCTATAATATTGACAAGGTGTTAACCTTGAGATTTAACAGACTTCTAAGAGACAACATTAATTCTACCGGTGCATACATACCACAAAACATAGGTTACATATCAAACATAGTGCTCAAAATCAATACCTGGATTCTGAGGTTTAGATGATGAAGCATGCAAGTTATTTCGAACTTTTAAAAACATTCCTTACCTCTCGAATGTCAGAGCAGTATGCTTTTTCGGCTGAGATGTCCTCAGGTCTGAAAAACCTCTGCACTTTAACCTTAGAAGATTTAGGGCAAGCTTCTTTTGAAGCCTTTGGTTCTACAATCTCAAGCAACTGACAAACAACATATGCTTTCAATCCTACATTTCTCCCACCCTTAAATGTAGCCTGATCCCTCTCTTCGGTTTCAAAAACATCGGGAGAAACATAGACAAAATCATGAACACGGTATTCAGTTCCTTTGAAAGTAAAGCCATTTCCACAAGAGTCTAATTTAAGAGCTTCCTTTTCTGTTTCAGTTTCCTTAATTTTACAAGAGTGGCAGACTCCATTCCCGAGTCCCATGGTTTCTGTCGGAAGACGAAAGAATGCTCCTCTCTCAGGCCAGTATAAACTCTTGCAATAATACTCCATCGACAATCCTTTAGTTTTCCTGTCTTCTGCCCGTTCTCTATCAACCTTATCCTTGTAAGCATTTGCCTTCCGATGCTGGTGTCCCCAAGGAATCGATCGAATTTCAACAACAACGGTATCTTTAACATCTTCCAGTTCAAATTCCAGACAGTCATTGGTCAAAAACAGCTCTCTTTCATCAGCAGTGTTAGCAAGAACGGTTTGCGAGCCTCTCTGCATCAGCCGGCCGTGAGCCATCTTTATTGCATCTGAGCTTTCAAACATATACTCTATATAATAAATAGGAGGCAGTTGCCCTGACTCTGCTAATCCCACCATGACAATATCACCAATAGCAACCAAGTTGCCACAAACAATGGCTTGTCTGTACAGAGACTCCCCTGAACATAATTTTCCTATCGACTCCCCATCCCATTTGATATCTTTGAGAGAATGTGGAGATCTATTTAATTTCATCACCGAAGGATGTCTCTCCTTTCTCTCATCCACTTGCATTTGCTCCGCTTCCACTTCCACTTCCTCAATATCGTCTTCTCCATTGTCCTCACTCTCTTCCTCCGCTTCCTCTTCGTCTTTTGTTTCACTACCCGCCTCCTTTGCATCTTCACGGAGGTAATGGGAGTAAAATTCTCCCCAAATCCTGTTTATAAATTTAGTCGCTGTTGCTGGCATCGCCTTCCTTTTGGAGACCACAGGCTCCATTGCTGCTCTTGGATTCAAATTAACTTCCTTTTTAAGCTGCATTTTCTTCTTCACTAACCACTTAGTATGATGTCGCTCTTCCATTTTCACAGCAAGAGCAGTCCCAAAAGCACACTTCCTTATATGTTCCGAGGGATATTCTGACAATATTTGCAATATTATCTGCCCATGAACCACCACATACCTTTCAACTGCAGATGGATTCGAAGAAATGTAAGCACGATGATTCTGATCAAACTGGGAAACTCTCTTTATAACATCTGTAAATGAGAGCCGTGATGCTCTGGTCTGATCATCCAATAAGGTAATTATAGCAATTGCCAGCTTGGCGGTTTTTAAAACTGGTTTGTACCAGGCGGCATACTGTTTCGAAGGATTTCCAAGCCGATACCTGAAGAAACAATAAAACATATTCATATTAATATTTTTTCTTTCTATATTGCTGAAAATAGAAATTCTAACCTCTACCTCCTTTTAGGCAACCTCAATCATACATGGAAATATTTTAAATGCAAAGAAATTATATATAGGCTTTAGGCATAAGAATTCCATCAGAAGCACTTAAATGATTAATTTTCCTAGACCAAATTTTAAAGAAAGAAAACTGGCATGCTTTAAGAGAGGCCAAAAAGGAGGCAGAAATGCTAATGCTATGACCAAATCTCTTGAAAGAATGAATATAAATACATACCAAGACATATCAGTTCGAAACGATATGCTCAATAATGAACCTCCAAATTCGATCATCCACTCCTTTATTGCACTCAAATATATCGGCATTCCATCCACATTTTGTGCTCCTGATGAGGAAGACTCACTACAACCAGCATCAAGCCATCCACTTCCATCATCAGTCGTCATAACGCCTGACCCAAAGATTGTCACATCGATATCAGCACAAGGCTTCATTGGAAGGAGCTCCAAAGAAATTAACCGAGAATCGGAGTTGTACAGTGACCAATTGTGAAGCACATTTCGATGCATCCGATCTGGTCTTAACATATTTATATCACTGCCATAAACAACATACTCATCAATTTCTTCAGCAGTGGGCTTGTAATATGTAGGCAGAGGATAGTCGTTCGCAATTTCATTTTCATTTATTTTAACATAGAACTTGTTTGATGATGCAACTTGGTGCCGATTTTTCTTGAATTTCCTTGACCTCCAGTCCTCCTCTTCCTGCAACAACCTCGCCAGTTTCTCATCATCCCCTTCTGCAGCCCCACAACCAGATGAACCAGACCCAATGATTTGCTCTTCATCACAGATTTTCAAACCAGTATTCATCATGCTGGCTGATCCAGTAGCCGCCTCCATATCATCACTCACATGTTCCTTACTTTCCTCCCTAAGAGCAGCAAGCACAGGCAGGTCTGCAAAGATCTGATCATTTTTCTTTGATGTCTCATCCAAACTAATGAGTTGATTGTATATAAATTCACCCTGAGAAATGATGAAATCCTTAATAAATGTCCCATCAGGAAAAGTTTTGCTATCACTCATGGAACGGACTACTCTTGCAAGTAGTTCATCAACAGACAGATCAGGGTTCCCTCCAAAAGTCCTCGACAACATTTTGTAAACTTCGACACAGGCATGAGCCTTTTCAAAGAAAAGGCTATAAAGCATTTTGTAGTTACTCGCCGGTTTTACACAGTCATAGTCAGCAACATCTGTAGAGACCCAAATGACTGGAGAGCCTTCATCATAACCAGATATCGCCCAAGATTCGATCCGTCCAAATCCTTCACATCGAATTCCATTTTCCTTTGCTTTTTCAGAACTTGCTTCTAGAGGCAGTACAACACCTGTTATGAATAAATCATCAAATTCCAGCATTTCAACAGATTTTGGGTTTCCATTAGCATCATGAAAAACGAAGTCTGTTAGTCTTCTGTTTGGTCGAGGCTCGTCCCCTCCAGCTGTCAAGCCTATGGCAGCAATCTCGTCTTCCACAACAACGTTTCTTTTTGTTTGAACTAATGAATCTTTTTCTGACAAGCGAATAGATTTGTCCTTAAAATCTGAACACGCAGCAGCTCGTTTTGGCATCTTCCGACCGGAAGATGCTGTCTCATCAGACCTGCTTCTCTTCTGTTTTTGGGTAGCATCCGTATCAGAATCACAGTCTGTTTTACTAACACTCGATTTTCCTCGAGGCATTTCTGCAATCCCTGGAAAACAGATGTTTAGTCAAACACAGGAAGAAATGAACATTGTATTTACATTCATATATCAGCGGTTACTTTATTAGAAGAAATGATGGATAAAAATTGATCAAAAAGAAACAAGATACAATTAAAAGGAAATAAGAATGAGTAGCCAACGTCAGAAGTCCAATTTGTTACAACAACTTCAGCAACAGACAAAAATGACCCAAATATATGAAGAAATTAGAATAAGGCGCCAATGGTAAGAATATAAATTAATTGAAAAATATGTTGAGTAACAAAGCCGACAACTGATAAGAGCTCCACAAATAGGTCATAAACACAGAAAGTATAATTGGTAACTATGCATGAAAATCCTGAGATATCTATAAACGTATACATGCAACCACTAGAGGCAGAACCATAAATGATAAAATAATGGACAGTGTAGGCTAATGCCATGGAAGCCTGATGAAACTGCCCACTTTCATGGGAAAAACATGTGCAAATGTGATCTGTATATAGCATTTATACCCTAAATGAACATGAAAGAGTAGTTTGTCATCTACAGGTTGTGTTTGTTCCTGTCTTGAAACATATGATACACACAAGAATATACTAATTCAGGCATACAAAAATAAATACACAAACCCAGATATAGATGCAGCAGTGTACCAATATATTCAAAGGTAAAGTTCTAGCACAACTTTTATAGAGAATGACTTTCATAAGAGTTATTATAATTTGACTCGTGTGAACCAATGAAAGATGATGCAATAAACTGCAGAAATAAGTTGTGAGGTAGCTTTTCAATGAAAACAATTTGGAACTATTAGTATATGCATGTTTAAGTATGCGATACAACCCAAACTTCAGGTTAACTAAACCCTTCATGTATTAACACATGAAATGTTCAACACTTCGCTGCTTAAAGAGGACACATGTTCCATGTTTGCAGTTCAATAGTCTAAAACATTTTAAACGGGCAAGCTATCTTTATGTAACTGCATCTCAAGGAAGGAAATAAAATGCACATCTTATTTGTGTAAGACTGTAAGTACTATAGCAACTCAAAAGATAAAGCAAATGCAAACTAAATGCATCATTACATATGCAGAATGCTCTTGAAGGCACTAATTCACTGCATAGCTGCTGGCGATTTCCACTAAGATTGTTATCGAACTTCTTCCCTTAAATTTTCTAGAAGACACCTGTACTAAGAATACGAGATGAAGAAAAAGCTATGATATCTGTTACAATGATAACATGATAAGACAAACAGAAATTCACATGAATACCACACAACTACTTATCAAATCCAAAAGCGTTTCCATCCCTAAATACAAGTTCATGTCATAGCCTTAAAACAATTTTTTGCAGTTCACATATAATATATATTATTACCAAGAAAGAAATAGATTAATAAAGAAGGTTATAACACTGCAAATGATGGGTAGAAGAGACACAGGCTAAAACATGTGTATAGTGAAAATTGTACATCAAAGGAAATAGGAGTTCATGCAAAGATAAATTATGCAAGATATGATCAAAATTGAATTGCAGAAGATGCCCAACGAAATCTTGTAGCAAAAATTTCACAGCAAGAATACTAAAATTAACATACTATATATACACACATTTGTTCATAATTGAATGAAAACAGGTTAAAATGGAAACCCAAATCTTGTCGTCACGCTGTATGAATCATAAGCGTGCATGGCAGAAACATGTTAAAACAAATTCTAAAAACAGCAGAATATTCCAACTAAAGAAATTAAAACAAAAATGGAAATGCAGATCAATCCAATAGCTTCCGCAAAATTATTTAAAAAAAAAAAAAAAGAAAGAGTTACTGTCATTATTTATGTTACCAAACAAAGATGTGAACATCCAAATTAGTCAATTTAGCCACTTGAACATTTATACAAGAGAACACAGAGATTCGATATTCTATGGTAATAAATAGATGTTGCCCATGTTTTGGAAATCGAAACAGAATATTAAAGGCATTAACAGGCATGATAAGCAAGTAACATCAAACAACTCCATGCATACTTGAACGTGAACCTTAATACAACCTAAAAAAATAAACCTGGCACAAACAAATCAAGAATACAACCTAGGTAATGCAAACCTCGAAGTATACAATAATAATCTAAAACAAACAACCCTAGATCCTAAAAACCCAAAAGCACAATCAACAAGTGTATGGAGGTGCAGATCTATTGATCTACAGTATAGATACACAAATCTTTCAACCTATAACAATTTAACCATATTTCAAAAACAAAATTGACAAAGACAACACAACAAACAAAACTTTAGATTCAACAACAGAACCACCAAAGATCAAACCTTTACCCCATACCAGCATACCCAACAACCATACTCACAAACCCAAACACACAAAATCATCAAACAACAACAATCCACCAAAAAAAAATCTGTCTTTAAACCCTAATTGAACCAATATCAACATAAAAAAAAAATAAAGAATAAAACTTCACTTACTTGACTATAACCTCACTTTACTCTCTCTACAATCAAAACAACCACCACCTTCTCTATCTCTCGCTCTCTAGACCCTTCTCTGTCTAGTCTGTATGTCACTTGGTCGTCTAAAGCCCTATATTTATACACTCAAAAGACTGACCAGACCCGTCTGATGAAGCTACTCTTGTCTCTCCCTAAATGGTATATACACACAAGCATTGTGACTCTCTATACAACGCATACAAGCACATCACAAGTGAATTGAATTACTTGCAGTTTATGGAGAGGAAAAAAGAGGAAAAAAACAGACCTGAATTCTTGTTTGTTTCTTCGGTGTCATTCAATACACTTGCTGACCCCATTATTGGACACCCAATTGACCCAATCTACAAATTTGGTAACGGCAGCCCCAAAACCAGCAACTACAACCCACCCCCACCAAAACCCTAGATTTTTTCTGTTTCTTGATTAGTTGTATATACCCAGATGGGTTTTCTCTTCCCTTTTTTGCTGGTTTTGTGGGTTTTTAGTCTTCCAATTTTTGGCGGTAAGTTTTTGAAAAACATGAAACATGTGGCGCCAAAACCCACTTGCCTCCAGCGGAAGTACACACTCTTTGGTGTCAATTTGCAGTTCTTCACAATCCCGTCTGTGTTTCGCACGTTTTTTTATGTAGGATATTGATTTTTTTATCGTTTGATGGTTTTTTAAGGGATAAAGTTCTGATTTTGAAGATAAGTTCTAGGATTAGTGGTTTTGTGTAACGGTAGGTTAGGACTGGGTTTGAATTTTGTTATTGGATTTGGAGTCGAATGGATTTAGTAATTAATATTCAAATTATGATTTTACCTTTGACTTTTCGAAAAGGAGTTTTTACCTTATGTGTAGATTGATTTAACCTAGCATGGATGGTCATTGAGTTGGTAAGACTATTAATGACTTTCTTTGATTTTCTAGATATGTGGTGGATTTTGTGAATCTGGTAGATTGGATTGTGGATTTTCTTGTGTTGGTGCAATTTATTCAAGTCAAGTCCAACTAAAAAGGGTTAATTACTTATTGGTGCTTGGATTGGTCTTAATTGTAGAATTTACAGATGTTTGGGGATAAAGATTTTGATTCTATTATTATCATCGATGTGATGAATTTTATATTTGATGAAGCAATAGATTGAGTTTTCCAAATTTGACGAATTAATAATCACGTAATTTGATTAGTTATGGCCAATCAAATTAAAATGATTTTTAATTATTTAATTATTATCATATTGATCTTAATTATATATTTAAGTAATTAGTAAATTTACGTATTTAGGATTTTAATTAACTTAAAACAATAACGTAATTAACATTGTTTTAATATAGTTTAACATAATTTAATGATTTTTAATGTCTCATAACTAATGATATGAATAAATTATAATTAATAACATAATTGACATGTATTAATTAATCAAATGCAATATAGAATATATGACTTAATAACAAGGCACGCTTATTTTACATTTATATATATAAGGATTTTATTATGAATATTTTGTCAAATACAGTTAAAAAGGTGACAGTTCATTAAAATAAGGGCCATTTATGAAATTTAACATAAATAAATTAAAAAAAAACAAGGGGGCAGGCAACAAGAACCCAACCACATGTGTCTTGTAGAGTGCCACGTGGAAGCTATTTAATCGTTGTTTTTTAGGATAAATTGTGGAAACTCCCTGATATTAGGTGATATTACACTTATATGGAATCCTTTTCTCTTAATCATACAAAATTCCCCTAAAGTTGGTGGTCAAAGGTTAACAATAACAGTTAACTGTTTAATCCAATTTAATGTCCAAATTATCCCTTGAATCTCTATCTAATTACTTAATTTTTAAATAAAATAAATGAATAAATGAGAATATTATTTTGAAACTAATAAATAGAAAAGATTTGTCTCTTTCATCGAATAATATATCCATCATTATTAAATATTTAAGAATAAAATAATATATTAAAATAAAAGTGGGGGCAATTTTGAATTTCCATAAGGACTTAATGGTCAATGGATAGTTGAGTGAGACGGTCGACCGCTACCTACAAGGGACTTTTGTGTAACGAAGGGCAAAAGTTTCATATAGAGGCAATATCGCCTAATGTCAGGGAAGTTTGCGTAATTTGCCCTTTGATTAATTGTTGTTTGGGTTTCTGTTCTGCTTTTGAGCGTACCCAAGTTGCAGCCTTGCAGTTGCAGTTTTGAGTGAGTGGCCATGGCAGCAGTAGTCAGCTACTGCAAGCCTCCACCATTCCTCGGTCAACAATTGCCTCCCAACTTTGCTGTAACTCTCTCTTTATATCTCTTGATTGCTCTTTTAGTAACCAATATATAATGTATATACCACATGGAATAGCATGTTTATGGTTTGTTTTTGAGTTGTACAAGTGTTTTACATGGATGATTTGACATGTTTTGGGTTCCACAGGTGTTCAAGAGTGAATTTTGTATTCTGGGTGATTTTTTTTTTTTTTTTTGTGTGTTTATGTAGTCATTGATTGGGAGATATAGAGAACATGTGCATTTGTGATATGTTTTGATGGAAGTATTACAGTTTTTTTGGATTTGGTTTTGGTTGTTACTTTGTTTTTCTAAGATATGGTATGATTGTTTCATCATAATATGCAGTTTTATTTAGTGTACATTTTGCTTGTGTAAGTGAGATATATCGGTATTTGGTAGTTTATCGGACTATATTTATGTAAAATTTGCCTACACTTCCATGTGCACGAAGAGAAAAAATGTCTGGAATTTTTGTTACAGGTTGATGTCAAAGGTTATTGGAGATATGTTATATCACTTTTAAGTATAAAAATCAATATCTGTGTTGATTGGGAATTTACGATTTTGTTATATTGTATTTTCTGCTTTCCCTTTTTTGGTTAGTATTCATAACGATATAGGATGCATGAGTCGATTATAAATTATAATGCTTAATGAGCATTTAGTTGTTTTGGAACTTTGTAGGGAAAATCGCCATGCAGACAAAATATAGGAACTCAGGTGCAGAGGTATCGAATTAGTGCGCTATTTTGGGGATCAAAGAAGTCTACGGAGCTAAAAGGAATGGATTTTTCACTGGGGGACTTCACTTTAAAAGGGTCAGGACCAGAGGTGTTTTTTCAATGGTCCTATAATACTAATCATAACTTTATGGATATTTGTTTTCTTTTTGCTGTCTGTAGACTTAGATTTCTAAGCCAATGCCGTATCAATTATGATTCAGGGAGTCTCAGAAAACCAGGGAACACCTAAAAAGATATACATTTCAGTTGTTTCTTCAATTCTAGAGGTTCCATCAACTGACTGGGATGCATGTGCTGTAGAGGCTACTGGCCATGAGAAATATAATCCATTTCTCACCCATGGGTTTCTTTCAAGCTTAGAAGAGTCTGGTTGTGCTGTGAAGGTAACAATTTAATTTAATGTCAATGAGGTTTTTAAAAGACCCCTTCATAACCAGGGTTGTTGAGTGTGTGCCTATTTAGCTAATTTTTTCAACTCATCTTTTAGAACGGTAGGATTTGTCATATAATATCTCCACATCATGGAAAAATATATCATGCATGGCTGGAAGATGTTTTCATTTAATTTCAGTACTTACGGATACTATTTATAGTTGTAGATTGGTAACTCGTTGTCTCTGCACTTAGTTCATCAGATAATGTTCCTAGAGAAATGATATTTGAATTTAATTGGAATATTTGCTTGAATGCTGCCAAAATGTTACTTTTGCTAGCACTTCTTCTCATTGTGGTCTCAATTCAAAGTGCCAAAATGCATCAACATTTATATGAAACGTGCATGAAATGCAATCATAGTCTACTTGCATGAGCATTCATATGCATGTCTATGTTGATCGTCTGGAAACAGCGGGGTTTTCTATTGCATTTATGATTAAATGGATATCTTGATATTATTCTTATCTTGTATCTCTTCTTTAATTATTTGCACTCTTTCTCATTTAGAAAGTTAGGAATTTCCTACACTTGTGCTGTTTTACTTTTAATGCGTACTTTTGTTGCTATATTTGATTTCCATTGCTTCTTAACTGCTACTTGTTAGAAATTCGGGACTGACCAAACATCTATTTTTCAGTTGTAGATCTTTGTAGTGATGGGTAATTAATGGGTTGGCTTTTGTGTTTTCTTCGTTACTGTTTTTGGGAAGTAAAACCGGTACATGTATTGCTGAGTGCATTCTCCATTTTCAATATAAATGGTCAAGTGGTCAATCAATAAATTGTCTAACTGTTTTTTCTTTTTCTTTTTTTAAGAGAAGAGAAAAAAGCAAAATGGAAATTGCAAATAGTTGTTGCCTTTAGATTAATGTACTCTCTACAAATCTAATAAGTTCTTATGGTTTTGTTAGAGCATAGTACTGAATTTACTTTATTTCCTTAAAAAAACTATTTTCTTGAACAAATTTATACCTATCTTCCTTTTATGTTTGTATATTCTTTTATTCCACTTTATTTATATGATTAATGTAAACAGGCTAAAGACTACCAGTGTCTTAATTTTTACATTCAAACTGGTTTCAGGAAACAGGATGGGCGCCGAGCCACATCATTGCTAAAGATGAATTTGCAACAATATTAGGCGTTGTTCCTCTCTATTTGAAAAGGTTAGCATCTGCTATGTTGTCTTCACAGCATTCAGCTGTTGTTTATTTCAAGATTATTTCAGAAGCTTCTCTATAACTTCTTTAATAGTACTGCTTCTCATTGCTTTTAATTTGTATTTGCAGCCATTCCTATGGTGAATTCGTTTTTGATCATTCTTGGGCAGATGCCTACTACAGTTATGGATCAAGATATTATCCAAAGTTCCAATGTTGTGTACCTTTTACCCCAGTCACTGGTCCGAGGATTTTGGTCCGTAATACTTCATTAAGAGAACAAGTTATGGATGTTATAATAACTGCCTTAAAGGATCTCACGGCCAAGGTATTGGATAGATTAGATAAATGTCGATGTTAGTGCATGCTTTTTTATCCCCTCTTCCATCCAAGACCATTTATGAATATTATTGTAGTTCTCAAATGTTGCTATTCCACCATTTTGTATTTCTTGGAAGTTTTTATTGAATGGATGAGATGATAATCAACAATTAGGAGTGAAAATCCTCCTAAAGAGTATGAGCAGTAATGCTTAAAACAATGGAGGAAAGTTTGATTAGTCATTCTTTGATGGGGCAATCTTAACTAATCAGCCTATTGCATCTGGCTGTGATATGACCCTGCATCCATGTCTTTTTTAACTATTGAGCATCACTTACAGTCTGCTCCCAATTGTTAGGAGATCTACTTCGGCCTATTTATATCCTATTTGAGTTTGCATTCTGCAATTAATAATATTTTTTTCTTTTTAAAAAACTTTATATCATTTTTTTATTTGGTATTTAGATCAGATAAAGCACATATTTAATGTTTTTATAATCCACTTTCTGTTTTCCTAGAATATACCGGAAATTTCCTGTTTTTGTGTGCTGTATCTTGCCCTCTTATTGTGACCATATGTCTTTCACAGTCAGGGGTTTCATCACTACATATTACCTTTCCATCTGAAACTGAGTGGAACAAACTGAGGGAACAAGGTTTCCTGCAGCGGATTGGCATGCAGTACCACTGGAAAAACCGGAACTACAAAAAGTGAGTGAAATGTATAACCTATTTATTTGTGTAGAAAATCTTCAAGTCAGACAGTTGTTGGAGTACATGGCTGTTTCATTCTACCATTTTGCTTATTCATGTTCGATGCCAAGCTTTGGTTTTTGGTACACCTTTTATGAGTAACTAAGAGTTTGACACTGTTGCTATGTAATATTGCCATAGCGCAATTGAAAGTAAGAATGGAAAAATCAAGAGAATTTATGGAAAAAAACTTCTATGTCAAGTACTGTGTTGCAACATATTATGTAGTTGATTTAGTAACAGTGTAACACAAAAGCCATGGCTTTTGTTACATTGTCTTGGAAATGCTACTTGTCAATACATAGTGTTAAAATTTGCATAACAGGCCAGGAATGCTTGCTGCTGCCAAGCATAAGCAATTTACAGGCCAATCTATTTGAAACCTCTGGGGTCCTTTCAATTCAGTTCATTCTTCTCTTAGATCTTAGTTTAGCTGCAAGTTAGAATCTGGTTGTTGTTATTCATATTTTCTTTGATTTTTTTAGCTGAGGGTGATTTGTGATTGACAGAAATACTGGAAGGGGCTGTGGCCTGTAGTTATGGTTTGTCAGTCTTATTTAGTCTTCGACGTCGAAGCGATCTTATGTGGCATTAAGTTGGTTTCTCCAAGTAAAAATATACAATCTAGACGGTTCATGTTTAGTAATCTTCTTTGTCTTATATTAGGAGACATCGGGCAGTAGCTTTGTGAACCTGTCAGTTCGATGATTACTGAATGAAAAATGTATGCACACAAAAATTCTCTAGGGTGGGAGGGGGACCTCGCATGTTTTTTTAATCAAGAAAAACATATTTCTAATGTTAGAAATTTGCTGTTTTTCTGATGTCCAGTGGGTTTCTAACATTAGAAATCTAATTTTCTGCATGAAAAAACATACAGGATCCTAGACCAGAGGTATTTTGTGTGCACACTTTTACATTTATATATATATGAAAAATTCATTTCTGCTCAAGTTTGGCTTTAGTTATTATTTTATCAGAATGAGTTCAGCCCATTGCCTTAGTTGGAAGTTCGATTTAACTCTCTGTACTGTTAATTACCTCATTCTCTGGTCTCGTGTACTTTAATTTCATTTTCCTTCTATTCTGCTGCATATATAAATCATGTATACAAAATGCTTTACTGTTTCCTTTTCTTGGTGCAGTTTTGATGAGTTCTTAATGGATATGAAGCAAAATAAAAGGAAAAATATTCGTCAAGAGCGTAAAAAGGTCTGTTTTTCAAAATTAAATTCCTCCTCTTTATTAGAGAGATGCATCACATAGAAGATCACAAAATGATATGCCATATTGAATCCTTGTTCATTTATTTTAACTTTGTTTAAATCTTTGACATCGAAAATTGTTGCCCTTAGCCCACTTTGGACATTATTTACTGAGCATGTTATGGCCATATGATGTGGGATATTGTCAGTTAGTCAACTTGATTTTTGCTAAATATAGGCTTTCGAAAGAGCTTTCTGTAATCTCATAGTTATCTGTGATTTTAGTAGGATCATGATTCAGCAAGATCTAGCAGGGGGACATGTTATGTTTGTGCTTTTATATTACCATCAGCTCTCTACTGAGTACTTATTTAATTCAGATGTAGCACAATTGTAGCGTATTTGAGTTCCATGACATTACATTAGACATTGATGCTCTACGTATAAATCCACTGGAAAAGAAGAATAGTAACATCGTTATTCCCCCTTGTATCCAATCCATAAACATAATCTTATCAGCTGTCAATTGAAACTTGGCAAATCTACTGATGGTTTTCTGGCGGTGTTAAACTTGCAATGTGCTTGCTGTTTCATATCTCCGACTGAGGTTTTTCCTATCTGTAATAGAGTTGTGTATGGTTTACTAATCAGTTGGCATGTTTGTTTTGGCCTTGCAACTTGCTAGTTTTCTCTTTTCTTATCTAAAAAATTGTTAGTCTCTGAGTAAACTTTCTATATGCAGATTGCCACACAAAACCTGACTATGAAAAGGCTCCGAGGTCATGAGATAAAGGTATGTGGTGGTAGTTTTAGTATCTGCGACCAATGAACATCAAATGTAGCCTCAAGCTAGTGATATTTTTGGTATTGATGTATCTGTTGCAAAATCATGAAAACAAAACAATGCAAATCCTGGAATTTTACTACAAATATGGATAAGTTGGAAAATGCTCATTGTAGAGAATCTAGAAATTATTTTGCATTAATAATGCTTCAATTGCTTCAATTGCATTAATAATTACTATTTTACCAATGAAAATGCTCATTGTAACTTATATTACTATATTTATTTAGTCATGCCTGTGGCCTATAAATAGACTCTCATTTTGTGTTCTTAATAAGAACATTTATATGGACATTGGTATTACAAGAATTACAAAATGTTCTACCTGTGGTGTCGTTATACTCTATCTGAACTTTAAATCTTTATATGTTTCTCTGGCTAGCTTTTGAGCTATTAATCAAATATATTTAAATGTTTCAGGGACTTATGCAAGAACTGCTAGTGATAAATGCCACCTTCTACTACTTGTATAGGTGTTTGTATAATCATCTAGCTTGACTTCTCAAAAGCCTTAACCAGTAATAGTTGTCCTGGCTTTCTTAAAGCAGATAAAGACCGTATGCATTAATACCTTCTAATCTTGTTCCATTCTGATCAAGTGGAGTATTACATATGTCAAAAGCTTCCCTATTTTCTAAGTGTTATAATATATTGTCTATTATCCATTATGATTTGAGTATGGACAATTTTAAAGCACCAGCAAGTCAATAATTTATTCTTCTCTAAAGAGTTACGGTTCTGTTATTGTTAGAACCGGCATTGATTTGGGATAGTTCTGATCAAGTGGTCGAAAATGGTATCGAAATTACCACATATAAGTCAAAAACTTCCATATGTGCACTAAAGCATAAGTGTTCTAAGTATTTGTTTGTTAATTATTGCTTATTTTAGTGTGCACAATTTCTAAGCAATTCGGGGGAGTAAAAAATTTATTTTTCTCTTAAGTGTTAAAGTTCATCAATTGTTAAAACCAGTGACGATTTTAGGCAATTCCCTCTATTCACTTTGTAACATAAGTAGTTAGGAGTTCTTACCTTATTCTTATGTCTTGGCAGGCTAGCCACTGGGATTCCTTCTACAACTTTTACAGAAACACCACAGATAATAAGTTTGTCCATTTCCATTAAACCCTTTGTTTTATATATATGCATGCTTGTATGCACATGTGCATATCTGTGTATTTTCGTACGTATGAAGGAATGAATGTATGCATGTATAGATATCCCTCTAGAAAGGGAAATACTAAACGTGAATTATTATAGTGGATTTGTCGCTAGATGGCATAAATGGATAATGAGTTAATGTTTTTGTCCCTTTTCAACGTTTTTAATATTTGAGTCCCAAGATTTTTTTTTGGACAAAATTGTCCTTTGGGAAAAAAAAGCAAAAAAAAATAAAAAAAATAATAATAAAAAAAAAAACCTTCATCATCTTCATCTCTTTCACCTGAATCTCTCTTTTCCATCCGATGTCTTCCCCATCAAATTCTTTCTCTTCTCCGTCAAGTCTTCTCTGTGAAGCACTCTCATCACTCATCTCTCTCTCTTCTTTTTCCTTCTTATTCCTTCTTCTACTTATTTCTTTGGCGAAATTTGCAGCGTCGATGTTTGGGATGGACCAACACCGGCATCATTTGTCTCGTTGGGAAAAAAATCATGCTGGTTTATTCTAGCGCGATTTGTCCAGCAAGACAAATCATGTCTTGACAAACCAACATCATTAACACTTGGTCCACCCAGCGCGATTTCTCCCAGCTTGATTTGCCTGCTGGTCCATCCCAGCATTAGCAGTCACGCTATTCTGGCATTGTGGAATTTGCTAGAGTAGGAAGAAAGAAGAAGAGGGGAGGAAGAAGAAGAAAAAAAAGAAAAAGAAAGAAGAAGAAAAAGAAGGAAGAAGAAGAAGAAGAAAGGAGGAGGGGAAGAGAGTTGAGAACTGTTGGAGTCTGATGAGAAACCAGTGAGAAATCTAATTTGTGAAAAAGCAGAGAAAAATCAAAATAAAAAATGATCATTTTTGTCTAAAGACTCTAAACACATACTTATTGGGGCTCAAATGTTAAAAACAATGAGATGGGACAAAAATGTTTACCCCTTAAATTTTTAAGCTGTTTTTGTCCTTTAGCTATTATTATACCAAAAATGAAATTGAAACTGAAGTCAATATTTCCAAAATATTTAGAATGACATTATTTTGTTTTGAAAATGTTTAAAATGATTGGATGAATTCATTTGGTGAGCTAGATTTGACTCTTCTTTGAGTCTAGAATTATACGGTAAATAAAACAGGCAAACTTGTATCGAAGTTGGAAATATTTAAGCAGATAAAGGAGTTGAAGTTATACTTGTTTTGCTTCTGAAATGATTTGAACAGATATACTGTTAATTGTCTTTGGTACATTTTTGAAATGTATGAGATGCTTGAAAAGTCGCATCTTTATATCTTTCTATTGATAGGACTACCCATTAACATTTTTTTCTCGTATTGTTGATTTCTCCATAGGTGGGGTACTCCTTATCTAACTAGAGATTTCTTTCACAACATGGGATTGAAGATGGCAGACCAGCTACTGCTAGTTGTTGCTGAAGAAGGGGATGAACTTGTGGCAGGAGCACTAAATCTAATCGGAGGAGATACTTTGTATGGACGCCTATGGGGTTGTCACCCGCGAGCCTATTATCCAAGTTTGCATTTTGAAGCATGCTATTACCAGGTTAAGAACTGATTATGTGAGAATTTATCTAAGTGATAATAGTAATATTCTGGCATGTTTGGTCCTCAAAAAAATTCACCAAACCCCAACTTGCACTCTCCTAATTGTAAACCAAATTCCCTCATAATTTGATATAAGCAAAATTTGAACACAAGACCCTTTGCACAAACTTAAAAAGCCTACTGAACTGAACTGGCCAGTGTCTAGGATGCGTAACCAAAAATAAGACGTTGCAACGACCAAAATTCTTTTTTTGGATATTTGATTATGTTGCTCAAGAGGTTCTGAGCAAATATATAAATGAACGAGCATACGAATCGAAAACTCAAGGTTATTTATTGTTGCTTTCCTTTAAATCACAGGCAATAGAGGCAGCTATAGAGCTCAATCTGAACACAGTTGAAGCTGGTGCTCAAGGCGAGCACAAGATTCAGCGGGGTTATATGCCCGTGACAACTTACAGCTGCCATTACCTTAAGGATGAAGATTTTAGGAAACCTATAGAAGACTTTCTCGTCCGTGAATCAACCCAGGTACTTTCAAAGCACACACATTTACATATTATTGTCCAAAATGCAAGCCACATTTTTAAGGCATTGAGAACTCCCTATCTCCCATTTCTAACCCAATTTTACGTTAAAGAATTTTTACTGCATTTATCAGCACTTTTTTGGGAAATAAATAGCTGTTCTTTGTGTAGTATCTAAGATGGTAACTTTTAATTTGCAGGTTAAGCTTGTTATGAAAGTTTTGCATGATTCTGGTCCCTTCAAAGATGGTATTCAATAAAAGTACAAAACAGTGACATGCTTGGAAAGAAATCACCATTATTGCTCCCATTTCACATTGTACATGTTATGTTCCAAGTTTTAGTATCCAAAATCATCAAAAGCTGTATTTCTAGCTTCTGTACATAATTACAACAACAGAATTGCATATATATAATCAAGTCACTTACATTTAAGTAAATTGCTATGACTATCAATTTCTTTTGGTGTGGTTTTTCTGAGAATTCCAATATTTTCCGGAAGTTTGACTAAACTACAAACCTAAAATCGGATAAAATAGTCCAATAAGAGAACACGTATTGTTTACTGGTTATGTGTACTAGTAGTCAGGCATGCAGGCTCAAAGGATAGGTGCATAGGATGACTTATATTAATAACCTGTTGGGTGTCACATAACATTTAACATTCGAAAGTTACAGACTATTAGAACTGACCCAAAATAATAGTAAAATTTTGTTTTTAGTACAAAAAAATAAATAAATAAAAAAGAGTCAATGGACCAATTATTATGACCATTTGGTGACTTTTAATTCAGTTTATCATATCTAAATTCATTGATGATTGACATCTAAAATATTGTGATTGATTATTGTTGCTTGTTAAACACACCCATTTAAGAGCATATCAATGCATCTCAATTAGTATCCGATTAACCATCCAGATTTATTTATCTATTTTTGAAGGATCATATCCAACTAATCTTATAAATTATATCATCCCATTAATTAAATTAAGCTTAAAAATTTTTACTTAAAGTAATTGAAATTATATTTCAATCTTTCAAAATTGTTTTACAAATTAAAAAATTTAAAAATGATAAAAAAGGCCACTTCTATCAGAAATGAACCGGAAATAAACAATATGGACAAAAAAATTAGCATTGCACATTAAATTAAAAAAAAAACATATACAAATAGAAATGAAAAAAAAAAAAGAGAATATACTTGTTGATCCCGCACAATATGAGGGGCAAAAAAGGGAAAATTTATTGAATGTAAAAGAATTACATATCAAAATATAACAGTACTAGCTGTAAGACAAACATATATCTACAAAAACACCTATCTCTATCTCTACAAAAAGCTACTGTAAATATGATGTGAGCTTGAGAAATGCTCAAATATGGAGTGGGAACCAACCAAACACCCCCACCCACCAAATAAGAATGCATGAATGTTATTACCTGGTGTCAAAGGTTTAATTCTAGTATCTGTAAGACGAACTGGAACCCGATTGCGGTGGTGGTGGTGGCAATCGGGTGGGTGTGCGGCGGCTGGCAGAGTTCGTGAGTCTCTCATCCCCGTTCTGAGGTGGATCGCTGTATCGCCGACTATGACCATTGGCTCCGGACCTGAAAGGGTCCGCACGTCCATTGGCGGCAGCATCGAATGCAGATCTCCAGTCTTCACCTGCCAGTGAGGATCCACTGGTTCTTGGGCTGCTCTCTGCATTGTGAAATGTATTTCAAAAGGTAACACAAAGTTGTGGTGTAGTTTCAAATACATCAAGCTAAATGTTACCAATTTAAACATATTTTCTCTCTCTTTGAATTAGCTTGCATACCTTATTACAAACAATCATGCGGTGCCCATTAGAGTGAAAATTTAGCGATAATGATAATTAAAGATGATCTCTTCTTGTTTTATTAATTTTTTTGAACAAGATAAAGGGAATTTATGTAAAAGATTTGGCATGGATTGTAAAGGCAACGATAATAGGTTATGATATATGTTCATCATTATGCATTAAAAACGGAAAGTTGAGGCACACAAACTGGGGCAATTCATTACCTGCACCACCACTGTCATTGGACCAGCTAGCAGCAGCAGCTGCTCGATTGTCATGGACGCTGAGTATCCTCAAGAGTTTTGAAAGAAGGGCAGACTGTTTCTGGCAATGCTCCCTCCTACGTTTTGCATTCTGGTCCTCCATAAGCAGCTCTTCAATCCTAGCAGTGCTTTGGGCACTACAAATTAAGAATAAGCAAAAGTCAATTTTCAATTAAAACTTTACTCAACACTAGCCCCGGCTCTCGTGGAGGCAATGTGTGTTTTGTAGTGTTATTCCATTGCAAATTAATTAAAAGATATATGTTCTGCAAGACATATCGTCATATACAAAGTCCATTTTAGCCTTTTTGTTCGAACATTTTTTCTAACATTACTCACAGATGAAGCACCATTAAGATTATATTTGGACACATATATAGATTCCTATTTAGAGTTGAATGTAAACACTGACAAACTTATAGAAGAAATATCACATTAGGTTCAAAAATATATCACAACATAAATCCAGCAAGAATATATGTTATAAGCCACAAACAATTTTATTAAGATTGACGACTGCAAGTGTTGAGGATTTGAAAATTAACAAGAAGCTATAACAGGTACTAACCTAACAGAACTGTATAACTGGTTAAGCATGTCTTCCTTTGCTTTCTCTACTTGGCAAAGAACGACTGCCTGCTCATCAAAAAATTAATGAATATACGAAAAGAACTTTAACAGCTATATACATCAACAAGGATAATTGTTGAAATTCAAGACAATAGACAGACCTTTGGGACATTGGCACCAAGGCTGTTAAGAACAGCTTCCACATAGCCACGTACTTCTTGGGACATCCATCGAAGCTCTTCTTCAGGATCTGCAGGTCTTCTAGCCATTTTTTCCTGCAGAAGTGTGAAAGTTAGCACTGGTCAAATACAACCCCAACAATATCTTGAAGCTAAATAAGCCCTGGCTGAGACTGACAACCAAATCATTTTTATTTTATTTAATACTGAACTAAAATATCTGAAACTCAGAAAACGTCATAATAAGAGCAAAATGTTGAGATTTTTGAATTATATGTGTTGGTTATATCAAGGATCAAAAAACAACCCAGAAAAACTTCACTCTTTCATGCAGTTAAACCAATCCCAATTATTTCAAAAACCAAATATTTTTACGGGGTAGCAAAACATAATAAATAAAAAAGAAACAACACAGAATTATATTTATGCCATGAAATTGGATGAGAAGCAACAATGGACATCCTGTAGTGACTTACAAGAGAACCATCAGAATGACTTTGCCGCATGGAAACACCAAGTTCACCCTTCCCATCACCTACTTTGAAAGGCTGGGTAATATTTCTCAACTTGTTTAGCCACTCAGCCTTTTCTGTTGTGGTCTCAGCCTTTAACAGCACAGCACTGTGAGCTATAAAATAAAATTCAAGTTTGCATTAATATATAACTCAGGAGAGAAAAATGAAGATAACCAGCCAAATAGATGTAGCAGGGAAAACATAGATAAATATATATTAATACCTTTCAAAACAGTCTTGTACGGGACCTTGCTTGTTATCTTAAAGATAAGGTTGGGTCCTTTTTCTTTATTTTTTTTATCCTTGGAACTCTTTGAAGAGGCTTCCTCTTCTTCAGAAATTTCATCAACATTGCATTCCTGTCCAGTTCATTAGAAATATGGGAGATAATGCAATTAGCATTCATAACAGTTAGGATTATTCATTTCATTATGATCAACAACATGCAATCTTAGTCAAAAAGCAACAACAATGTCAAAGTAGTTATCTTGGTCCATTCAATCATCAAACTTAATATTGTAATGTTAACCCCTCTTTTGTGTTTCTTTCTCAGCTTCATAATTTTTTTCTTCTTCAGACGTGTTTCTTTTGATAGATGGTCTGTAAGGCAGCCTTACAATTCAAATTGAAAAGATATGAAGTCTGAAGAAAGAAGAAACAAGGCTGTGAAAGAAACATGAAGAGACACATCAAAAGTGCACCTTTTCAAAAATCATTTATGATAAGTTATAAACTGTAGGGTTAATGCATTTTTTTCCTTTTTCAGCTTGGATAGAATTAATCTATTTTTAATGATTGAGAGTACATATCTTACATACATGATTCTCAATACATATTAAAATTAATTAACAAGCCAATCCTAACAACTATTAACGTGTAATAATCTAATAATTTGAACTTATGCCACAAAATAAAGCAACTGCACATCCCCATATATTGCTCTCAATACATATTAATCTTAAGTTATCAAATGCAAACATTAGTGGTTGAAATTTATGTCGTAATTTGTAGAGTACTCTTTACACTTATTAAACGTGAAGTACAAAAGAGAGAGAGAGAGAGAGAGAGAAAGGGAAAATAATAGATGTACAAGGCAACAACTTTAGGCTAATTGGATATATAAAGTGACAAACAGCCGCATAGATGGTTCAACAATCAAGGACCCATAACCCCACTAACATAAACAAGACCATAAACAACCCATTATACCATTAATATAAACCAAAAAAATATCATTATGATGACCTCTACTTGTATGCATAACTTGAACATGGACTGCTATTCCTAAATTAAAGACCCATTAACACATGACTTGTAAAAATGGTCCTTGTTTTAGTTTTACACACAAAGACTAGAAGTATGCTCACTTCCAAGAAGTACTTTTTGATAATTAAACTTCTTCATCGATCTTTCCCAGAAGATGGCATAACTTGGTTTTCTTTCTTAACTACAGTATGGGACTTAGTTTACCAAGTATCATTGATGAATTGTGAAGTTTTTTTGAGATACTTCATATATATTTGACTACTTGTCATCACTCATCTTTGAACATTAAAAATAATAAACCAAATTTTCTCTTCCTCTCATAGACTTAACTTTCTTCACATAGAATTGATCTATAAAATTATTCATTACTATAATGAAACATATTGGAACTGGGCCCTACCAGTTGACACAAACTCCATAACAAGTACTGAAAAAATAATTGCAAATTACAAGCATATGAAGTCAACGAGAAAAAAGAAAATATACTCAAACAAATTATGTCAATACACAGAGCAAGAATTACGTCATTAAATGATACTTCAATATTATGCATACACATAACACTGTGGAAACACACTGTACTACACATATCATCCCCAAAACATACACAGATATGATAATATGTATACTATACTATTACATATCATCCCCAAAACATATACACATATGCATAATATATATACTATACTATACATATCATCCCCAAAACATATACACATATTATGCATACCAAGAACCTCATACCTCCAAAGTGATAACACCACGGAAATGTCTTTCTTCTTGTTTTTTGGTATAACCAAGCTGCAATACAACATTAATATTCAATGCCAAAATAAAAGAACTGAAAATTCTTATTTTTCTGATGAGAAACAACAAAATAAAATTTCTTCATAATTTAAAAGCAATATCAAAGACTGAAAGAGCGGAAGTTCAATAGCAACAATTAATAAAATGTTCATAGTATCGATATCTTTTCTAGGTATTTAAGCACCAACAGTACAACCTATATAAAGCATACGAATTAATAATTTGTTCCCAGCCCAAATTATGCTCCAAACTGCCTTTTTCAACTTTGTGTCTCAAAAATATGTATTTGTGAAATGTCAATGGGTAGTTGCAATTACGAAGTAATTCACAAGGTCCTCAAAATCCAGCATGGCACCAAATCATGTCACACAGGAGAAACTGAATTGGATCAAGCAACATTAATTCTCCCTAGCATCAGATCAAGTAACTAACCTTCCCACTTTTCTCATTTAAAACAAACCATCTCTTACTCCATCCATTATTTTTTGCACTTTTTTTCATCAAAAATCCTGCAGACACAAAATAAAGTGAATGACAAATAACAAAAAAATAGTTTAGCCATATAGTCAAATGTGCAAATGCTATAGTGATAACAGTTCCTGCCATGAGCTCAGGAATGTCTAAATTTTGTATCAAACATTTGATTTAGGAGGGAAAGGAAAAAGCAATAAAGTCTCTGTTTCCTATCAAAAAAAGGAGGGAAAGGAAAAAGGAATTTAACTTGCAAGAAGGATGAATAGCCATAGAGGTGGAAACTAAAGAGGGACAACATATTACAGAAAGGCCTACCTAAATCATGCAATAAGAGTAAAATTCCACTGCTTAGAGGCCACTTAATCATAAGCAGACCAGAGACTAAAGCATTTTAGAAAAAATCTTACATAGCTTCCTTTAAATTCTATTCTGAGCTTGATATTCAGATATGTTTTCCTACTGAAGCAATAGGCTCAAGCAAAAATTTGTCATGTACAGCTGCACTGAAGTGAACATAATCAGCTCTGCTTACCCTAGTGCAGAAGGCCTTTCTAAGAGAAAATCAGAAGAAAAAGGAAATGACACTTTCAACTAAAAGCAGCAGATTCCCTTCCTAGGCCCCAACTATTAAAAGGAAATATAAAAGAAAAAGTACAATATGTAGGCAAACCAAATATTTATTATATAGACTTCAACATCCCCAGCATCTAATTCAATCTCTAGGATAGGATACCAGGCCCGCTTAGCTTTTAATGAATTATATATGACACATCAAAAGAACCAAATAATTAAATCTACATCAAACTCAGAACAAAGCTTTTGACCAGGGCAAAAAGCAACAAGATCACATAACAAGAAGTGTAGTGTTTGCCACATTGTTAATTTACATCCAAACTATAAATTGATGCCATTAACTTATATTTTAACATCCACTGACATGGTGTCAAGATCATCTTCTTGACTTAAATCAAGCCCACAGGTGTTCAAACTTATTTTGATTCAAATGACAAGTTGAAAACATAGGAAAAAGAAAGATAAATAAAAACTATTTGTCAACTCTGAAGTACTATGTGCTTATCAATATAATAATATCATACCAAACCACCATACATCATTCTTCAGCATTAACATCTAAACTATTTATGTACCTGCTGTTATCTCACCACTGGCCCCTAGAGTCTTTAACACTGGCCCCTCTTTTACATCCTTATCTTCTTGACTGGATTTTTCTTTCATTGATTTCAAGCTTCCTCCAGATTCACCATTTGGTTGGGGACTAGTTGCCTAAAGAGGAAGCAGAGAAGACTCTGAGTAAAGCCACCCACAAATAGAATATGATATTATAACACTAGCATCCATAATTGCTTAAAGAACATAAATAAGCACAGACCCTGTTTAGCAAGGACTGTTCAGCTTCAGCTGCCTTCTTAGAGGATCGATTCTTTATCTCTTCCTCACGACGCTGTCTATCCATTCTGGTGTAAGATGAAATATATTAGATAGACAGTAGCAAACCAAACAAACTAAAGGGTGCATTTGGCACACCAAATAAACACAACGCACAATACAATCTAGTGTTTTCGCAAGCGCTGGACTTTTTTTTATAGGAAACACAAACTATTAATTAAAAAAAAAATGAAAAAGTTGTCCACAAATTATTGAGAAAGAGTTAAAGAACCAAAACTCTTTACAAAAGCCTGTACAACCAAAAACAGTACTCCAAACCAACGTCATCCACCAAACAGTTGCGCCCCCCCCCCCCCCCACCCCCCCCAAAAAAACCAAAAGAATACCTCACTATAACAAAAACCCGCAACTAAATAACAATTATCTCATAGCTCCCTCCCAACTAAGTTGAATGGGAAAAAAAAAAAAAAAGGGGGGTAAGTATTATGAAATTCCTTTGTAACAGAGATCCATAAACAAGCTAAGGTATTGTTTGGATATGTTTTTTAAAATGGTATTTCATTTTCAAAACAAAAAATATGTGGAAAGTGCTTGATTAGCTATTTTGTAAAACGTGTTTTTGAAAATAAAAGGAAAACACATTTTTTAAAATGATAACTGAAAAGTGAAAAGCAACATTTTTTTTTATGGCTTTCACCATTTTCAAAACATGTTTTCAAAACAAATCAAACTTTTTCCTCTAAACAATTATTTTACTCATTTTCAAAAATAATACCTAACACATCCACATCATTTTTTGTTTTTGAAAATAAATTTTGAGAAATCCTTCCAAACACATTGTATTTTTAAAACATCATTTTTAAAACAAGTTTTTCGTTTTTAAAAAACAATTTTCAAAAACATCCTCTTAAAAATGATTCCAAACTCACCCTAAATGTCAAGCACAATCCCATAAACAATCTACATTCTCCTCTAACTTTCCTTCAAAAATTATCCTATTCCTTTCTTGCCAAATGACCACAACAAAGCTAGGATAGCATACTTCCACAAAACCTCGGCTTTTTTCCTTGAGCAAAAGCAGAAAGCCTTTCCACAACCAAAAACAATGCTCCCCAAGATAACCTAGTATATGACACAAGTCTAGACTAAAGGTTAGAAGCCACCTTGCAGTGTAAAACGAGATGGTCCATACTTTGCTCATTGTTTTAGCACATGAAGCAAAAAGAAGGTATAAGACACATTTTTGGAAATCCTTTTTAAATGCCCTCTCTAGTAATTATCTTTCTACTAGTTAATGTCGAAGCAGAAATTTTGCAAGCATTAAACTACATACATTTAATAATCCAAAGTGGATGACTTATCTGGTCCATAATGAACTATGTACTACCTTAGGTGGGTTGGGTTTGGATCTGATAGTATAAAAGTTAATATAGATTTAAATAAAATCAAAAAAGACAAAGAGTAGAAAACAATATTTTCTTCTGTTTAAAAAATTTTTACAAAATGTATTCTGTTGGATACTACAATTACACGATCTGAATGCTTTGTCAGATGCAATACTAAGAATATCATGGTACTAGAGTTAACCCGTTTCTAACTAGTACAATACCATCTAGTAAAGTATATATTATTATGGCATGCCAAATGGGTCCTAGATACCTAATAGGAAGGCTCTTCTAGAAACTTAAGAGAGATGACGATAAAGACATAATACAAACACAATCACAAAAGAAGTTTACAATTTGAGTCATAAAGTGTAATTTTTGCTGTTTTTTACAAAAATGGATCCTAAATACCACATATGTCAGTCCCAAAAACAAATAAAATGCAAAGCCATCCCCTAATTATTACAGGAACAATCAGTTCATTAATATTACATAAACTATTTCTGTCTTTTAATTTAACGGAGCAGCGAGAATGCGAAGCCATCTCTCTAAATATTACAGAAACAATCTGTTAATTAGTACTATATTAACTATTTCTGTGTTTTGATTTCATGAAGAATGGAGGCTTCTTGTTCCGTTGCAACCATTAGTAAACAACAATCAGGATAAGGAGAATTATATAACGAGTTTTCAATAATAGCCTGCACATTAACTCTTTTAATTATTACCCCTTCTTTAAATCCTTCACATCAAATAAACTACTTTAGAAACTGAACCAAATGCTTGCACAATAGAACCTAGGATTATTTGACCATATTTTACAGAAGCATAGGCAAACCAACATGTAAGTCCTCATCAACAAATAAACAAAAGATGAAAGCTAAAAGACCAAATCAAAAGGAGTAAAGCTGCCTAAGTTAGCGTGGATAAAGGAATAGACAATAGAGAGCCATCATTATTTGAAAGCATTATATTTGTTTCTCAGATACTATAATTCAATGATAAATGACCAAGATAAATGTAAAACATTTTTAAAACATACCGCCTTTGTACCAAACGGATGAAGTGTTGAGGTGGAACAAATGCACGCTCCATATCAACCAGTGCAACTACCATTTTCTTTGCTTCATTCTTAAATCCATCGAGTGCAGCAGTTGCAATTTCCACAACCTAGTTAAAAAAATTAACAATTCTTAGATGCATTATCGAATTCGAAACTAACAAGACATGCAAGGATTATATGAAAGAGAAGCCATTATTACTGTTCTCTTAAACGGAGGATATCTTCCAAGACCAGGAGTTGCATTTGCAGCTGCAGAAACTATATCTACCAATACGCGATGCACCTGATTTGTTCAATTTTTTTTTTTTTTTTTTTTTTTTTTTTTTTTGAGGAAAAAAGGAAGCTTCAATAGGGCAAGAAAAATATGTCAAGAACTATATGAACATCCACGGATTACAATTCTTTTTTACCAGTCACCTCAAACCATCCAATCCATGAACCAACGCAAATTTCACAGTTAAAAAGTAAAGTCAGTGAAACTTGTGTACCTCATCAACACAGAGGCGTGATGGTTCCTTTGCCAGCTCAAGGACACCTTTTATTAAAGATCTTAAACCTTTCTCCGGTGATATAAGATAAGGTTGATAACCATCCGCTTCTAGGACAATCTAATACAATTAAATAAGGTTAAGCAAAGCATTTCAGGACAATAAAGGTAACTCAGAAGGCAGAAATTAAATAAATTTAAAAGTAAACCTACCCTTTTCACATTGTTTATCTCAAAATGTCTGTCTAAGGGAAGCTGCTTGATCCTGTTTGGAAAATTACCCTCAAAACTTGCAACAACTTTCCAACCACTACCCTGCAGAAAAAGATAATAGTGTCAAAATGGAAAATATGTCATAGAGCTGAATTCCTAAAAGATGTAATAATAAAGGACAATCTCAGTCAGATAATGAAATCATAAGTCAAACTGTAAGACTAAGTCCGCAAGCGACAGAAAATCATTTATAATTCTGCCATAATCTACATAGGACAAGATTATGGTGCAGGAGAGTGGGGCAGACAAGGTGTAAGTGTCCATGGAGACTGGTTATACGAGTTTTGAATACAACCATACTCCAAACCAGACTGCATTTTTCATTTGCTTTGTGCTTTTTCAAACAAAGGTGGGGTTTTGTGCCTCCCAAGAGTATGTTACAGCTAGATGCTAATGCTTAAAAAAAAGGCTTGAAAAAACAATTGATGTTGCTTACCTAATGTCATAACTACCAATTGGTGAGGCAGAGTATGGTACATAGATTGATGATGCAAAGGCATGACTAATTAAATGATAACATTCCAAACGGCATGTTCTGTCTCATAAATAAAATTTCGATCCTTTTTCAGACATCTGTATCTTGCAAATAAAAAATAACAATTATGCATAGACCACTTCTAAAAGAAACAACTCACTTCACCACCCATTAAATGTTGGAGAAATTTGTCCTCAAATTTACGGCACAGCTGCAAAGCTAGAGCCTTTGTACCTTCACTACCAATCATTTGTTCACCAAGCTTTACTAATTCCTCCTGAACTGTTAGGGACTTCCTCTGAAGCCTGCATTGAAGTACAGTAAATCACATCAAAAGTAAAAAATGCATGGTATCATCTATATAACCCCATTGATGAGCTTTGCTCGCACTCCTATAAATTAAATCAGCCTAAAGGTAGAGATATAAAGAAAAATTCATCAAAATATGTGAACCCAATCCCTAAACCAATTAAACTACAACAAATTGTATCAAAAAGTTGTGGAAAATGAAAATCAGACTGCAGAATATAAGTAAATACCCGGAAAGGATATTTGGAAGCCTGAGTCTCATACGATTACGAATCTGACCAGCCAGTGTGTCCACCAAAGCAATTCTACCAAGCTTCTCTTGTGGGGCTCCAGTCAGTGACTTTTTAAGTGTCTCGATCTCAGCCCGCCATGCAGTTTCTAAAGAACTCTCTGATGCCACACTTCCAGATGGGGCAGCACTTATAGAAACAGATTGACCAATAACAGCAACCCATGAGATATCAGATGTTTTTGGTGGGCCCTGATTCAATAGGAGAGCCTGAACAGCTGCAAGTGCTTTAGCATCACCCTCTGCTTGATCCATTTTACTAATAACACCAACAGTTCTAGTACCTAAGATCAATTTAAAAATTAGCGCAAGAATATAACAAATAACAGAATCTACCATGAAAAAGAACTCTAAAGAATTTATAAAGAATTCTTTGGGTATAAAGAATTTATAATTTCTTTATACCCAAAAATGTTAAAAAGTGCAACTTAACAATAAATTCACCTTCTGAATCATATTCCTTTGCAATTCTAAGAGCTTGATACGACGAAATTTCAGGTGTCTGAATAGCTGGTACAACAACTAGCAAAATAGCATCATTGTGCTGAACATACTTGCTAATCTGAAGAAAACAATAAAACATAAAATCTATCAAATGAACTTCCAGCAAAAGAATACCTTGCCTACATATTTTGAACTAAAAGGCTTATAGTATTCAAACACTCACCAATGCATCATCCATAACTCTTTGATCAGATCCAGGTAAATCAATCAATTTTAATGGTGGAGCTGGAGACAACCAAAAAGAATCTTCTTTTAAAAGAACGCAATGAAAACAAGTAAAACATTTGAAAGAGAAAAAGTGAGAACTGGTGATACTATGCATTAATAACAAGTTTCACAAAATTAGATAGAAAGCAAAAGGAAATAGTGCTACAGGATTGAGGATAACCTGTACTGGTACGAAGTTTCAGGTAAATTTCTTCGCGACTCATGCCCTGGCTTAGCCTATTTTTAAGTGAATGCCGAAGAGCACCTATGATGGCCCAATCAAAAAGACAAAGGACAATCAGAGCTGGTCATATCCTCACAGTCTCTATATGAAAGTAAATATGAGCAAACTGTGATGTTGACTACATCAACTGCGCATTAAGCACCAGTTACCGAGTAAATAAAATGACGCATACTTCCTATCTAAAACAAAGAATAAAGCAATTCATAATCACAAAGCATCTTCATAGGCGCCCTTACTTGCTGAAACTTCTTGTGTTTTATTGTCAATTAGCAAGGTAATCGACTGGCCACTTAAAGAAGTATCCCTGATTAAATCAATGCTTATGGGAGCCCGAGTTGCACCATTTCCACCAGTTGGCTGTCCACAGAATAATCAAAACAATAACACCAAAAAAAAGAAAAAAAAAAAATCATCTTAAGCACAAGTACAACAACGAAAAATGAAAAATTTTTACAGAACACATATACTTAACATTAGTACAACTTACCAAAACAGGATGTCCAATCAGACTATTCAAAATGGCTGACTTACCAGAACCCTGAACAGAGAGCCAACCAAAAAAATTAATTAATTAATTAATTTAACTACGGACAACACAATAACCATTAAAAATCTTCCACACTAGAAAATAGAAGAATAAAAATAAAACATAACGTCGTAAAAATCAAAATTCACAGACTACATTGATGTTATTCACAGACTACATTAACTAACATCGCAGTCTGCAGACTTGCCTTCCAAATATTTACTTCCTCTACCATTTACAAACATAAAGACACAATAAACAAAACAAAACTCTTTTGTTGAATCAAAATATAGACCATCAAAGAGTACAAAATACTAAACTGAATCGACTTAATTTCACATTAAATCCACCATTCATATAATGTTTATCCCACTGTCCATAGATAATCCACCTCCTTACGACCTAACACTCTCAACGCGAAACGAAATCATGCAAAACTCAATCAAATTATCATGCCAAAATACAAACCAATCGAAATAATCAAATCATCACATTATCGACAAAATTGACAATGCGCGTAGATCCAAGCATGTGTTCATATGCCTAAAAAAGCTAAGGTTATATACATACAATCGATACGTCTCCCCTTTACCGAAATCTATCATCAATCGATCAAAAATCGCAAAACCTGGCACTCGCGTTATCATCATCACATTATCGTCAAAATCGAGAATGCGAGTGGATCGAGGGGAGAGAGAGAGAGAGACTTACGACATTGCCGAGAACGACGGCGTTCAAGAAAGTGGAAGGACGCTTGGTGGAGGAGGAGGAGGAGGAGGAGGAGGACTTGTCATCGTCGACGACATCTTCGTCGCCAAGGACGGAGAAGGCTTGACGAATGGCGTCCGACAACTCCACCAGTTCCTGGATCGCCTCCATAATTGAGATCTTAAAACCAATTGAATTCGATGGTTTCAAATTCCAAACAAATACAGAAAATGGTAATTTCGAGGTTTTTTTTTTCGCTTTAAAAAAAAAAAAAAAAAAAAAAAAAAAAAAAAAAAAAAACCCAAAGAAAACAAAATAACAAAAAGGGAAAATGAGAGTGGAGTGAGACTTTTTTTGGTTGTGTTGTGGTAGTGGTGGTGAAAATAGGAGACGGTTTAAATCCAAAATTTAAATTAAAAATAAAAAATTAATAAAATTGAAAATATTGTTTTTTTTTTTTTTTGGGTTCTGTCTCACTGGCTGTTGTTGTGCTTGTGTTTTTATACGACATGTCGTGACGGATTGGGTGGTGCGTTCAGTCCTGGAATTGTGCCGTTCTATATATATATATATATATATATATATTTTAATTCATTTGTAATTATATATATGGAAGACTTTTATAAATATCTGATTTTAAAAAGTAAAGATCAATCAATCAAATCATCCATTGTATTCTCTATCCTAAAGCAAAGTTTCTCTCCAATTTAATTCAAATGTAGCGAATAAATTTAATTTGTTGGTTCTTATATTGTATTCTCTATCCTAAAATAAATTCTCTTTTCAATTTAATTCAGATACAATAAATGAATTTAATTAATTGATTCTTACATTTTAAAATCAGATATACCTAATTATAAAATCATTATATATATAAAAGAATAGATATATAGATGTATAATTTTTATATTGTACTAAAGTCACGCGATCTCAATTATATAATTTTATCTATTTCTTTAATGGGGGATTCGAACTTAAACTTCCATCTTGTTCAAAAGTGTAAACTACCAATTAGATTATGCCTAATATCAAAATAATGCCATTACTTTTTAGACTTCATCAATTTTGTGACATTACGTTGTAAGCATTGTAATATTATAAAATCAAATTATATATATAGGATTTTTTTAAAATATAACAACTCGAAAAGTTACTTTCGCATTATGGGAACAAGAACTCTCTATATGAGTAAAGTGGAACTCAATTTGAACATTCTTAATGGACATAAAGTGGGAAGCACACCACATAGAGAGTAGCTTAAAAGATATATTATGGTCGATTGTACTTTCTGTTTTTAGATGCCACTTGTCGTGGGATCAATTTGAACTTGATCATTGCAAGTTAAATGAGCACTCTCTATCCATCAATTTACGTTAGATAGTGTTATAATTACTTCTACTTACAGTAGTTCAATTTCATTATTCGATATCCAAATAGAAATAATTCGTGGATAAGCACACATGAAAAAGGTCTACGATATTTTTTGAGCCATCAGTTTCTTTAATTGAGTTTATTTGGTAATTTGTTTAAAAATAGAAATTAATTTTCTTTTTTATAATTATTATAATTTTAAGACTTTTGAAATAAGAAAATGACTCAAATTCATAACCTTAAATATATATATATATGATAAATCTTGTATTTAGATAAAATAAAGTGCAAATATTTTGTGAGAACTAATTAAGAAAATAAGATTACTTGTAAAAGGAACATAAATCTCATTGTTTGGTCCTTTTCAAAGTGACAGACACACACACCCATATTGCATTGCTTTGCATAATATTTAATAATCCTGAAACTTGTATAAAGTAATTAGCTTTATGTTGGACATAAAAACAACTTTTTGCAAACAGAACATAAAAACCATATGAAGCTTTGGAAAGGAAAAAAAAACACCTAAAGTTTTCTAAAAAATAAACCCGTAATTTTAAATTTAAATAAAAATCACGCTAAAATGGCATTTTGTTATTTCCAAAAGAAAGGGGGCATTTTGTATTCACAATTAGAAATACGGGTGTTATTGATATGTAATACGGACATTTTTACTTAAATTTACAATTAGAGAGATAATTTCAAAATAGGGTTACCTCTCAAGCGACATTTTTGCATATCTTCCTTCATTATGATCTTATTGAGGTATATTCAATCTATAATTTATTCAAATTTAAAACATTTTAAAATATGGATATATTCAATTCAAATTTGAATATATTTCACTGAAATCTAGATATATTTAATCAATATTTGTATCGAATTTATTAAAATTTAAATGTATTCAATTTAGATTTATATGAAATCCAATTTAATTTAGGTGTATCTAATTCAGATTTATAATGAATCCAATAAAATCTAGGTGTATTCAAAAATTTATTGATTTCACATATTTTTGTTTAAGTAATGGATTTGAATTGATTTAATAGTGATTCTTATGAAGGGAAAAAAAAAAAAACTTATAATAAATCTTACCATTTCTTAAAATGTTAATTGGACTTCACTGGACTTGGATTTCAATGGGTATGGATGGATTTAATAGTGATTCTTTTGAAGAAGAAAGTCTATAACAAATATTATCATTGGAGCGGAAGGTGAAAAATATTCTAGGTTTTACAAAATATATATGTAGCTCTCATAATATATTCTTCACTCACGTCCTACACACAAATCTTCATGAGATCAATATGGTTTTATAGAGCTAATGTGCAACCATCTTTGTCTTCAAAAAATCTACAAAAAAATAAAAGAATTTGGTTAGAGATAAAATAGCATAAAATAAATATGCTACAAAATAAAAGTATTATTCCCATTTTTTAGTCGAGGCAAAAAAGAGAGATTAGTTTTAAAACCACTAGAGATATTTCTAAAAATAATTTTCAGGAAATTTTATCTCAAAAAGATGTTATGAGTATTTTTCGGATTCAATAAATGGTCTGGCAAAAGCTTGGTAGAGGTCCAACCAGTCAACCCAATGAAATGGTCCAGCAGACAAGGTCTGGTTTGTCAACATCCAGCCCATGCGAGCTCTTCAGCTCGCACGAGCGAGTTCGCATCACAGCTGTTATTCACAGGTCGTTGCTAGTATTACTCAGCTCACACTATGCACAGCTCGTTACTTAAAACAAGGTCTAGTTTGAGATCGTTTAATGCAGTCTATAGCTCGCACAATGATCAATTCAATAAGGAAATCTTCTAGAAAGGCAGTAACCCAAATTGATCGTGATTCTTCTACCAAAATGAGAAATAAATTCAAATTCAAACGTTGATAAATGTAATCCTGATTTAGCGGAATAGATTCTTGATTCGGTGCTAACCGATTAGGAAGTGTAATTAATGCATAATTCTTTTCCTATTTTATTGCAATTCAAATTGTAAACGTCTCTCCCTATAAATAAAGGCTAAAACTCATTGTAACGGAGATAGACATATACAGAAGTAATAATACATTATTTCTCTATAGAATTATCAAAGGAACAGTCGTGGATGTAGGCACATTTGCTGAACCACGTAAAAATTCCCTTTGCACGGTTGTTCTTCTTCTCTTCCCTTTATTTTTCTCTTGTTTTTTGTTTTGTTATACATTGATTGCAGGTATTGGACTTTGAAACGTTGTCGACCAAAAATCAATGTCGACAAAAGAAAATATCCTTTTTTAAAAGAAAACTCGCTGTGTACCAAAAAAACATTTTTTTATCAAATAATCATAGAAATAATCTTGAGAAAAATAAGAGAAATTTACTTAGAATATGGAACCAAGTCAAGAAGAAAACCTAGTTGAATCTAGGTTCAACAAAGAACCCAAATTCATCTAGGTTCAAACCCAGATGTTTGAATATATTTTTTTTCCTTAATATTTCTTTGAATATTTCTTAAGATGAGTTAATAATGGTAGATTGATGGTTTGATGATGATAATGATGGGTTGATGTTGCGTGGGTTGATGATGGGTTGATGTTGATGATAGTGGATTAAGGATAATGTTTTATTAATGTTTCTGGCATACCAATTAAGGCCGTAAGGATTGATGAATGGATTATTATTATTATTATGAAGAGGAGTGGATTGTTTAATTTCTATTGATGTTGATATAATTAATAGAAAGTGGAGATCCAATCTCCAAGTTGGCTCTCTACCATCCATTAAAATTAATGTACGGTGAAGATTCAATTTGAAAATTAATTTTTTTCATCATGATAATAGACGGTAGACATCATTTAAAAAATATATTTTTTTTAAATGATGTCTACCGTCTATTATCATGATGAACAATGACAATCATTTTAAATTTTTTAAGAAAATTATTAGTTTTTTTGAAATAAACTATTAATTTTTTGTTTTTAAATTTTTTACAATTTTTTGTTTTTTAAATTATTTTAATTTTAACATTTTAAAAAAATTATAATTTTTTTAATTAATTTTTCTCATTTTATAATTTTAATTGTTTTATTAAATTACCATTTTACCTTCAAATTTTTATATCAATTAAGTTTTTAATACGGTAGAGGACGGTTTGCCTAATAAAAAAGTCATGGGCTAATCACGATTAGTTCACTTTTCAAGGTTTTTTCATAATATCCCGATTTTTGTAAACACTAACACCGACCAAATTTGGACATGTTATGCGTGTTCATCTTACTAATCTGCCCTTCGTAGTGACTATATAGAGAACTTGATCGTGAAAGAAACACGTAATGTATATCGATCATAACATACTATATTTCAATTAGTACTGTTCTTCCCTCAATCTGGACGAAGAAAAACCGAAATGGTGAAAATCCAAGAACATATATATATGATAATAACTTCATTCCTATATAAATTAGGCAAGTTGCATGCTTTGACAGAATGCTTGCTAATTGCCCTACTTGTGGGGATTCATATGGGGGTACAGTCCTAGTACATGCTCCGGGATGAAGTCATGCCGAGTTAGGATCCCAACAATTGGAGGCCTCTGCAGAAAACAATAAGAACATTCAATACAACGTTTAGATCACAATACAACTCAAATGAATTCAATTCAACAACCAATTATTCAAGTGTATTATAGCTTCATATTTCACGTTCAAGTGTGCATAATTAAAATGATAACTCACACGCAAAGTTACTAATGAAGTTTGCCATGGTTGGCTTTGTTTAAGTATATACGTGATAGTATGCAGAAGCCAACGTGTGTGTGCGCGTGTGAGAGAAAGAGACTGAGAGTATTACCCCTGGTGTTTTTGGCACCACGCACATATGCCTGAGGCCAAGTTCCCGGAAGAGAACAGCAGCTTTAGCTAGAGACATAGTTTCCACCACTGTGTATGGGGATGTATTAGTGATCGGATGGAGATCAACGTACATATCCATCTCCTCCTCAGTAATGTCCAAATCTTCGACTTTCAGTCCCTTGCCAGATCCCGCTTTCGCGAAATCATGCGCCTTGAACTTCCTCATGATATCCAATCCAGTCAGTGCTTTCTGTTTCGTAAACTTCTTTCCTTTTAGCAGCACAAGAAGATGAGACCTCAAAACAAGTCCACACAACTCAGAAGCATCCGAGAAAGGTGGCTCATCGATCACAGGGAAACCATTGTGCCTAGTCCACTTCAGAGCATGTAAAATATTCCCAACTTTTTCAACCCCATAGAATGAAACTAAAGGACCGGAAACAACGTCACTTGCAATCAAGTGTCTCATGTACGGTTCTGCGTGAGCTTCCAAATAAGGCAGCCCCTTCAATTTCACAATCTGGTCATAGACCCCTTTGTTGAAACTATCAGCAACGGTTTTTGAGATAAGAAGAACAAGCATCACTAACGGGAGCATCAACAAGTCATTGGTAAGTTCAAGAAGTATAACACAGAGAGAAACCGTCATCCTCATGGTGCCACCTAGGAAGGAAGCAGCTCCAAGAAGGGCAAAGAGGCCAGTGTCGAGATTAGATAGCGAACCAAGGACAGTCCCCATGAGGCGTCCATAAGAGGCTCCGGCAAGTATGACTGGAATGAAGAGGCCAGAGGGAATTGCAGTTCCATAAGTGATAATGCCAAGGCAAAATATAGCAACAAAGAAAACTAGAAGAGTAATGACATGGAATTCCTTAGTGCCAGGGCCCAATAGGTTGCGGATTGCATCATCATTGGTGTTAAAAAAGAGAGAAGCAAGGTCATTGTAATGACCAGGTGGACATTGGAAGTTCTTATAATTTCCAGAGCGCCCTGCAGTGGGGCATTGCTCCTCGAGGTAAGCAGGACAAGGAATGCATAGCGAAACCCATGGTAGGCCATACGAGCAGCACGAGGTCAGAAGTGAAATGGCGATAACAAGCATGATTTTGAATATAGGACCTTTCCTGCAATTCATTTCTCAATCAACAACAAACAAGGAAATAAAAATAGTTTAATATCCTTGGTTACATGTCAATGTAAAGGAAAAATTCAGGACATACTCGTTGATGATGCTATATGTACGAAGGACCTTGTCAACAAGGTAATTGTAGAGGCTTCCAAAAATGCCTCCAAGAATTCCAAGTAAAATAACCGCAAGTAAATCTGGGGCGCTGTAACTAGGCGGGGAGGAATTGACATCAAACATGATCAGACCGCCTTTTCCAAACAATCCACATTTTCCACTGCGGCAGAATTCTACAAAACTTCTCAACACAACTGCCACTACAGCTGTAGTGAAAAATGTCCTCCAAAGAAGAGCACTTCGCCACCTGAACAATTTTAAATGTGTAGGCAATTTGTCTCAGAATACAACAAACAAATGAACGAACCCACAAGAAAAACCTGCTTCAACATGTGGAAGGAAAAAAGGGGGAGTTAGCGATATACCATGAAGCTGCTTCTTCAAGGGCAAAAAGGACGCCTCCAACTGGGGCACGAAAAGCAGCTGCTACACCAGCAGCTGCACCGCACGTAATCAGATCCCTGCGGTCCCTATCATTTTTGAAGTATCTAAGCCATCTCCAGGTCAGCCGGTACTTTCTTGAACCACCTTGTCCAAGCAAAGAGGCTATACAAGCACCAGTATGCACCATAGGTCCTTCCTTGCCAACAACAAATCCAGCAGCAACTCCAAAAATTGAACCAAAAACCTGCCATACACGAAACTTACTATGCATTATGACTAGTAAACAAACATTCACATTAACAATGAGATAGAGAGCGAGCAAAAGAGATGTGCTTTCAGTTTTCAACTCACCTTCACAAAGAAGGTACTTGGCGCCAAAATAGAGTAAGCATCTATACCATTAAGGTATGCTTTGACCTCTGGTATACCAGACCCTGCTGCTGCAGGGGCAATGTAAGCGCAAAGGGCTGAAGCAGCAATGGCCAAAACCACGTTACAACTTGCATACACTATGAATGCCTTAAAATACCTGCACTGGAAGCATCATTTCATAGTTAACCCGAAGCTTAACTAGCATTTATACTTGTGTCAAGAGTATTACTTAATATATTGTCGGATTGAATATCAAATATCACAATACAGATTTTATGAGCTTAGAAACTGTTGAGGAAGTTGCATGAGGCTTACTTATCCTGAAGCATGAGATTGTTGGTCAGAAGAAGTTTGAAACCGGCTATATTCTCAACAGCAAAGTTATTGAAACAACCCACAAGTCCTGTACCTAAACCAATAAGGAGTGCAAGTGTCCACTTGAGGACAATATACTGGAATATCTGAACCCGGTTTCGTGATCTCCAGTCCTGCTTAAAAAGCTCATTCTCAACAATCCTGTAAATACACAGACAAAAGATGGGACAAAATCACTAAACAGTAAACATATATGCTTCCAAATGAACATAACAGCTTAAAGCACCAAGAATCTTAACAAGGAACATGATTTCTCAACCATCTCCATTGAAAATGAAAAAGTGTTTCGTCACTACTTCATATATTTATTAAACTTTTGTAAGCAAAAACACTTGAGCACTCCGAGATTGTTAGTTTACTACATGCACTGCATTAGCATAATGTACGTTGGTTTAAGTTGAAAAAAATCATCAAACATGTCTAACAAAGTTCAAAATTTCCATGGACATCATACTTTGACCTGAGAATATAACATTCAAAACTCTCTCTCTCTCTCTCTCTCTTTTTTCAATTCCGAAACTGCATATCCAAATTTTGTTTCCATTTCCTTCATTTTGTGAGGATCCAAATGCAGGCTAAATACGAAAACGCAGCAAGAGCCAAGCAACAATTTATACTCCAAACCTATGCTATCAAATTTGCATTGGATATACACAACAATAGAGATCTAAATGAGCCTAATATATACCTTCTGCGCTTACACAATAAAACATATAATTCCACAACATCGTTTCATAACTTTTCCTCCATTTTTCTCGACAATCAAACAAATGCCTCAACCATGTCCATAGAATGAAACAACAGTAGCCAAACGCATCACAAACAAAATCCAACAAATGATCCAAAAGACTCTCTTTGACTCCATCTTCCTACGTTCCTGGCTAACCATACATAAAGAATGAGATCATTTGATCACAAAACAAACCAAAAAGCAAAAAATCCAGCATCAGATCCAAAACTCTCATTCACTTTACCAAAATTTTCAAGCCAAGCAAACAGAAAATCCCAAAACACATTATATGATAACAACACAAACAAAACAATCCAGACCACACACACACACACACAACCTAATCAAAACCATGACAAATCACATAGCAATAATAACTAAGACTAAATCTAAAAAAAATTGAGGTGCATACTCATAATCAAGGGACTCGATGGGGCAGATATTGGCACCAACAATGGCAATCTGGGAGGTAGTGTTGGTCCTATTCTTGCTCAAAAGTGGCTCTTTGATCATCGTGGAACCAAACTCTTTATCCAAATCTGATGCTCCTGATTCAATCCTCTCAAACAAGTCACCGCTTCTCTTTTTCTCATTGTACCCTCCTCCTCCTCCTCCTTCTATCTCTATATCATTCACCTCCAATCTCTCTCTACTGTGATCATCCATATCCATCATCAAAGAAAAATCAAATCTTTCTCTCTCTCTCTCAAAAACCAATCCAACCCCACATCAAAATTTTCCCTTCTATATCTATATGATTCGTATCTACTAGTATATCTATCTATCTCCTTCTAAAATTGAAACTACCAAAAAGTTAGAAAAACCCCATATCAGACATGTTGCTGTTCAAAAGAGACAAATCAAATGAAGAATGTGACCCCTTCTCTCTCTGCTTTTACTTTGTGGTGGCAGGCCCTTCCAATTTAACGCGGTCAATGAAAAAACAAATGGGACAACAAGAGACACTGAATTAGTCTAGAACAAAAAGATAGTACATCATGTTCTAGCTAATATGTCTATGACATGTCATCACTCCCTAAATTTAGGCAGTCTTTTCCTTATCTACAACAGGACTGTTTAGCTGTGTCCACCCATATATCAAGTAAAATAATTATTTATTATTTTTGGCTAACTTATTGCCTTATTGGGATTCTATTCTCAATTTCTTGTCTAAACTAGCTATCTTTTATTTAATAAATTATTAAAATTAAATTAATATTGGTTTAAAAAATTAAAATATCACTGAAAGTAATAAAGTAAAAAAATATGTAATATAATATTTAAAAGTATGGTTTTCGAAATATTTTTAATTAATAAATATTTATAATATATAGATTAAGGGATTAATAAAAATAATTTATAATATTTATAAAATTATTTCAAATAGTTTATACATATTATAAAATTATTTAACATTATGTGTTTTAAAAAGCAATTTAACATCTTATTACAATTATTACATTGAATATATTTATTTTAATGTTGTTAGTTATCAAAAAAACGTAAATAATACAAGTTAAAAATTATGTTACAAATAAAATGTTGAATATAATCATTGTAATATAATTTGATTACCGTATAAATGTAAACAGTGCAAGTTAACATCATGTTACAATTAATACACTGAATATATTTTTTCCAAACATAATTAGTTATCAAATAAATGTAAATATTACGAGTTAACGTTATACTCCATATAAAAATTATGTTGTAAATAAAATGTTGAATATACTCATTCTAATGTAGTTTGATTACTATATAAATGTAACATTGCAAGTTAACATTGTGTTGTAATTAATACGTTGGATATACTCATTTTAACGTAATTAGTTATCAAATAAAAGTAAACGTTGTAAATTAGTGTCTTATTATATATACAAATTATGTTGTAAGTAAAACGTTGAATATATTTATTGTAACGTAGTTTTGTTATCACTTAAACATAAACATTGCAAGTTAACGTCATACTACATATAAAAATTATATTACAAGTGAAATGTTGAATATACTAATTCTAACATAATGTGATTAACATATAAACGTAAACATTACAAGTTAACTTGATGTTGCAATTAATATATTGAATATACTCATTTACATGTAATTAGTTACCAAATAAATGTAATCATTACAAGTTTTTTTTTTATGTTGCATACAAAAAATTATGTTATAATTAAAACATTGTATATATTCATTCTAATATAATTTAGTTCCTATATAAACATATCATATTTAATGATGCTAGTACAATGCGCAAGACGAATAAAAAAAAGGTGTTGCACTATAGTACACAATACTAATCTTGAATATAATATAAGATATACAACCAAATCTCCATACAAAATCTCTTATATAGTATTTGACAAAATATGTATATTTTTCTATTTTTGAATTTATTATTATTATATTACTATTGCATAATGTGATTTTATAACCTATATTACAATATATGTGAAATGAATTAGCTAATATAATATACAAGATGGTGAAATATAATTACATCCTTTTAATTAGATATAATACCATAGAACTAAATAACATGTCGATATCTGAAATATTTCTGATATTATCTTTATTTTGGGGTGACATATATTAAAAATATCCATGAATATTCCCAATCTTTTGAAAATATTCATAATCTTTTCAATATTTCCACCATTATTTTCATAAATTTCGAACCCCAATCTTTTCATCAAAATCGACATTTAGTTCCTTTTATAAGACAAATTATCAAATGTGTATGCAAAACTGTTACTTATTACATAACAGATTTTTTTTTTTGGTCAATTTACAGTTGTTGTATAATTTCGTTTTATTCCAATAATATCATATTTAATTAATTTACAGTTAATTAAATTATAACATCAGGGTCTCCCCTAAATGCACCACGTCCCAATTCTCAGTCACAACCCCTATAGAAAAATCTTCATTATCCAGGCAGTGACCGGTATTGTCAGCAAAAATTATGATTTGCAGAAGAGTTAAAGTACAAGTTTGAGTAAAAAACGTATAAGAAGTAAGTTAATTGTATAAAATTAGATAAGTAAGTTATATATATGTCCTTTTTTCTTAATTGGAAGAAATTCTCTCTTTTCCTTTTATTTATTTATTTTTTAAAGTACTTAAATTTTCACCATCCATTCACAGTGCTAGTTGAGAGTGCTTACAGTAAAAATTAAATGTCCTAAGAATAGGGTGTAGGAGAATATTCCCAAAATAGTCATATTTATTTTTGCAACCGGAAACAATTAATTTTGGGAGGCAATATAATAAGAAGAAATTATCCTTTTTACAATTTTCACATTTCTATACTTTTTAAATATTTAATTTTTGTGAATCCTTATATTTGAATTCGATAGCTATTCTTTATCCCAACAAAATTGTTAGTCCAGAAATAGCAGTATAATCCTTCGCCAAAACACATAAATTGATGTATTGATAAAATAAATATAAATTGTTTATTGAAACTTTGAGTTATTAGTGTATCCTTAGGATATATATTCATATACATATATAGATAATGCCAATAATAAACAATAAGAGAGTGATGCTACATCATCCAAAATTTTAACCAAATTAATTGTCCTAATGTGGCAAGTTGATTTGTAAGTTTGTAACCACTATACCATCAATTCATCATCCAATAATTGGAGTGGTTTCTACAATTTGCTACCTTATTTGTTCAAAAAATTTTGATAAATTTTTGAGAAGTCCAATATCATTTAAACAATAATGCTACTCACAGGAAAAAGAAACTTACCACTGTCCAATAATTCTTGCTAGTGGAAAACATTTATTTAATCTGACAATATTTTAAATTCGAGTCGCTACATCACAAGTGATATAAAAAGAAATTAAAAATTTCCTATTGAACCCACAAGTCAAATTAAGAGTGGGAAAACATTCAATAAATTGAAACGAACTATGGATCTAAATAGTCCAATCGATTTTATATCGGTTTGGGTACTCCATTGGATCGATTCAGTTTACTAGACTTAAAAATAAAAAATTTTGTTTCGGTCCTTGGTTTAAACCATCAAACCGGAAAATCGAATTGGTACATATCTATATACTATATAAAAAATAAATCCTGAATTTTTCCCGCCATCTTTCTTTGTTTCTCCACCTCTTTCTCCGTCAGCCGCCTCTATCTACCTCTATTTTCGTTCTATTGACTTCTCTTCCCTCTCCATTCGACTTTGTGGAATTTCAGCTTAACAACCGACATGAAAGGGAGCCAATATAAATCTAGTTCTTCATTTCAACTTCGTGAAATTTCATTAAACTACATTAAGTAACAGCTATTAATTTTGTATTGGGATTTAATCCTTCTATCGAATCAACCTGTTGAATTCTTCTTTATATATATTTGTGGTATATGTACGATTAATGTTCATGACATATATTTTTTAGGACTGAAAAATTGATAAATTTTGAAAATGTCACCAAAAGAATTAAAAGGAGTCTTTTTTCAAAATAATTAGTATTAATGAACTATAGATTGCAAAAAAAGGTAACAGTTTGTGAACAAAGGATAGAAAAGAAACATAGTCTGCAGCATTTATCCGTGAATTATTGTTTTTGTTTGTGAATAGATTCTGAATATTGACTGTGCAAATAACCCTCACACTTGCACTTGAAGGGTTGTGAATTAGAGTCGTCACGCTCTCCGACCTCCCCTCCTCCAAACCCCTAATTTACTTTAATATTTTGAAAAAAAAAAAAAAAATCATTTAAGTTTTCCAGTGACATTTTCAAAATTTAATGCTGTTTCACATCATTTTCAGTAATTATTCATTTACTGTGTTCGAAATGCGTGTTCGTCGTGGGAGGCTTTGTTCACAATTCTGCAAGCTATATTACTATTAATTTGGTGTAGAAAACTAGTGATATTGATTGCGTCAAAGCTTATCTATATTGAACCGGTCCAATACAAATGCCCACCCTTAGGTTGAATGAATCAAAAAGTAATGTAGGTTATTAGCACGGTGGACTGTAGGAATGTTAATTAAGGAGTTTTACAATAAAATATTGAATAATAATTTTTATAATCAATTTAAAAAAAAAAAAAATTAAGGTGTAATTTTATTAATTCTTAATAACGTTAGCATCACCTGTCTAGTATTATAATTATTATTATAATTATTCTGTTCTTACAGCAACTAGTTAATTGTTGGAATGATTGAGCATTTCATATTGCATTCCAGTTGTTAATTCCTTGGATTGCACTAGTGAAATGAGACATTTGGTAACTACTTCTATTTGCTACCACACATCTAGCCTTAAGAGCAGTCAATGTCCAAATTATTCTTCGGTGTTAGAGCCTCATGGAAGTGTTTTGTGTTAAGAATTAAAACACAAAAAGTGTACTCAACAATTCTAGAAATGACACACCTCTCTTATTGATCAATCTAGGATTATAAATAGCTTTTACAATCTTAACTGAATGAGAAAAACAAGAGCACGTTAACAACTAATCAACGTGATAAGTGCAACAAGAAACACTAAACAAGTTTCCTAAAAACTAGGACCTATACAAACTGAAAGCCAAAAACTTATTCGAACCCTTAACCAAAACTTAAACTTTCTCTTCATTCCCTCCCTTAAACTAGTACCTGACTGCAACTAGTTTAAATCAGGAACTTGGCAAACTCCCAGCTGACTCCGAGATCTTTGAAACGCATCCAATGTGAGGGGCTTTGTCATCATATCTGCCAGCTGATCTTGTGTTCCACAATAAACCAATTCAACTGCTCCTTCTCGTGTAAGATCACGAAGAAAATGAAAGCGCACATCTATGTGTTTGCTTCTACCATGTAACACAGGATTCTTCGATAGTTTAATTGTGGAACTATTATCACAAAAGATTGTAGTACACTTACTTTCCTCCAGGCTCAGCTTCTCAAGTATCCTCTTCATCCAAACAACTTGACTAGCACAAGTAGCTGCAGCTACAAACTCTGCTTCAGTGGTTGATAGTGTGACTATAGGCTATTTTCTTGAGGACCAGGCAACAGTTCCAGAACCCAACATAAAGACATAGCCTGATGTACTTTTCCTGTCTTCAACGTCTCCTGCATAGTCGCTATCTGCATAACCAACCAGACCTTCACACCCTCCCTTCTTGTAAAAAACTCCAAGTCTAGTAGTTCCTTTCAGGTACCTTAAAATCCTCTTGGCTGCCAACAAGTGCAACTCAGTTGGTTTAGCCATGTACCTGCTAATCAAGCTTACTGCAAACATCAAGTCTGGCCTCGTAGTTGTCAAATACATGAGGCAACCCACCATCTGCTTAAACAAAGTCTCATCAACACCAACCCCATTCTCATATTTAAAAAGTTTACAACCTGGAACAATGGGATTATGGACCAAGTTGCTATTCTCCATCCTGAACCTCTTCAACACCTCCAAAGCATATTTTCTCTGGCAAATATAGATTCCATCTGACCTCTGTAATACTTCTATGCCAAGAAAAAACCTCATTCTCCCCAAATCAGTCATATCAAACTCTCTCAACATAGAATTCTTAAATTCAGCAAACATAGAATCATCATTACCAGTAAATATTAAATCATCTACATATAAACTGACAATGAGAATTTTACCTCCCTTATTTGTTTTAATGAACAAAGTGTGTTCACTATAACACTTCTCGAATCCTTCACTTATGAAATGTGCTTCAATACGACTGAACCAAGCTCGTGGAGCTTGTTTCAGTCCATAGAGGGCTTTCTTCAATCTGTATACTTTCTGAGAATTGTTCTTCAACTCATATCCCTTAGGCTGCTCCACGTATACTTCTTCACTGAGTTCCCCATGCAGGAAGGCGGATTTGACATCAAGTTGATAGAAAGTCCATCCTTTCTGAGCTGCTAACGCCATTATCATTCTCACCGTATCCATTCTTGCAACCGGTGCAAACACTTCTGTATAGTCTATCCCTTGTTGTTGCACATACCCCTTGGCCACCAAACGAGCCTTGAACTTGTCCACTTCTCCATTCTCCTTGAGTTTCGTCTTATAGACCCACTTCACTCCAATCTTCTTTGCACCTGTAGGCAGGTCAGTGAGTTCCCATGTGTTGTTTTTCTCTATAGCCTTTATCTCCATGTCCATGGCTGTTCTCCAGTTGTCATGCTTCACTGCCTCCTCAAAATTTACTGGATCTGTTGAAGCAAATAAGGCCAAATTAGCACTATCTTCTTCTTCCTCCGAAAGACCTTCCCCACTTACATAATCTCTCAACCACCCCGGGAGCCTTCTAGCTCTTCCTTCATCAGAAATGGATGATACTCCTCCATTCCCACCAGTTTGCGAACTACCAACTGGTTCCTCAGTAACTTCTTTTCTTCCTCACTCTCTGCTCTATCATTCTCAGCATCCACTTCTTTATATTCTTTTTCATCATCCCATTCCAGATCAGCCATTATTTGTTCTTCATAACTCTTATCCCAATTCCAAGACTTGTCTTCCTCAAACACCACATCCCTACTAATTACAACCTTCTTTGCAACTGGATCATAGAGTCTATATGCTTTAGACTCTTCACTTACTCCCAATAACACACAGATGAAGCTCTTTGCATCTAGCTTTGTCCTTCTCACATCAGGAACATGCACATGTGCAACGCATCCGAAAACTCTGAAATGCTCAACTGAGGGTTTGTTGCCAGTCCAAGCTTCTTCAGGTGTTTAATTCTTTACAACCAATGTAGGACTTCGATTTAAAACATATGTTGTCCAATTTACTGCCTCTAGCCAGAAAGTTTTAAGAATCCTCATTTCAGACAGCATGCATCGAACCATGTTCATCACTGTTCGATTTTTCCTTTCAGCTACTCCGTTCTGCTGTAGGGTATATGCTGCAGTTAATTGCCTCTTGATGCCATGCTCTGAGCAAAACTCATTGAACTCAAGTGATGTGAACTCTCCTCCTCGATCTGTTCTCAAACATTTTATACATCCTCCTATTTCTTTCTCAACACAACTCTTAAACCGCTTGAACATGCTTAATGCTTCAGATTTCTCTATTAAAAAATAAGTCCATGCTTTTCTAATAAAGTCATCAATAAAGCATATAATGTACCTTTTCTTACTATTGGAGATAGGAGAGATTGGCCCGCAGATGTCCGTATGAACAAGCTAAAGCTTTTCTGTGGCCCTCCAATTGCTCTTCTTTGGAATTGAATCTCTGTGTTGCTTCCCAATCATACAGTTACCACACACTGTTGATGGAGTCTTAAACTGAGGTATCCCATGCATCATCTTCTTTAACTGGAGTGTCCTCAATCCTTTGTAACTCAAATGTCCATAGCAATAGTGCCATAAGTGTGCCAAGTCCTGTGTGGAAGTGTAGAGACATGCTGGCTTTTGAGGCAGTGAATTTGCTAGCAACGCAAACATGCGATTTGTTGTCATCTCGGTGTGTATTATGAGTCCTTTCTCTGGATGATAAATCTTGAGCTTTCTATGTTGAATGAGAATCGTCAACCCTTTTTCTTATAGTTGACCAATGCTTAAAAGATTGTTCTTTAGTTCAGGTACAAAAAATACTTCACTAACAACATGTGTAAAGCCATTTACTTTTAATTTCACATTGCCTTTCCCTAACACATTCATCCTTGTGTTGTTGCCCAGCTTCACCTTCTGCCTGAATTCCTCATTTAGTTCACAGAACAAACTCTTGTCACCACACATGTGGTTGCTACATCCAGAGTCTAGGAACCAGACATCTTCCCTTCGAGCATCGTTCATCTCCACATATGACATGAGCAACATCTCTTCTTCTTCTCCTAGTTCAGCGTAGTTGGCTTCCCTATCCCAACTTGGACACTCAAATTGATAGTGTCCAAGCTTGTGACACTTATAGCATTCCACTGCTGATTTGTCATAAAACCGACGGCCTCTCCCTCTTCCTCTACCTCTGTTTGTACCGCGACCCCGTCCTCTTGCTCCAGACCTGTCTTCAGAAGTTATCTTGAGTGCTTGTTCTTCTCCTGTATGTCGCTGGAATTTTTGCTCATGAACAATCAGAGAACTCTGCAGTTCATCAATGGAGAGTTGATCGACATCTTTGGATTCCTCGATCGAGCAAACAATATAGTTGAACTTCTCACTCAATGATCTGAGAATCTTCTCAACCACTGTGACGTCTTGCATCTGTTCTCCATATGTTCGCATCTTGTTGGCTATGGACAACACTCTTGAGAAATACTCGGAGACTCCTTCTCCAGTTTTCATCTCTAAGGTTTCAAACTCTCTGCGGAGAGCTTGTAGATGTGATCTCTTAACCTTGGCACTCCCTTCAAACTTCTTCTTCATAGACTCCTAAATCTGTTTGGAAGTATCCTTCACGAGAATGGTCTCCAATATCGTCCGATCTATAGCCTGAAAGAGATAATTTTTGACTTTCAGGTCTTTCAGCTTCAATTCATCTAGCGCCTTCCGCTGTGCTTCTGTCAGCGTCGCTCCATTCTCTGGCTCAACATAGCCCGTCTTGACCAATACCCAATATTCCTTGGATCGCAGGAAGTTCTCCATCAACATGCTCCAATGGTCATAGTGACCATCGAAGCGGGGGATGGATGGCTGCATAAAAATTTTTTTCGGTTGTCATCTTCTTTGCTGCTATAAAGAAACCTCAAAGGCTGCTGCTCTGATACCAAAATGTTAAGAATTAAAACACAAAAAGTATACTCAACAATTCTGGAAATGACACACCTCTCTTATTGATCAATCTAGGCTTATAAATAGCTTTTACAATCTTAACTGAATGAGAAAAACAAGAGCACGTTAACAACTAATCAACGTGATAAGTGCAACAAGAAACACTAAACAAGTTCCCTAAAAACTAGGACCTATACAAACTGAAAGCCAAAAACTTATTCGAACCCTTAACCAAAACTTAAACTTTCTCTTCATTTTGTTGATTACAGCATGGGGTCGGGTCGTCTTGCAGTCAAACCCAGATTGTTTGCAATGCACTGACTCGGACTATGACCCCAGCCAGGTCAAAGATTAGACCCATTCCTGACTTGTTAATCATTTTCTTCGCTTCAAACTTGTTCCAAACGGATTAGAATTGTCCGGAGTTTAGGCAAGTTGGGGATTTTGCATTCATTACACTCGATCATGTTATTCCTACTTCGGTTAATTTTCAAAAATTTTCATTTGGGTTCTTGACGAAAGTTGGCTAGTAATAGTTTCCATTTCAAACAAAATTTGTCCTTAATTATTGTTTAACTAGGAAACCAAGGACATGAGCATCTAGTTATAAAATTAAGGGTAAAATACACAAACCCTTGGATGTTTGTCAATATTGTTCGAATACAGAAACTATGGCCTTTTTAACATTATCACTACTTGAAGTTTCATAAACGATTGCAAAAACTCCCCGACCATTAGTTTTGACCATTTATTATTAACGGTCATGATCAATTATGTAAAAAAGATTAAAATATCTCTAATCTTAAAAAAGAATATAAATAAATTAATATTTTGTTATTTCAATTTTAAATATTAATTAAATATAAAAAATAATTAAAAGACATAAAAAAACTCAAAGGAAATTTAAAAATAAAATAATGTCTCTAGGTCTCCATCGATGGAGACCCATCAACGGAGACTTTGATATGGTCTCCATTGATAAAGACCCAATTTTGAGTTTCTATCATGAAAATCTATAATCAAGTTTCTCCCCGTTTTGGTGGAGTTGGAGATCCAGTTTCGATCTCCATTGTGGAGACCTAGAATCGGGTTTCTCCTGGTTCTGGGTTTCCACAATAGAGACCAGAAAATGGAGAACCAGATGGAGGCCCAAATGATCTTCATTAGAGAATTGGATCTCCATCGAAGACCATCTAAGTCTCCAATGGTCAAGAGTTAGTTGGTCTTTAATGGAGATGGCGGAGACCTAGATGATCTCCATATCTAGATGAAGACCATTCCCATCCTTTTTTTTTTTTAATTTTAATTATTTTATATGGTTAAAAGATAAAATTAACCTCAAGTAAAAGATAAAATTATCCTCAATTAATGGTGATGCGTCAAAATTTTATTGGTTAGTTAGTTATTTATTTAATATAGCATAAAATGATCAAATCACTCTTCAATGATTGCTTTAAAATTTGATCAATGATTAGTCTACTAACGACTAGAGTCTTTGCAATATTTATAAACTAGTGGTAGTGTAAAAAGGGTCATAGTTACCATATTCCTGTAATATTGATAAACATTAGGGATCTTTGTGTATTTTGCCCTAAAATTAATCAACCCAAAATGATATAAGAAAAAGGAGTTGAAAGTATGAATGAGAGGTCAGCACTTTGTTGCATTGATTAGAGTATCCCTTGTTGTGTCCCATGGCTAGATATGGTACAGAATACTGCTGGGCACCCACAGAATGTCATAGCACAATTTAATTCTTTATTAATATTTTTAAAATATATTTTAAATTGAGAAATTTTCAATACATAAAAAAAGCATGAGTTTGAAAAATAACACTAAAATATTTAATTAAGTCATTTTAGCATTCCTGTGAACTATTATCAGTTCACGTAGAAACAATAGTTCACAAAAATAGTTAAAGGAAATTACAAACTACTTTCGCGAGTTATTGTTCGTACCCGAACTAACAACAATTAATAGGAATACTAAAAAATTTAATTCAGTTTTCCAGTACTATCTTCCAAACTCACTCATTTTTTTGTACTAAAAAAAAATCCCCTTTAAATTTAGATGATTAAAGTCAAATTCGTTTTTTGTTCATTATATTTATGTATATTCAAATTTTACAATTTTTATTGGAGGCCTGATGCAGCTTTTTGTCAAATAATAGAGGTGGACACATGTAAACAAGCCAAAAATGGTGAAGTTGTTTATTTATTCATTCATTCATTTATTGTTTTTGAGTTACATAACTTCAGCTAGAAACTAGAAAGAAACAAATAAAGTGAAGACATAAACAAGTTTCATTTGTACTGGCTTTTTCTAGTTTTGATTAATATTTGAGTTGGTGAATGTGTCCTTTCTAATACAGTGAAGATAACAATTTCCTTTCCTTTTCTGTTGCTTTTTAAATTGTTTGCATGAAAGAATGATTACATCAAAGACAAGACTGAAAAATGAATGGAAAATGCTATCCATCAAAGCACTTAAGACAAAAGTACTACAAATAAAAACAAAAACCATGTAATCTCTTTTGAATTAGATATATTCTAATCTCTATTATAAGCTTTTATAAAACATTAAATTAAGATTGAAACATCAACTAACACCTATCAGATCAGGAGTCCACCACTTAGAATTATGCCCCCAAAAAAATAATAAATAAATATTTTTACATCTGTTATTCTCTTAAAACAAATGTTTATCCAATAACATAGTATATTAAATGATCATTGATCCATTTTATTATAAAACGTATCTAATTCATTTGTGGCATCTGCAAATTCAAGAGGGAAGCTTGAATCAGAAGTTCTTTATACTAAATAAAATAAAATAAAGTTCCAATCGTTTGCGAAAATGTACAATTTATATGAAGGAAGATTGTAACATTTGTACTTGAAATGACAATGATTACGTCATTTCAGCGGGAGTTGCCACTCGGAGCATTGCAACCGGCAGTGTTGGGCCCTTTGGAAGTAGTTTGTTGGATTTTATTGATTTTGAATGCTAACTTGTTTTCCACTCATGTTAAAATCTAAAAATTTTTCATTACATGACTTTTATATTTTTATAAAAACAATATATTATATATATATTTTTTTTCATAGAAAAGGTAGTACTCTCTATCTCCAACCCCAAGCATCTTTCTTTCTGCCTGCAAACTTCGGAATAACGATATTCAACAGAAAACTGTCCAGTTGTATGGGAAGACCTCATTTTTTCTATTTGAAATTTATAGACAGTCTCTCTCTCTCTCTCTCTCTATGTGTATTTATATTTTAATGGATAGATAACACCAAATATGCATCTTATTTTATTTAAAACTTTAATTATTCGTTTCCTGCATGTATACTTCTCTAAAATATATTTGGTACACAACTTTTTTTTTTTTTCTGGAAAAAAATGTTGTAAAATCTGAAAATGGCATCGAAAAATTGAGTTAAATTTTGTTAGTGCTGTCATTTTGTGAGCATGCCTTTAACAAGTAAAATAGTGTGAAACTAACGGCGCTAAAGAACTGAACTAAGTTTTTCAATGCTATTTAATTTTCAAAATTTGTGTTGTTTTGGTGGGCTATATTGTGGTATTTCCTCTGTTTGGAATTGAAAAAACTATGTTTCTGCAGGGGAAAAATATTTGATTGATGTATGCTCTATACAGCAAATCTTTTTATGACAGAAATTTTCCTCATGAAGTGCTGACCGGAAATCTATTAAGTTGTCGATCAAATCTCTAATGCAGTTCAAATGCATTTGGAAAACATAATAAGCTATTTTTAAAAACCATAACTCCATTAATTATTAAGCGTCTCAAGAGTTACAACAACAACAACAATACTTGTCTTCGTTCGAACGTCTAGTATCGAGACTTGGCCAGTACTTGGTTAAATTCCCAACAAGAGGCAACGTCGTATCTGTGAACTACAAAACCAATAGACAAGACATCATGAACATCAAATGGTAATAAAATAAAATCAACTAGCGTTCTTCTTTTTTCTAGCACTGTGAAAAAAATTGTGTGTTTGAAAACTAGTACTAAAAAATTAAAATAAGTTCTTTTTTTTTTTAGTACGAACAGTGTTCAAGAACTAGAAGAATGAACATGCCTTTTTGAACTTTTGTTCGGGAACACGGTTGTCCTAACAAAATGATTTTATTCTTTCGGCTTTAGTGTTAAAGCTCACGGCTTTTTTTAAAAGCTATTTTCTGAGATTTTACAGTCAATCAATCTGACTATTGACTAGAAAGAAAGAAGTAGAATAGAGAAGATGAAAGTACGTACCCAACTCAGGTTGGCATTTTCTTGAACTCGCTTACTTAGAGTAGAGCCTCTTTTGTTCGCTGGCCAGAGGCCATGAATGGTAAAGGTTTCTTCTGGTTCAGACTTGCAACGGTTTTTTGGCTGGCAAAAGGTAGGTGGCCACGTCAGGACAAGCCAAAAGTGGTCAAATGCATTTTGTTGAGATGCAATGCTACTTAAACCAGAAAGAAGCAAAGTAAATGAAAACACACAAACAAGTTTCATTTGTAATTCTTGATTTTTTTTTTTCTCTTTTTAGTTTCGATAGGTGGTTGGGCTGGTGAATGTGGCATCTCTTATATAGCGAAAATAATAGGTTTTTAGAGTTGGTCAACAGCGTCGTACTAATGCCACTGACTTGGTGGCTTGGATGCCTATTTCGACTCTCACCAATGGCCAAAAAACTTTCTCCCACTATATAAAAATATGTGTGTTGTCTACTCATCTTATATGGGCCTCTTTTCTATCTATGGGTGGATTGATATTTTCCGTATGGAAATCATTTATCAAACCGTTTCTCAGAATCAAACCTTATTTGATTCCGGTTGATCTCTAAGCTTGTCCTCACCATAAAATAATAATAATAATAATAGTTTTTTTTTTCTTTTGTTATTATTATTATTATTATTAGTATTATAGATAAGGCGGAGTAGAAGATAGAGAATAGCCAATCAATCATTCTATGATATACATACATTGACAATTCCAAGTCATTGACATGAACAAAATCGAATTAAATGAAAAGTTTTGATAAATACATATAACGACATTCATAATTATATAATTAGTCAATTACAAAATATCAATAACTATAGCATATAACGAGAGTTGGTCAATGGCGTGATAGTACTGCCACTAACTTAGTGTCTTCTAGGTGTCTATTTCAACTCTCATCAAAAGCAAAAACTTTTCTACCACCATATAAAATTGTATCGGTTATCCTTTCATTTTGTGTGGATCCTCTTCCCTATTTATGTGTGGGTTAATCTCTTCCGTATAGAAGCTATTTCTCTGACCGCATCTCAGAGTTAAATCTTGATTGATTCTAGTCGATCATTGGGTTTATAGCAATCATTAAAAAAATTATTATTATTATTATAGTATATAGCCAGTGGCATATGGCCTGATGCGGCCACTGCACCCTAGACCGTTAAAAAAATTTCATTTTTTAATAATTTATCCTCATAAAAAAATTATATTATGAAGTTTTTAGTTAAAAAAAAATTATGAAATCATAAATAGTTTGAATTTTAACTCTTATTAATTTCATCTGACAATAAATGTGAACAAGGAAATATATATATATATATATATATATTTGAAGTGAGCAAGGAAATATTTTGATCTGACTATTATTATATGTAATTTTAATTTTTATGATGAAGAAAGTGGTTAAGTTATTTTCCAATTTTAAAATAATGAAACATCAAATTACTAATTTTTACTTTTTAATTTTCCATTTAAAATTTTCCTTTTTAATTTTCTTATTCTAACATAAACCCTTTGTTTATTATAATTTTTTTGTGTCTTTCATGTTATCTTTTTGGTAGCCACAATTTTTTTGCCGCCACAATTTTAGCAGACAACAACGGATTGTTTTTTAATTATACAATATCAAATATATAGTTTATTAGTTTTCAAAGTTCTTTGGATAAATTTATATTTCACTTTTCCTTTGATAAATTTATACTCGAAACTTTTAACCTTTATTTGTTTTTTAAGATACTATTTCGAATAATTAATTGATTATCAATAATTATTTTTCTGCATCAACATCAGAAAGAAGCATATATGTATTGATTGAATCGTAGATAATTTTTGAAGTTAGAAAAATTTGGTGTAAAAAAGTTGTAAAATATATAAATTATAGAGAAATTTAGTATTAATTCAATTGTAGATGAGTTTTGAGATGTAAAAGAGTGAAAAGTTATAGGAAAAAATTCATTTTGGTCCCTTCTTTTTTATTTATCATTTTTTAAACATAAATTCACTTTTGACTAAATTGGTCCCTCTTCATGATTCAAAATAGATCACTTTAATCCCTACCGTTGGTCAACCATTAGTCAACTATGACTGAGAGAGGGATATTTTGTCACTTCAATATATATATTAATTTTATAAAATAAAATAAATAAAAATTATGATTAGAGAAAGGAAAGATCTTCATCGTCCATTTCAAATATAGACGATGACGATAAAAGCAAATTATAATAATTTTTTTAAAAAAAATTAAAGAATTAAAAAAATGAAATATCTCCACCATCCATTTTTAAGAATAGATGATAAAAAATAAATTTAATTAAATACAAATCTAAACAATCAAAAAATTAAATTAAAAAAAATCGGCCCATATATTCAAGATTTGAGTTGAAACTTAGATCATTAAAATTTGGATTCGAACTCAAACCTTCGATCTCGGTTTGAACCTAAATCATTAGATTTGGGTTCAAATTTGTGGATTTCCAAATCTCCACCATTGAGGGGGGCCAAATAGAAATTTTTTCTTTTGTTAATTTTTATTTTCTTTTTTAAATTGATTTTTTTTGTTGACATGTACATTCCTTATTGGTCCTTTTTAAAAAAAAAAGTATTTTGTTATATTTTAATCATGACAAAAAAGCTCCACCATCCGTCAATATGATGGATGGTGGAGATTAAAGATTATTCTCCCTAATTTTATAATTTATTTTAGGTAGAACTTCATTCTAGTCCCTATGTTTTTAAAAAATTTCTCGTTTTTAAATGCGAATCCATTTATAGTCTTCATGGTCCTTCACTTTTTAAAAATTCATCAAATTAGTCATTCTATCATCATTTTGGTCCCTATGTTTAATATAGAGAACTTCATTTTGGTCTCTATGTTTAATAGAGAACTTCATTTTGGTCCCTATGTTTTTATTAAAAATTATGACAAAATGACTAATTTGATGAGTTTTTGAAAAGTAAGGGACCATGAAGACTATAAATGGATTCGCATTTAAAAACGAGAAGTTTTTTAAAAACATAGGGACTAGAATGAAGTTCTCCCTTTATTTTATTTTATGAAGGGTAATTTGCTAATTTTAGATATCTAAGCACAACTACTTTTTCTAGAAACGTTGACCATCAATTTTTTGGTCAAAAGGACTAAATTGATTTAATTTTAAACATAGAGAGACTAGTGTTCCAAAACTAGATCGAATTCTCAATGAGGAACCATTGATTAGCACCCTGTTGATTTAATAACCCCCAAACAAGGGGTTCTACTCAGGCAGGGTGAGTATTTGGTTGAGTTGGTGGAGTAATTGGGCTTTCTTGATCCAACTTGAGTTATTTTTTTTTAAATAACAGAAAAATTGAAAAAATGAGAAAAAGAAAACTCACACTCCACCGACGAAACCATCGGCAATGAGAGACTTGCTAATGGGGTGAAATGTAGGCTCGATGCCTTGACTCCTTCACTGGCCAGCTTGGCTTCCTCCACCGCATTCGCGATCCTCAATTTAATGAAAATCGTCACGTGAACGATTTAATGGAGATTGTCGTGTGTGTGAGAGTTGAAAATGTGTAGGTAGTTGTGTTAACTAGGAGGTGAGAGGTCTAGGTGCTTGGTGATCGTTGAGGTTGTAGAGAGAGAGAAAGAGAATTGGATGGAGGCGGTGCTATGTTTCTGAGAGTGAGAGTTTCTGTGTTTAGTTTATATATATTAGGGTAAATTACACAAACTATCCTTGAGGTTTGATGATATTACAACAATATTTGAGTTTTAGCGATAATGACATGAACCTCCCTTGAGATTTCAAAATGTCAACATAAATACTCATTGCCTTTGAAGAGCTATTGTTAAATCCTAATGGTCAATTGTCAAAAGTATCGAAAGACTAAAGTTCTCCGATCTTTAAAAAAAAAAAAGTATATTATTATTTTAATTTTAAATTTATGAAAAACTTTATTTTAGTCCTTGAGGTTTAAAAAAATATTAAGTTTTTAAAATTCTTTTGAAAACAACTATTTTTCATCTCTAACTTTTTCATAATTCTTCAAAAAAGTCTAAACCATTAATCAATTGATGATTAACGACAACTTAAGGTAATTTAAATTATAATTTAACAACTTAAGTTTAGAAACATTTTAGAAAATATAACTTATAAGTTCATTATTTTATAAGGGTAATTTGATAATTTACGTGTCACTAACAACTAGTCAAAGTAAAAATATTTTCTCTATATATTTTGTTAATATTGATCGTCAGTTGACTGACGGTTTGAACTTTTTTTAAAAGTGTTGAAAAAGTTAGGGATAAAAATAATTGTTTCTAAAATAATTTAAAAAGTTTGATATTTTTCGAAACCTCCAAGACTAAGATAAAATTTTCCCTAAATTTATTTATATATTATTATTTTAATTATGTGATTGTGCTAAAGTGGGTTTTGAGACTACATAAGATAGGTTTGATAATGTTTTATGGTCATATGATTATATTTTAATCCTATAAAAAAATTTTAAGTTTTTTTTTTTTTTATAGGTGTGACTAGTTTGATCATCGATCAACGGTTTGACCATTGACTGATGATGAAATCAAGTACTCACCAAATAGTTAAGAACTCACTACTTGCTGCCTTATCAATCGAGTAGCGAGTAGTGAGTTTGGAACCTTGAGAGGGACCAATTTAGCCACAAATGAATTCACGTTTGAAAAAAATGATAAATTGTAAAATACATAGGGATCAGAATGAAATTCTCCTAAGATTCAATTTTAATTCGCAAATGTTAATTGTTTTTATTTTCATTATATTTCATATCTAATTGAAACTATATGACATTGGCTTTTTGTTATTAATATCAACATACCTTTTTATATATTTATCATACATTGATATCTTAAAATTTGTTCAAGTTTTGGGTCCTCTAAAGCCAAAATCTTGGCTTTGCCTTTGCTTATAGCATTGAAAAAAATATTATAGTATTAAATTTTGATATATAATAGTTTTTTTTTCATATCATTGTGTCATATGCAATGTTCCAAAACTTGATTGAATAGGTCAAGTTCTTGGCAAGAACTCTTGAATCGACACTCTGTCGATCCGAGAATCCCCAGATCGAGGCCTAAGTATTGGGCCAACTCAACCACCACCGCTCATCGAAAAACAGAAAAAAGTACCATTGACTTCACTCTCTTCTTCTTTTTCTCTTGTTGTCGATCCAAAAAACCCACTAACAAAAACTCCGATCCCAAAAACTCACTAATAAAGACTCATCCTGTAATGCCCCAAATTTCCTCTAATAAAGGGAAATGAAAATATAGCAGAATGAATAGTATTTTCATGATAAATAGTATCCGTGTGAATAGTGAATCTTTTAGAAAGTGAACCCTGAAGTTAAAAAGCTCCAAAATAAGTAACAAAGTCTAAGAAAACTGAAACGAATCGAAAATAAGTCCGTTTGAGTAGATTTTAAGTGAATTGAAGTTTATTGGACGAAAATGTTTTTTTTTTTTTTAATAATGGGTATTAATGGTTTTACACACATTTGAATTTTTTTAAAGCATGCAATTAAAAGGTTTTACATCTAATTAGAGTATTACATAGTCGATTTGAGGATTGGATGATTATGGAATATTTTTGGAATTTATTTAGGTATGGATATGAATTAAATATATTAAAGGGTAAATGGGTCATTCAAACACAAAAATTTTGGAATATTGATAGAGTTTCAAATGGATTCTTGAAATGTGTTTAAAAATCGTATAATTATTCTATGGTGTTATTAATGATTATCATAGTAAAATTCCAGATTGATTTTTTTATGTAATATGCGTAAAATTTTTATAATTGTTTGGTTGTGTTATTAATGGCATGAGTAATAGTATTTTGTTGAATATCAGAGTTGTACAACGGAAGTACGGTATTTAATCTTTTGTTTAAGAAAATTCATGATTATTAGGTTTGGAATTGAGTACTTGAACTTTGGAAATAATTGAATGAGATTTATGTGAATGTGATATAGCATGAGTGTTATAGGATATGATTTTAAATGATTTATTTGTTCCAAAGAGTATGAATATAAAACGATAAAAATGTGTGAGTAATTATTCATTAAAATATATTAATTCATTATTCAGAAGCTACATGAAATATAAGAGTTATAGGGAATGATTAATTAAGTTTGACATATTATTGGAAGTGACAAAAAGGAAATAATGATTATTATTTAGAATAGTGTAGATGTGATTATTCAGAAGTATATAAGTTTAATTAGAGATTATAATTGGATTGAAGACTTTTGCTTAATGGTTGTCTATATATGTGTTAATTGTTATTATTTTATAATGCCCCAATCTAACTGGATCCAAGAGATAAAATTGAAATTCAATTTATTTATTTTTATCAATTTGGTCCAGTTTAAGTCTTAAAAGTCCAGAAGTTTGTGGATAAATAATCTATTGGAGGATATTTTTAAAAGGAATTAAGAAAGTTGGATTCAAAAATAAAAAGGCCATAGGGGTGTAAATGAAAATTGGTAGTACATGGGTTGGTAAAATATATATATATATATATATATATATATCAACCGGTGTTTGATTTTTTTTAAGTGGTGGGACATGCCCATTTAAAAAATATATATATGTGTATAGAAATATGTTAATGGTGGGCCATGCTTATTTAAAAAAATAAAAAATAAAAAAATATATTTATATATAGAAAGGGTGATGCTGCCGATGGAGGAAGAAAAAAAAAATATGTATATATATAGTGAATAAAATAATATAATAATAATTAAAAAAAAGGGGAAAAATCATTTTAGTCCCTAATTTTTGGGAAATGATCAAATTTTTAACTATGTTTCAAAAAATGACAAAATAGACCCTAACTTTTCGAAAAAGTGTCAAATTAGTCATTTTCGTTAGTCAACTAACGGTCAAATTTAACGGATAACATGATATACAAAGGTAATTTTGTCATTTTAGGGATTAAAATGATCTGATCCCTTAAACTTTTTTCTTATTTTTTTTTAAATAATTTTAATCCCTAAAATGATAAAATTATCCTTGTACATTATGTCATCCGTTAAGTTTGACCGTTAGTTGACTAATGAGAATGACTAATTTGACACTTTTTCGAAAAGTTAGGGTCCATTTTGTCCTTTTTTGAAACATAGTTAAAAATTTAATCATTTTCCAAAAGTTAGGGATTAAAATGATCTTTCCCCAAAAAAAAAGAAGATAAATTGAGGCGGTTGCAGGAGAGTTATAAAGAGTGAGCAGGTAGTATATATATACTTTTGGTCTTCAAAAACAAAACACACAGAAGCTGTTCTGTCGAACAGCAGGAGAAAGAAGAGAAAAAAATACCAGGAGCAGAGAAGGAGGAAAGGAAGAAGAAAAGAAAAGAAATGTATTGTGAGGGTCTGAATATCCAGATAAGTAAATTTATTTTAATAAAATTTGGATTCCAGAAAATTAGTTATTTTTTTTCCTCTAAATTATGGATTAAGTTTTTTTTTTTTTTTTTTTATGATTTAGGATGAATAGAGGATGATGAGAAAATCAAATAACAGTTCGTTTTAGATCTAGAAATAAGTAAAAGAGTGAGGTTAGTTGATAGTGTTATTTTAATTAAACTGATTGAGTTATAGTTATTTATATTTTTTATTTTATTATTTATTTTAAATAAATAGATTTGTTGAGTTAGTTGATTTTATAAATTATCAATTATGTTTGACAATTGAAGTAAAAGTTTATTACGAAATCATATAAGAAATTCAAGTAAGAATTTTATATTTTTTGTTTGAATTATTATTAAAATGATTTTAGTATGTTTGAAATTTTGATTATTTATGTTTTTGGTTGAACGAGTTTGATTTCCATTTTGGAATGATTTGTGGATTATTTTGAGGTGTGAAATGGTGAAAGTTAATAAATTTTGAACCACTTGTAAATGTGGCCGAATATGTAAATAAGGGGTTTGTGAAATTATTTTGATAATTTGTGATTTAATATTGTTTGCGTATGATTTTCATGACTTTTGAATTGAAACGGAAATGAATCAGAAAGAAATTGACGAGTTTAATGCCTTGACCGAATGTATATCGGGAAGAAGGGTACGAAAGTTTTGATAAAAATTTGATAAGTTAAAAGAGTGAAAAATGGTGTTTTGTGATATGTTTGTTTTAATATATGATATTGTTTAATTTTAATTAAATAAATTCCATGAGTATGTGTGAATTATGTTTTGAATGATTTTGTGGTATTTGATGATCAAAAATTTGGAAAGTTTATGAAAAAATGGATGTTGACTGAAAATGGTATGAAAAAGGTTTGTGAATTTATTTTGTTGAATTGTTATAAAATGTCAATTGATTGCGATTTTATGATTTTGATTTTAAATGGAAAGAATTGGACCACACTAGTGTCTACCGTGTACTAGTAAGGTAAAGGGCAATGTGGTCTTTGATTAATTTTGATGAATATTTGGGTGTAAAATGATGTTTGATGATGTTACGGTTAATGCTTTGACTAAACAAGAAAAAATATGATTGAAATTTATTTTATTGCTTTCTTAGCGAACTTTTTATTTGGAAACGAAAAACGGTAGATTGTTAAATTGTTGGTAATAAATAAAAGTTATAAGGGCCCTAGTAAACCTGTATATTGATAGGTGAGGATTGAAAATTGGTATGCCAAGAGAGAAATATTAGCAGTACTGCACCGTTATGATTGTATACCGATATTGATTCAAGGATCTTGAGAGGCACTGAGTGTCCGGTCCAGAAATCGATACGATTGTGAAATTGAGATTCGGCGGGCAGACACTGAGTGTCCGATGCCGAAGGGAAATATAAGACCCATGATATGTGAAATGTGATTCGGCGGGTAGTCACCGAGTGATCGATGTCGGAGAACTTGGCATGTCAATAGGGTGATTATAGTAGTATTGCACCGATATGCTTATAAACGTTGATACCGAATTCGTGGACCTTGTGAGGCACCGAGTGTTCGGTTACAGAATTTGCGTATTATATGAAACGTGCTCCGGCTGGTAATCAACGAGTGTCCGATGCCGGGGGAAATGTGAAATCTGATTTCCAGTCCATGGTATTGTGTCAGTGTTTACAAAGGGCACTGAATACTATTAAAGAAAAATCGTGCTGACATGTTTGAAAATGAAAATAAAATTGTTTATGCATGCAATTAATGAAAATTTGAATTTTTCGTAAATTTATTTGTAAAAGTTCGAAAATTGTAAAATAATAATTTACCACTTGTATCTGAGAAAAAAAAATAATAAATAATAATAATAAAATATTACATGAAAATCGTGTAACTATGTTGAAAAACGATTGTTATGGGTTTTATGTACGTAATTGTTAGTATGTGCTTTCGTTAAGGTTTGTTATAGAAATTGGAAGAAATTGTGTTGATATATTTGAGAACGTTTTTTATATATGTTGACGTTCGGAAACGGTCAACCCAGAGATTCTAGGGCCCAGACGACGAACAAGGTAATTAAGGAACAATTACGGTGTTGGGTAGGTGATAAATGAGGTTTAAATGAAGTTTTAAGATTGGTGGAGTTTAATTAAGGTGAGGGAATGTTGGTCGTGGCGGTTAAGTAAATGCAATCAGATAAACAATGAAGATAGGAGGAAGAAGGATGCAACACATAAGGATTTTTACGTGGTTCGGCGACTGCGCCTACATCCACGACCACTCTCAAGTCAAAATCCGGCAGAGTGACAGTTCTCTAGTATTTTCAACTTGTCGTCTACAGTAAAGGTCTCCTCTATTTATATATGGAGGGGAGAGATACAAAGAAAGCAATAAAAAATACAAAAATAAGGTACAGCTGATGGTTATTTCAACTAATCCTGACACAGCCATGCTATCTTAAATGTGAAACCATCATTCCTTCTTGCATGCACACATCTGCATTTAATACTTCTGGAGAAGTCCTCTCTTCATTAAATGCAGAGCCGTTGCATCGGATATGTCTTGGTTATGGTGTAAATAGTCTCTGGCGGGAAACCATGGGAGTAGGTGACCTTGTTGACTTGCTATACACGATATCTCCTGAGTAAGTCCTCTGGTCAGCTAGGTGATGCACACTGGAGGGGGGGGGGGGGGCCGACGTGACCAAGAGGAGAGGTTAGGCGGTCTGGAGGTTCCCGCGAGCTCGCAACCTGGGCGACCTTGCGAGCTCCACGAGCTGAAGGTGCGGGCAGGAGGCATGCGTGGGAGATCTAGGAACTGTTGCTGGCTTGCGACCTAAACGGCCTCACGAGCTGGGTTTGCAACTGCTGGTTCCAATCTTGGGCCTCCTGGGCCCTTGCTTCTGTTCAAGTTAATAAGACCTGTACTGGCCCATTTAGGCCGAATGAGAAAATGGGTATAACAATATATATGTGTTTTTATTAATAAAGTGATTTTCTTACGTATTATTTTAGTATTTTGAGAAAACGTAAAAATGTTGTGTTACCCTGTGACATTTCCGTGGAATTAGGAATTTTAAATATTCGGTTTATATGTGTAATTAGTGGTAAAATGACTTATGTATGAATCTTAATAAAAGTTTAAGCATTTTGGAAGTTAGGATTTTGATGTGCTTGGAAACAAAATTAATGTGTTTTATACGTGCAATTAGTAATAAACAAATTTATTTATGAATTTTGATCAAGGCTCGAGAATTTTAGAAATTTTATTTTATAATATGAATTTCGTGATGATATGATAAATGTAAAGTTTGTGTACACCTACTAAGTACAAATACTTAGCGCATTGGATTTTTCACGTATAGGTTGAGATTTGAGCGTTGTAGATAGATATAGACGATAAGATAACTGCTGCGCTTTCTACGAGTCACATCCCTCCATATTTGGTAGTCTCACTTTTGGTATTATATAGTGGTGTTTAAGTATATGGAATTGTATGCACATGTATAAGATTTTATAAATGAGAATATATAAGTTGTAGAATTATTCTTTTGATTCGTAAAGTAATTTTGTAAATAAATTCTTATTTATCATTTAATTAATGTTTAATTTCGATTAAGATGATTTTTATTAAATGTTGTGTTTATAAATGTTTGTGTGCTGAAGTGATTCCGGAGTTAGATGAAGGGTTCGAAATGAAAGTTGAGAGAATGAATGCATTTTAAAAGTGTTTCTTTTGAAATTTACAGGTTTTTCATAATTTTGGGTTTTTCCAAAAAACAGAGGAAACTTTGCTTGATTTTCGAAAAAAAAAATAAATTTATAGTGCATATACGTAAAATAATAACGAATAAACTGATTAAGGTAGCATCCTTCGACTTGGGTTTCCATCCAAATAGGAATCGGATGGAGGGTGTTACACATCCATTGTCATCGATTACTGCCATAACAGAGAGCATGACCGACAACAAAACAAGATTTGAATAATTACCAATTGTACATCTTCTTGTCAAGGATGTACTTGTTGTTAACGATATAAAAGTCGTCTAATCTCCTCTTTGCTTGTAACAACCTACTGGCATTTGTGGCAACTTGTTATTGGGTCAAATACTAAAAGAGACTGCAAGAGGGGTAGGTAGATGAGATTAGGTTTTTTGGGGTGATGATGATGATTTGTATAGAAGGATGAGAAAGGAGGTGTGATACTGTAAGAGAGGAGGTTGAGAAACTAAAAGTCTGATGAAGATGAGAGAAGCAGTGTGAGAGTTAAGATTGTGAGAGAGAAGGCTAATCTGATGAGGGTTTTTGTGTGTGTGTATGTGTGCGTCTATATATACATAAAGTGATTTTACCATTAGTGCTTTATAACTTTAAAAAATTAGGATAATCAATCAAATTTATTAATTGTATTTGAATTAAATATGAGAGATAATTTATTTTGGGAAAGAGAATACAATGATCATTATTGCTAGCTGGAGTGTGGAGATAGAGTTTCAATTTAATCACAAGTAAATTAGTTATAAGAGAATCAATATTTAATATGTGAATAAACATGAACCAAATTGGCCTCCTTAAATGGAGACTAAACCTAGTCTCCATTGAATGGAGACCTAGTACGTATATATTGTTGACTTTTATTGTCTCATGCATCTACCAATATTGACTTTTATTGTTTTTTTATAAGTCATTATTAGCTAGAGAGTGAAAATTGAGTTTTAATTTAATCCACAAATAAATTGGTTATGAGAGAATAACTTATTAATATGTGAATAGATATAAACCAAATTGGCCTGAGATGGAGACCAAACCTAGTCTCCATGAAATGGAGACCTAGTATGTACTTATTATTGACTTTTTATTGTCTCATGCATTTACCAATGATTGAATTTTATTTATTTATTTTTTCACAAGTTATTGCTGGCTAGTGAGAGAAGTTTGAGTTTCAATTTAATCCACAAGTAAATTAATTACAAGACAAACACTTATTGATATGTGAATAGACATAAAATTTTGGTGAGTTCTTTTCTTCTATATATATATTTTAAGCACCGATAAAATTATTAGACTTTTAAATAAAAGCTAAATTGAGTTTCTTAGCACATTAGAGGTAGCTCGATATTACTTTTAAAAAGTTGTTTTTTGTTTTCTGAGTTAAAGGAACACGTAAAACGTGTTTGGCATTTTAACACCATAAAGTACAACTTATTTACGATTTCAAGTTTTCGTTTTCATTCTCTTTTTTAGTTGTACAAGAATTTGTTTATTTATTTTATTTTTAAAATAGGTTTGATGATGTCAAGGCCAGGTGGAGCTTTATACTGATCTCCGTTTGATGAGATTAGGTTTGAGGGTCGTTTGTTTTTTCCACTTAAGATTTAATAATGTTGAATTGTATCTATTAAATTATTTTTTTTTTGTTTTTTTAAGTAGTCAAATAACTTAAAACTACCAAAAAAACTAAAAAGCTTAAGTAAAAATTTTTCATTTTTCACTTAATTATAAATCACTTAATGATATTTAAAAGTTTTTATTCATAATCTATCCTTCTCAAAATAATATAATTTCAAATTTATCCTAATTTTATATTACTCAATTTTTTTTTCTTCGATACTTATAAAAAATATATTAGAAAAGTAAAACCTAAATATATCTCATCCCAAATTATCTTGTAATTGAATTAATATATTTTAATTTACAATTTAAGCATTCCTTTTTTTAATTGTTTTCCTAAATATATTAATATATTTAAAGATAAATATGGTTAATACTACTATATTTTTTAATCATATGTTAATTATGAATAAAATATTATTAATATGTACATAAAAAATATTTTAGAATTTGTTAAATTATTTATTTTCAAATGGTTGTATTAAATTAATTTAAATTATATAATAACAAATAGTAAGAAGGGTATAAATATTAATTTACTAGTTTTTAGACAATTTTAAATTTAAAAAATAAATAAGTTTACAACATATTAAAAGATAAGAGAACAAGAAAACAAACGTTTTATTCAGATTTTAGATTTCAATTACTATTTAATCTTTAGTACTCAACAATATTGTTCAGTATTCAGATAAAAAATAAACGATTTTTTAATCTCCAGCAATGAAGTGATCGATTCAAAAATTTAAAATAAGATTGGAAGTAGAGAACTTTTATTGATTTGACTGACACATTATTATTTTTTTAAATAGACTGACATATTATTCTTTCAATAATACTATTCAATCTTCAAATAAAAAAAAAAATAACTTTTTTTTTTTTTTTTTTTTTTTGGTCTCCGACGGAATTTGAAATTTGGTTTGACTGACACATCATTCATTTTTTAAATAGACTGGCACATTATTTCACGTGCAGACAAAGTCTCCTCCCATGACTTTCACTCCATTGTCATTATTCCGTCATTATTGATTACGAATAATTTGCTTGTTCATCACCAGAGTGATGCTCGACCGTTGACTATCAAAATATGCTTATTTATCACAGAAGTGATGGTCGACCGTTGGATGCTTGAAAGACGAGAAAAATTAAAAAAAAAATGAAAAGCTCGTGATTGGCCAAGAAGAGAGAGAAAGTGCAATGAAGGAAAAACCATTGAATCCATAGAAACTATAACCCAATTCAAAATTCCAATAAATTGTTATGGATAGATTTATTAATTCCATGAGGTCATATACAAAGAAGTATTAAAATTCATTATCAACATAATTGTGTTATATCGTAAACACTAAAAATAGTTTTTCAATTATATTTAATTTTCAAAATTTTTGTTTTTCATTTTTTTAACAAAATTTGTGTTGTTTTTGGTGCTATAGTGTGGGATTTCCTCTATTTTGAATTGAAACTTTGAAAATTATGTAAAATATTTTATTGATATATACATTACACAGCAAATCTTTTCATAACAGAAATTTTCCTTGTAAAGTGCTGACCTGAAATCTATAACTAGTCGATCAAATCTCTAATGCAATTCATAAGCATTTGCAAAACATAATAAGCTATTATTAAAAACCATAACTTCATTAATTATTAAGCGTCTAAAGAGTTACAACAAGAACAATCTTTTCTGAAAACTACCTTGGATCACGATTATTATACAAATACAAAGTAGCTTAAACATACTGCGATCTAGACTCTCAATTCCACCAGCAGCTATTGGGAATATAAATAACTCATTTCAAAATCAATGCAAGGAATGAACTTCGTGGCATCACGGTTAACATATATTCCCAATTCTATTAGTGCAACGTTAGAACAAGTGAGCATTTCTTGGGCCGTACCAGTTACATTTATTAATGCATTAACTAATTGATTTAATGAGTAACCTCTCTTGTTATTGATTAAGTTATTTTATAATTTTAAAATAATAAGACAACAAATTAACTAAGTTTTCCGTTTTTTATTCTAACTTAAACCATTGTTTATTATTATTATTTTTATCTTTCATGTTATCTTTTTCATAGCCACAATTTTAACTCACCATAACTGATTGTTTTTCAATTATACAATCTCGAATTTAGTGAAATAAGAAGTTTATTTAGAGTAATTTTTAAAGAAACCCTATTGTATACTATTTTTAAATCCGTTAGATGTTTTAAACTTTCAGTGACACAATAATGCTTGAACATTTCAAACAACTATAATACAGAGTTGAGCTGCCTACCAAATCAAGCAAAATTTTCCAAGCAGATGCTTGGACTACGGTTTAAAAGGGAATTGTTTGCAATATCAAAGGGAAGGTATTGATAAAATCTAATGTAGCAATACCTCCAAATGATAGATGAATGCAGAGCCTAGCTATATCTCCATGGAATTACATAACAAGACTTACAATGCAGCACAATCGTCCAAAATTAACTCCCATACAAAGGTGTTTCAAACTTTCAATGAATTTCAGTGTGTCAACTAGAGTGCTGTGTGATTACTACAACATCCGAAACAAATAGATGAAGGATAGGTCACTGCTTTACTCATCAGTAGTTGAGTCAGCATGATAGTGCCTATATTATCTAGTGAATATAACTGTTCTCCCACTAGAATCACAAGACTTTTGTCCATTGTTTTGGTTTTGGTTTTGGTTTACCAAAATCAGCTGACCGCAGAATATAGCTTATGACCAAACCGCTGCTTCTATTATTTCTAAGTCATTGCTCTGTCACAATTAGTAGTCATGAATAAAATTATGTTTCTAAACCTTCAAACTCTCCTGAAAGATTATTCTTCAATTTCAACTTCATTTTTGAAGTGAAAAAAAGGTAAAATCATTGATCATTATTCATTCTCAATTTGAATGTGGCATGCCATTCACAGATTCAGCAGAAAAAGACTTCAAAATCAACTTCATATGCAACACATCAGAGTTCAAATCATGGCAACATACGGACATATGTTCACATAACACGAAATTATCTATACGGCACAACAACTGCACACTCCATTACCTGCTCACATTCCAATATGTCAACCATGGAAAAAACTTCATAACTTGGAGATGGGCGCGTTAAAGAAAGTAGCACGACAACTATAGACCAGCTTCGCAGATTGTTTGAATTTAAAATCAACTGCAACCAGAGTCACATTTTTCCCACTTCTCACGACAGACGCATCAACTATCAACTCCGCCTACATAATTAACGAAACCGCAATAAAACATTTGTCAATTATCATATACACAAGACCAATCTCCATATAAGATGCACAATTTAATCACAAAACAATCAATCCAACTCTAAAAAAAATAAATAAATACTTAAAAAAAATAAAAACTCACATCTTTAGGGGGGGCTGAGAGATAAGACACACTCAATTCACCAAGAAATATTTCTTTGTCATCAGCCACAACAGTTCTAGCACAAGCAATTGCCGTTCTCTCAGCAACAGCGGCAACTGCTCCTCCATGTGTCCCACCAAAATAGTTCTGCAAAACAGAGCAGTCAAACAACCAACCCACCATTTGTTTTCCATGATTTTGATTTTGAGAATAAAAATGATAAAATAAAAGTACCGAGACAGCGGGTTTGACGGAGAAAAAACAAGAAACGTGACCAGGTTGGATTTTGTAGACCTTGAGATGGGCTCCAACGATATTCGAGTAGTAGTCCTTGCTGGACATGTTGGCCAGAATAAAACTCGAAACTTGCACGGTTTTGAAGAAACTAAAGACGTCAGCGACCCTTTGAAGATCCACTTCTTTGGAGACTAGAGTTGTGGACGACGATGACGACGGCTCCGACATATCTTTCTCTTTCACTTTTTCAGTCAAGCCTGCACAGACCAAAACCGCGAGATCTCACCTCAGTTGTTTTAACTAACTTTCGTCTCTCTCTGTCTCTCTTATTATTATTATTATAATTGGGTAAACTCAATCTCCCCATTCCTATTGTCCACGCAGTCTCTCAACTTGTTCTTCGAAGATTATTATTAGTATCATTATTGTTTTAAAAGAAAAGAGTTATTTTGTTTCTATTTGTTCATGGTATTTATTTTTCCTTTTTTTAGTTTCAGATGAAAATAGAAGTGAAGTCAAGGCCGGTGATTATGTACACCTTGCCACTAAGAAAGCTGAGGACGATGAGGAATTTTGATTGTGAAATTTAGACACCAATTTAGATAGAGTAACATCACTGTAAAATTACTAATTTTAAAATGACAGTGATCAAATTTACGATTTAATCTAAACTATTTAAAGAATATATGGTTAAAATTAAGAAAATGTATATTTTGGAATATTAGTTATACAATACTTCAACTAATAAGAAACACAAAAAAAATAATAAAAATAAAAATAAAGCAAAAGAACAAGAGAAACACTTGGCTTAAAAACTTATTTTGAGAACATAAATACATGTAGAAGGATCTAATATTTCATCACGGTTGATTTGAATCTATATAATGAAAATTCATCATTTCTTCTTCTTCCACTTTTATAGAAAGCAGGAAGAAGTCAAGGAAAAAATTAACAAATAATAGTTACATCACTTCGTTAACAAAAATGTAGTATCAAATGGAGGGCTACTTTTCTCATTGTATAATTGTCTTCTGTTTCTTCATATTACCTTAAAATTAGGAAGAGAAAAAAACCACGTGGAGTTTACTTATACGTCAACATCCTTAATATTTCAACACCTACATTAATTATTTATCTCAATTTCTATGTTTTCTCTATAACAGTCATATCACTTGTTAACAAGTTAATAAAAGAAAGATATTTTTCTCATTACACTTTCCTTGTTTTTTCATGTTACCTTCAAATTAAAGACATAAAACCACGTGAAGTGCATCTATAACTCGATAGAAAGAGTCTTACAGTTATATTAATTATTTATCTGAAGAGTAATCCCACACAGAGTCTTAGAATCATTCTTTTAAGGTACAATGTTGTCCAAATAAATTTACCTGACTGCTGTTCAAGTGAATGTACTTGACTGCTGTCCAAATTCCAATCAAGATCTTCAAATAATAGGATAAAATACTCTGATTTCCCTCACTAATGACATAAAGATATTGAGTTATTACTAATACCTTATTTACACGCACACTCCTTATTTTTGGTTAGTAATATTAAGTTAAAGGGTATATTAATAATTTATCATATACATATATTTAAATTTTAAAAAATAAAATTGAAACTATTAAAATTAATCATATATACCCGCACCACTCATTTTTTCTCAATATACATTGCATAATTATTAATTATTAATAGTTAGATTCACTTATTTTAAATTGTCATTCACTTATTCTTAAATAATGAATCACAAGTTTTGCATGATTTCATTAAATTCGATATGCATTAAAGACATATGTTTATGTGGACATACATGTAAGGATGCCGAAAGAGTTGGGCTAATCTGACCCAATTCGAGCGCAAGGTTTCTAACGCAGCCCGACTCTTTACTGTGAACAACCAATATGTGGTTTTGGACTTATTAATGAAAAGCCAAAAATAAGACTGGGCTCAGCAAAATACAGTGCAAGCCAAGCCCAAATCTTTTTCTGGCATGTCTATGTTTATAGAAATAAACTTACAAAAAGATCAAAAAAAAAAAAAAAAAACACCAGCTAGATTGAAGTTAGAACAATGAAAGTTTTGTCAAAGGTCAAGGGTCATCAAATTGAATTAGCATGCTTTTCCCCAAGTTTCCTTTTATAACCTGATCAGTTTCTATTTTCCAAAGTGTTTGTTTCTTGCGTCCGCACCTTCAAGCCAACCAACATCTGCAATTGTTATAAGCATAATCTTTTATGCTTCTTCAAAGTTCTGTGTCTTAAAATTTTTTATTAGTTTTTCATTTTTTTTTTCTTTTTTCAAGTTACTCTGTTTTGATTCTGTTTTTTAGGTCACTCTGTTTTGGCCCTGCTTCATTTTTATTTTAAGTAAAAAAATGACATATTAATAATATGTGGGGTATTCTTACAAAGCGTAATATTTTTAAAACAAAAAAAATTAATTGTGGTGCATGTACAAAAATGGGTGTACTTATAGTTTTTTAGGGGTGGAAATATCGTTGCTCTTTTTTATTAACTAACATCTTTTCAGGGTTAGAAGATTATCAAGACCAGTTTAGATAAGATTCTACTAGCATAGCTCAGATGATTAATCTTAGACGTCAGAAGAGGTCTACCCACACCTTTATGAGAATATTAACACAAATGGTGGGACTAAGGAGATTTGAACTTGCTACTTGAAGTATTGATTTAATTCACACCACATATTTTACGTAGTATAAAATATCATTAAATGCCATAGTGTAAAGCATTGATGTATAATGTATTTCACATTATATAAAATATTAATGCATTTCACACTTTTTGATGATTACTATTAGAATATTTGTGTATTTCAACTTTATTTAGTCTTGTTTTTACCCTATTGTTGTTGTTTTTAAAATGTAGATGACTGAAGTACCATATACATACATGCTCGGTCATTGAGTAGTTTGATGAAATGTAAATGGCTGAAGTAACAAATTCATGATTTTGTATGCCATGTATCATTGTCAATTTATCATTTAAGATTTTATTTGAAATATTTATTGTCTTTGATAACTTTGAATACATGATTGAGATATTTATCATTTAAGATATGTAGAAAGAGTGTTTTTTAACCCGACAACATTTTATCATTAATAAAAATGAATTTGAGGCAATATTAATGAATCACATTTCTCATTGTAGTTAGATCACGTTTCCCATAAAGGCTGCATCATGGTTGATGCGGGGTGGTAGAGATGAAGGTGTTGTGGTCTTTTTAAATGGTCTGAATTCACGTCTGTACACAAAAATAAGTACATGGTCCGACTTTCTCTTATTTTAGCCTCATAGTGTGCTCTTAGTTTATATCTCTAATGGCCCATACATTAGTAGCAAAAATCATATACAAGAAACACGATTTATACCAAATTTGGCTACGTAGTGTTCCTCAAACCATCATAATGAAAAATCCGGCATGCATATCCCCTCTTAAAAACTTATAATAAATGTAAATCAAACTCCAACCCTTGAACTCAAGATCTATGGTCTAATGAAAAATAATTCACAAAAGAAAATAAAATTTCATTGGATGTGTTTTTTTTTTTTTTTTTTCCCTTAAATTTTTTGTTCCTCTTTGATTAGATCCACAGGAAACGACACATATATAGGTAAGATGAACATATTTTGATGGGGGAAGGGATTGATTTTATTTCTTAAAAATAATCTTTACTGATCTCATTAAAAAATTAATTTTTAACAATTATATTTTATTTTTTTAGTTTTTAAAATTTATTTTAAAGAAAAAAATAAAAATAAGGTCAAAAGATAATTTTACCCCTCAATCACTTAATGTCAATAGACCTAGGGTAAGAGTGGATGGGTAATTTGTAATAAAATCATAAAATTAACCCTATCTATATATATTTTTGAACTAGTTAGCTATATTATTGTTTGCATGTTATATATGATTTGTTATGTTTGAGATTGAAAGGACCAAAGGTCCTAAATAATTGAGATATGATAGATTTTGAAGTGTTATTATTTTTGTGTATTACAAGATGAAATTATTGAAAAAATAATAATAATTATGGTATCGAAATTTTTAAGACATCTAGTATATTATAATTATGTGATAATGATAAATTGGCCTTTGAAATTGCATGAGCTAAGTTTTTATAATGTTTTATGATCATATGATTTTATTTTGATCCTATGATTTTTTTTTTTAATTTTTTTTTACATATTTGACCCAGTTTGACTATCGGTTAACAATTTTAAGTGAAATTTAGGATTGTTAATCAAATCTGAATGTATGTTAATATTTGTAATATATGTATAAATTTGATAGAATGTCAAACCGTAGTACAGGATCTAATTATGGATCCATGAACATGCACCTCTTTTCCTTGTGTTTTTTTTTTTATTAATTAGTTCCATACACAAATGATTATTTAAAGATTTCAAATTTGAGCTAGGTATTATCAACGTAACCACTACTACTAACAAAGCATAGCGTTTAGAATTTATGAAGCATAAATGATAATAGTAAAAGAAGAAGTTTGAAATAAAAAATTCCAAAAATGTGCTTGTAATTGCCTTCATAAAATTCCTTTTAATAATTCATTTTAGTTGTTATCTTATGAAACATAAATGAAATAGGTGACCAATTCAGTCAAAGATGAATTCGCATTTAAAAAAATGATAAATTGAAAAAAAAAAAAAACATAAGAACCAGAATGAAATTCTCCTAAGAATCTATCTTAATTCATAAATGTAGACTATTTTTGCTTCATTATATTTCATTTATAATCGAAACTATATGATATATATTTTGATATACATATTTATCATATGCTAATATTTTAAAATTTGTTCAAGTTTCAGGCCCTTTAAAGCCAAAATCCTAGCTTTGCCTTTGCTTATAGCATTAAAAATATATATATATTATAGTATTAAATTTTGATATATAATAATTTTTTGTTCATATCATTGTGTCATAGGCAGTGTTCTAAAACTTAACCTAGTAGGTCGAGTTATTGACAAGAACTCCCAAATCGACACCCTGTCGATCCGAGAATCCCTAGGTCTGGGTGTCTGCTCGGGCCAGACGAGTACGCAACCAAGTTGACCCGAGCGTTAGGTCAACTTGGCCAACGTGCCTAATCAAAAAACAAAAAAAAAAGTACCATTGACTTCACTCTCTTCTTCTTCTTCTTCTCTTATCATTAATTCAAAAAACCCACTAACAAAAACTCAAATCCAAAAAACTCACCAACAAAAACTCACCTATTGTCATCAATTACTGTCGTGACCGAGAGCATAACTAGTAATAGAACAAGATTTGAAACATTGCCAATTGTACATCTTCTTGTCAAGGATGTACTTGTTGTAGATGATATAAAAGTCATCTAATCTCCTTCTTGCTCACAACAACCTGCTGCCATTTTCGGCAACTTGTTATCTGGTCAAATACCATCGAAAAAGTAAAAGAGACAACAAGAGGCGTAGGTGGATGAAATTAGGTTTTTTAGGGTGATGATGATGATTTGTGTGGGGGATGAGAGAGGAGGCATGACATTAGAAGAGAGGAGGTTGAGAACATAAAAATCTGATGAGGGGGAAAGAGGCAGCATGAGAGTTAAGATTGTGAGAGAGGAGGCTGATCTGATAGGGTTTATGTATGTGTGTGTATGTGTGTGTCTCTCTTTTTATGTATATATATATAAAATGATTTTACCATCACTGCTTCATAACTTTAAAAAGTTCGGACGAATCAATTAATTATATTTGAATTAAATAGGAGAGAAAACTTGTTTTAGTAGAAAAAATGCAATTGATGAATTTGATTAGTTTGTTATTGCCACCTAGAGAGTAGAGATTGAGTTTCAATTTAATCCACAGGTAAATTAGTTACAAGAGAATCAGTCATTAATATGTAAATAGACATAAACCAAATTGACCTCCATAAATAGAGACTAAACCTAGTCTCCATTAAATAGAGAACCAGTACATACATATTATTGACTATTATTGTCTCATGTATCTACCAATATTGACTTTTATTGTTTTTTTCATAAGTTATTGTCAACTAGAGAGTGAAGATTGAGTTTCAATCTAATATGCAACTAAATTTGTTACAGGAGAATCACTAATTAATATGTGAACAGACATAAACCAAATTGGCCTCCTGAGATGGAGACCAAACCTAGTCTCCATGAAATAAAGACCAAACCTAGTCTAATGCATTTACCAATGATTGAATTTTATTGTTTTTTTTTTCCTCACAAGTTATTGCTGGCTAGTGAGTGAAGTTTGAGTTTCAATTAATCCACAAATAATTTAGTTACAAGACAAACACTTATTGATATACGAACAGACATAAAATTTTGGTGAGTTCTTTTCTTCTTCTTCTTCTTCTTTTTTATTTATTTATTTATTTTTTTAAGCATTGATAAAATTATTAAACTTTTAAATAAAAACTAAATTGAATTTCTTAACACCATTAGAGGCAGCTCGATATTACTTTTAAAAAGATGTTCTTTGTTTTTTGAGTTAAAGGAACACGTAAAACATGTTTGACATTTTAACACCGTAAAGTACATCTTAATGGAAAACAATTTACTTACGATTTCAAGTTTCTGTTTTCATTCTCTAAGGTACTGGGTCAATAACAGGTACGTACTAGAATGGAGACTAGGTTTGGTCTCCATCTCAAGAGGCCAATTTGGTTTAGGTCTATTCACATATTAATAAGTGATTCTCTTGTAACCAATTTAGTTGTGAATTAAATTGAAACTCAACTTTCACTCTCTAATTGACAATAACTTATGAAAAAAACAATAAAAGTCAATATTGGTAGATGCACGAGACAATAAAAGTCAATAATATGTGCGTATTGGATCTACGTTTAACGGAGACTAAACCTAGTCTTCATTTATGGAGACCAATTTAGTTTATATCTATTCACATATTAATGATTGATTCTATTGTAACTAAATTACCTGTAGATTAAATTGAAACTCAATCTCTACTCTCTAGTTGGCAATAACTTGTGAAAAAATTAATAAAAGTCAATATCATTGGTAGATGCATGAGATAATAAAATGAAAGTCAATAATAGACATGTACTAGGTCTCCATTTAATTGAGATTAGGTTTGGTCTCCATCTATGGAGGCCAATTAATGGAGACTAGGTTTGGTCTCCATCTATCGAGGCCAATTAATTTGGTTTATGTCTGTTTACATAGTAGTGAGTGTTTCTCTTGTAACTAATTTACTTGTGGATTAAATTGAATCTCAATCTTTAGTTTTTAGCTGACAATAACTTGTGATAAAAATAATTAAAGTCAATATCATTGGTAGATGCATAAGACAATAAAAGTCTATAATAGGTAAGTATTGGGTTGTGATGTATGAGTTAGAAAAAATATAACAATCTTGATCATTTATTATTTTTAGTGTCGATGTATGATTAGATTATCAGAAGTTTAGTTAAAAAAGAATGATAGAAAATCTTGCTCTTCATATAAGAGATGCCACATTCACTTGCCAAACCATCTATCGAAACTAAAAGGAAAAAAAATCAAGAACTAGAGATGAAACTTGTTTGTGTGTTTCAATTCTTTTGCTTCTTTCTGGTTTAAGTAGTTGTGTATCTCAACGAACTGCATTCCACCACTCTTAGCTGTCCTGACATGGCCACCTACCCATTGCCTGCAGCGAAAGACTTGCAGAAGACCTCCAATAGCAAACTTTACCATTCATGGCCTCTGGCCAGCGAGCGCAAGTGGGTATACTATACATAATAAAATGCAAAACAATGCCAACCTGACTTGGGTACTTTCATCTTCTCTATTCTTTATTCTTTTTAGTCAATAGTGAGATTGATTGATTGTGACAACCTCAGAAAATAGCGTTAAAAAACCGTGAGTTTTTAAACCAAAGCCAAAAGAATAAAATCATTTTATTAGGACCACCGTGTTCACGAAAAAGAGATCAAAAGAAATGGTTCATTCTTCTAGTTCTTGAACAATATTCCTCCTAAAAAAATGCTTATTTTAATTTTTTAATACTAGTTTTCAAACTCACGATGTTTTTCGAGTGCTAGACAAAAGAAGAACCCTAGTTGATTTTATTTTATCACCACTTGATGTTCACGATGTCTTTTCTATTGGTTCTGTAGTTCTACAATACGCGTTTGCCTCTTGTTCAGAATTTACACCGTACTGGGCAAGTTTCCTTAAGAAATTTATGAACCAAAAATTATGGGGACATGAGAGGGACGATCATGGTTGCACACAAGATGAATTTGGACCACAATTATATTTCCAGAAAGCTCTATCAATAAGGATGAAAGCTGGGGATATTGTAACTGCTCTAAAAAGCCAAGGTGTGATACCTGCCAATGGAAAAAAATTACTCATTAACTAGTTTCGTTAGTGCATTAAAAAGTGCAACTGGTACGGAAAAAGCCATGTTCACTTGTAAGAATGACAGTACAACACTAAGAGAATTGAGAATATGCGTTAACTGTAATGCCACAGACTTCATTGCTTGTAATGCGAATGAAATGAAGAAAGGAACAAATGATTCATATTCATGTACCAGTCAACAAATTATGTTCGCCGCACCATCCGGTTCAACATATGTTTGAGATGAGCTTTAAATAAAACATCAAATGTCACCAAGTAATACATGGGCATTTGAGAGTCTAGATCCCGGCATGATAAAGTTGCTTTGTAACTGTCTAGTAATCATGATCAAGGTAGTTTCCAACGAGACAAGTATTGTTGTTGTTGTAACTCTTGAGACGCTTAATAATTAATGAAGTCATGGTTTTTAATAATAGCTTATTATGTTTTGCAAATGCATTTGAATTGCATTAGAGATTTGATCGACAACTTTACAGATTTCCGGTCAGCACTTCATAAGGAAAATTTATTTCATAAGAAGATTTGCTGTATAGTGTATACATCAATAAAATATTTTTCCCTGCAGAAACATAATTTTCAAAGTTTCAATTCCAAATAGAGGAAATCCCACAATATAGCACCAAAAACAACACAAATTTTGAAAATTAAATAGCATTGAAAAACTTAGTTGTGTATATTAATACATTTACATGTTGTCAGTCTTATCTTTAGTGTAATAATTATTTCAAATAAACAATTTAAAAAGCAAAAAAGAAAAGGAAATTGTTATCTTCACTGCATTAGAAATGACACATTCACCGACTCAAATATTCATCAAAACTGGAAAAGGCAGTACAAATGAAACTTGTTTATGTCTTTTCACTTCAATTGTTTCTTTCTAGTTTTTAGCTTAAGTTATGTAACTCAAAATAATAATAATAATAATAATAATAATAATAAAATGATGTTTAGATCAAATATGTCCAAGTAGGAGTCGCTACTATTCCTTCGCATGATGGAGACCCCCTTTTTTCTCAGAATCACCTGCAAAACAACTAAAACCTTTGTTAGAGTGGCCCGGAGGTTTACTTCGAGAACATTTTCCGACGCCCAAATCAGCTACTTCTCTCTAGATAAGTTTTTCTCTCTAATTTTTATGTAAAAGTTCTACTGCTGTAAAAATGAGGAAAAGTTACCTTTTATAAGGAGAATTTTTTTTTTTTTTTTTTTTTTTTTGGGAATTGGCAAAAGGAAGGTGTCCATGTAAGGACAAGCCAAGGATGGTCGAATTGATTTGCTTGAGATGCACAAATACTTAAGCCAGAAAGAAGCAAGAAAAGTGAAAAGATACAAACAAGTTTCCTTTGTACGTAATTCTTGATTTGTTTCTTTTTAGTTTCAATGGGCGGTTTGGCTGGTTAATGTGGCCTCTCTTATATAGTCACTGTGCAAGATAATAAGTTTTTTATCATTATTTGTTGGGATAATACTATTTTTCCCCTTCCTCGATATAGTTTGATGACTTAATGTCAAAATTCTCCAATAATTTTGGAAATCGTTAATATCCCTCTTATCGATTTATGAAATATATCAAATGTCTCTATAGTGTATGAGGATGTCTAAAAAAAAAAAAAAACCTCTTACCATTAAAATTGACGTTAAATTGATGTATTTTACAATATATTTTAATTAAAGCTTTAAGTAAAATATGAGTACATGACACATACTTGGTTTTGCACATCTATTAAAATAGATATAGAGAGACTCGGTATATAAATTTCAGATATTTATGAGTTCTTCCTATACAACTTAAGAGTATGGTGATGAGTATTGTCATTCGGAGCGTTTGCTGGGAGAAAAAAGGTGTGTGGAGTTGGAGACAGAGACTACTCTTTTCTAAGATTTAATTAATCGATCCATACATGCATTCTTCTCTAACATATATTTGGAGGAAAAAAATATTTCTAACATTAAAAAAATAAAAAAATAAAAACACGAGTTTTAAAAATAACATTGAAAAATTGAGTTGGATTTTTCTAGAACCATTAATTTTCAAGTATACCTTCATAAATTAAAAATAGTGTGAACTATTTATATTTAAAAAAAGAAAAAAATTCGGTTTTCTACTGTTGTTTTTAAAATTCAAGCCTTTTTTTTTTTTTTTAATTTCTATATTGTGAGATTTTCTCTATTTGGAATTGAAATTTTGAAAATTATGTTTCTGTAGGGAAAGAAGATTCAATTGATGAAAAAGAGAGGTAATAAGGTCGTCTGACAGGAAATTTTCCCTACAAGTGATGACCGGAAATCTATAAAAGTCGTCCATCAAATCTCTATACAGTTTAAATGCACTTGCAAAAAACATAATATGCTACAATAAAAAACCATAACTACATCAATTATCACGCATCTCAAGAATTACAACAACAACAATGATACTTGTCTTTGTTGTAAACTATCACGATCACAATAATTATACAAATACAAAGCAGCTTTATTATATTGGGTTCGAACTCTAATTGAACCCCAAATGCCAGTATATATTTGCATGGTGACATATTTTTCGATCAATATGTTTTATTCAAAGCTTTATTTATTCAATCCCTACATACTTCTGTAGCATATATTTAAGGAGGTGGGAGGAACTTAATTTGACATGCTTTCGCCATTTCCTTGGGAATGCATGCAATGAACTCTTTGGCGTTGCGGTTAACGCATATTCTCACTTCATACACTAGTTGCTTCACACAAACGAGCATTACTTGGTCCTTACCAGTTACATTTTCTATTGCACTAACGAATTTAGACATCGGTAACCTTCTTCCTTGGTAGGTACCACACCTGACGAATTTAGAGCAGTCAGAATAGGCTGAAATTTGATCCCCAGTGTTAGAGTTCTTTGGAAATACTCTTTTGGTAATAATAGACCTTCAGTGGAACCATGTTTGTTCCACTCATGTTCTCAAAATTTTACGTTGAGCCTAGTGAAACTTGGCCAGTAGGTGGTTAAATTCTGAACAAGAGACGAATTCTTATCCTTTAACTGCAAAACCGACAAAAATGACATGATGAACATCAAGTGGTGAAAAATAAAATCAACTAGAGTTCCTTTTTCTTGCACAAGAAAAAAAGTGTGGGTTTGGAAACTAATACCAAAAAATTAAAATGAGTTTTTTTAGTACCATTATATTGTTCACAAACTAGAACAAAGGACGCAAAGCATTGTCTTTTGTTCTTGAACACTATGGCTCTAGTTAGAAAACTCACTTTTTTTAGTGTTATTTTTTGGTATTTTCACAATCAATCAACCCCGACTATTGACTTAAAAAAAATAAAGAAAGGAGAAGGGAGATGGAAGTACACAAGTAGTGTTGGCGTTTTTTTGTACTGTTTCATTCAGAGTAACCCCAGCAGCGTTCGTTGGCCAAAGGCCATGAATGGTAAAGGCTACTATTGGCTTCTAGGTGCAGGCGTTTAGCTGGCAAAAGGAAGGTGGCCATGTAAGGGCAAGCTAAGAGTGGTTGAACTGATTTGGTTGAGATGCACAAATACCTAAACCAGAAAGAAGCAAGAAAAATGAAAAGATACAAACAAGTTTGATTTGTAATTCTTGACTTGTTTCTTTTTAGTTTCGATGGATGGTTTGGCTGGTGTATGTGGCCTCTCTTATATATTGAAATATCATTTCTTTTTTGGTTGTTATAGATAAGGTCTAATATGCAAACAAACAATAATCAATCAATCATCCTATGATATACATCACAATTACAAGAGTCATATTACTATACATAGACAACTTTAAAAAAAATAAAATAAAAAATTAAAGCTAATATCAAATGGGTTAAAAGTCTATTGAAAGAATCAATCACTACTTATGTAGGTTAAATATTTACTCTCATATTGAGAAACAATTACTCCATGATAAGTGGATAAAATTACTTATACAAAGCTTGTAAAATATAATGGAACTTGAGAGTAAGTATTCTCTATTATCATTTTTTTTTGTTAAAATTTTCATAATCTAATGATAAATTAACATAAAAAATAGTAACTGACCAAGAATGTTACATTTTTTCTCTCTCATGTATCACTCAAATTTTATTAAACTTCTTTAAGAAAAAACTTAGCAAAAACAAAACTTAGCAGAGAATTTTTACTCAAAACACTTGAACCTCTATCACTATAAGATGAATGGAGAAATTTGTACACTTACCTGTATTAGGAGGAAATGTGCATTTGGAAAAAAATAAAAACTGGTAAATATAGCATTATTATAGTAGATATTAAAATTTGCATGGTTTTTGTTAAAGAGTTTAATTTATATAGAGAGATTTCATTCTTCTTTAGCATAGACATTCGCATTTTAAAACAAAATATTCGACAGATACTCCTATTAAGCCTCTTGAAAATGAAGCATCTAGCATCCACTATGAGGAGGCAACACTACAAATAAGAGCATAAGAGAAGGACTATTTAATAACTTACACCTGAGATATTAAAAATAAATTAAAAAATTCATGTCATTTTAAAGTCTTGAATATTTTTTCAATAAAAACTTGGAGGATAAAAAGTGCTTAAAGCCTCACTTATTAAAACCAGGGAGAGCATGAACTTAGTGAAACATAATAGAAAGATACACCCAAATCATATGGCCTTATTGTCAGCTAGGTGATTTCTAGTTAGCCTAGGTGCACTGCTAGTTCATTTTTGTCTATGAGATGTCTTATCACACTGTTTTGTATAGGGCTAAATGTATCATTCTTTTTTGCAATAAATTTTTTATATAGAGAGTATACAAAATTTTTATACACAGATTATTATATCAAGAATCCGGACAGATCAGAGAATTGGAGCATGTCTTCCTAGCTACATATATATTAGCCATTTCAAGCCAAAAAGTCATGAGATAAATTTAGTCATTTAACTGTTTCTAAGGCCAGATAAGTTATCAAACCATAATCCAGCATGTGAAGAAGTTTGACATATTTTCTCCTCAATCCAAAAATGAAAAGAATAAGCAATCAACCTTTTGCGAGAAAATAGGAATGTAATATTTTTCCCCTTAGGACTTGAGTGAGAATAGTATTTATTCATTCTTAAACCACAAGAGGAAAATAAAACGAACTTGATTTTTGCACAATAAATTACATAATGAGGTGAAAAGAAAATACAGCCACTTCAAATCATGATGGTAACTATTCATAAAAGTCATCTAACCTCTTCATAAACCCAAGTATTTAATTATATCCTGATTAATGAGAAAATCGTAGTTTTCTCATAAATATCATGTGATTGGAGTAAGATCATTCAGTACCACTACAAGTAAGCAACGTCTTTGAAGATACTTATCGGTAATAATCTAATGGCACATTCAACTATGTGCACCACTCAAGGCCAATCATCGGAGAAACCAGACGTATAAGTCAGATAGGTTGTTGCAGCCTTGCGAAAAATAGCTTTATATGAAAATACAACATCAAGAAAATAATACAAATCCTAATACATTATTGATTTGGCAAATAATATTATGAACATGAACTCTGTTAGAAGTATACCTGGGTTGTCTTTTTGTGAACAATCCAAGCTCCACAAAAAAAGGTATTTTCATCATCAATGTTGATCAACTTATCATGTCTTCCAGACGACCACCAAAGAATGCTATAGATAAAATAAATACAAATTAATTCCAACATATCACGTTCTCTCATAGTGCATTTTCCTTCTAGTCAACAATTTTAAACGAACTTTCAATACTTCAAAATATAACTAGATGCCAAATCTGAAGGAGCAAAAAACTGTTAAACTAGAATAAACAAACTCACCAATTAATCTTACCGACATGTGAATCAAGAGCAGCGACTTGTTTGAATTGAGGCGTATTCAGTTGGCCATATAACTCTGAAATCTGCCATATCGTGGCTCCATAGGTAAACTAACTCACAGATGAGTCATGAGTGGATCAAATGATAAACTAATTTGAAAGAAAAATATATCAGATAGAGTAAGATCAGATCTCTCCAAGCTCTTCAGATTTCGAAGTGGTCTCAAGCTTTGCCTTTATCATTTCTTCTTGGAAAAAAGGGGGAAGAGAAAAAAAGGATAACCAAAAACTGCATGTGAGAAACAAATTTCCGGACTCGAGCATAAACTATAAGTTTCAGTAAGTTTCTAAGATACCATAAAGAATTATGTCCTAGAGAAGAAAAAGGAAAGTAGGACCAATCTACCATAAATACCCGATCAATCTACAGATAATTGATAGCCTAACTGAATCAAACTGTGAATATAAGACAGCTAGCTTTAAAAATGATTACACCATAAATTTGATTATATGAGCAACTACCTTGGGTTTTGTTATCATGTGACTATAAGACAATATAGTAATTCTAAATCAATAAGTCTAAGGAGTCATTTGTTTTTTTCACTTAAGACTTAATAGTGCTGAATTGCATCTACTAAGTTATTTTCATTTGTTTTTTTAAGCGGTCAAATCACTTAAAACTATAAAAAAACAACTGAAAAAATTAAGTAAGAATTTTTAACTTTTCATTTAATTGCAAATCACTTAATGATATTCAAAAAATTTTATTCCAAATCTATCCTCCCAAAATAATATAATTTCAAATTTATCATAATTTTATATTACTCAATTTTTTTTTCTTGATACTTACAAAAAACATATTTAAAAAGTAAAACTTAAATACATCTCATCCCGAATTATCTTGGAATTGAACTAATATATTTTAATTTATAATTTAAACATTCATTTTTTAGTTATTTTCTTAAATATATTAATATATTTAAATATAAATATGACTAATGCTATTATATTTTTTAATAATATTTTAATTATGAATAAGATATTATTAATATGTACATAAAAATATTTTAGAATTTATTAAATTATTTATTTTCAAATATTTGTATTAAATTAATTAAAATTACATAATGACAAATAGCACAAAGGGTATAAACGTCAACTTATTAGTTTTCAGACAATTTTAAATTTTAAAAACAAACAAATTTATAACATATTCAGAGGTAAGGGAACAAAAAAAAAAAAACATATTATTCAGATTTCAGATTTCAAACACTATTGAGTCTTTAGTCTTCAACAGTACTGTTCAGTCTTTAGACAAAAAAAGGAACGACCCTTAAGACAATATAGTAACTCAAAAAAAAAAATAATAATAATAATAAAGGAAAAGGAAACCAACAAGTCTCATACAGCCATAAATTGGTATACCAGAGTCTGTTTAGACAGTGAAATCTAAAAGGTTGTCGATCAAATCTCTAATGCAATTCATATGCATTTGCAAAACATAATAAGCTATTATTAAAAACCATAACTTCATTAACTATTAAGCGTTTAAAGAGTTACAACAGCAACAATCTTGTCTGGAAACTATTTTGGATCGCGATTATTATACAAATACAAAGCAGCTTAAACATACAGCGATCTAGACTCTCAATTCCACCACCAGATACTCCACTAGCAGATGATATTGGTGGGAATATAAATTGTGGCGTCCGGGCACATGATGCTTGATTCATTTCTTTCGCATTGCAAGGAATGAATTCTGTGGCGTCACGGTTAACACATATTCTCAATTCTATTAGTGCATCTTTAGAACAAGTGAGCATTACTAGGTCCGCACCAATTACACTTATTAATGCATTAACGAATTGAGTTGATGAGTAATTTATTCCGTTAATAGGTATCACGCTTTTCTGTTTCAGAGCAGGTACAATATCCTCAGCCTCCTTCCTTATTGATAGAGCATTTTTGAAATAAAATTCTGGTTCAAATTCATCTTGCGTGCTACCATGCTTGCGCCACTCGTATTCCCAAAATTCTTCGTTCGAACGTCTAGTATCGACACTTGGCCAGTACTTGGTTAAATTCCCAACAAGAGGCAACGTCGTATCTGTGAACTACAAAACCAATAGAAAAGACATCATGAACATCAAGTGGTAATAAAATAAAATCAACTAGCGTTCTTTTTTCTAGCACTGTGGAAAAAATTGTGTTTTTGAAAACTAGTACTAAAAAGTTAAAATAAGTTCTTTTTTTTTTTTTTTAAGTACGAACAGTGTTCAAGAACTAGAAGAATGAACATGCCTTTTTGAACTTTTGTTCGGGAACACGGTTGTCCTAACAAAATGATTTTATTCTTTTGGCTTTGGTTTAAAAGCTCACGGCTTTTTTTAAAAGCTATTTTCTGAGATTTTACAGTCAATCAATCTGGCTATTGACTAAAAAGAAAGAAGTAGAATAGAGAAGATGAAAGTACGTACCCAACTCAGGTTGGCATTTTCTTGAACTCGCTTACTTAGAGTAGAGCCTCTTTTGTTCGCTGGCCAGAGGCCATGAATGGTAAAGGTTTCTTCTGGTTCAGACTTGCAATGGTTTTGCTGGCAAAAGGTAGGTGGCCACGTCAGGACAAGCCAAAAGTGGTCAAATGCATTTTGTTGAGATGCAATGCTACTTAAACCAGAAAGAAGCAAAGTAAATGAAAACACACAAACAAGTTTCATCTCTAGTTCTTGATTTTTTTTTTTTTTGGGGGGGCAGGGGGGGGGGGGGGGGTGGTGGTGGTGGTGTGGTTTGTGGTGGGATGGTTTGGCAGGTGAATGTGGCATCTCTCTTATATAGGCAATAGCCAATCAATCATTCTATGGTGTACAAGCATGCGAATTCCAAGTCATCATACATTTGATATGAACAAAGTTGAATTAAATAAAAGGTTCTGATAAATATATATAATATCATTCATAATTATATAACTAGTCAATGACAAACTGTCAATAACCATAGCTTATGGCGAGTGGCAAATCCACTATGGCGGGGCCATATAGTGTAGTACGCTTCGGAGCAATTTCCTCTAAAGTGTAGGCGCCCACCACACGATGATGTGTTGATATGCAGCACCACGAAATTCTAGGATTCCCGTTACTCTCCAGTGCCCGCCAGTGACAAAACCACTGTATGGCCTGGCCATTAAATTTTTTTAATTTTTTAATAATTTATATTATGAAATATTTAGTTAAAAATATAAAATCATAAATAGTTTAAATTTTAATTCTTGTTTATTTCATCTAACAATAAACATGAACAATGAAATATTTTGATCTGACTATTATTATATATCATTTTAATTTTTATGATTAAGAAAGTAATTAAATTATTTTATAATTTTAAGATAATAAAACATCAAATTAACTAATTTTTACTTTTTTATTTTCCATTCAAGCTTTCCCTTTTTTATTAAGTTTTTTATTCTAACTTAAGCCATTGTTTATTATTATTATTTTATCATCTTTCATGATATCTTTTTCGTGGCCACAATTTTAACTCACAGTCATGGATTGTTTTCAATTATACAATCTCGAATATGTAGTTTATTAGTTTTCAAAGTTTTTTTGGATATATTTGTAGAGAGAGGATTCTCTATTAATATTCATGTTTATATTAATTTTAACTAAAATAAAGTGGTTTAACAAAAAATTATGAGTTAAAATAATTTAATTTTTTATTTTAGTTGAAATTTAAGGAATATGATTGAAGTTGAAATTTAACTAAATTTTAAGAAATATGATTGAAGTTACTCTGTCAGTGGAGTATAATTGTAAAAGAATTTGTTTATTAATTCTATTTTTAAAATAACCAACTTTTTATTAAAAAAAAGGGATTTGATGATCTTAGGGCCAGGTGAGGCGGTGTGCTGGATCTCCATTTAATGGAAGCCAGGGTGGCAAAAATGACACTGGAAGTAGAGAGTTTTTTGAGCTAGCATGTATGGTGGTTTAACTGATACGTTGTTTTATGTTCTTGGAAAAGTCCGTCACTCTTGGAAAAGTTCGTCACTCCATGCACTGGCTATGCTACAAACAACAAATATACAAACACACCGAAGTCCAACGTGAAACCTGCAACAACCGGCTTCAACCACTTATAAAATATGGTATTATAGTGCTACATAATTATTTTAATTTATTATTAATATTTTATTATTGAATTAATATATAATTAAAATAATATATAAATAGAATATTTTTATTATAAATTATTATATTATATTCATTTTTTTATTATTAATATTTCATTTTAACGTTGAAGTTGTTCACTTAACAATTTCAACGTTCTTCTAAACAAGTTAGGTAACGTTAACTTATTAAGATCAATGTCCAAGTTGGTCACTGGTTAAGTTGGATATTAACGGAATATCTAAAGTTATTAAAATTTAACAAAAATAGACGTATGACATCAACAAATATCGAAGTTGTTCCCTTAACAACTCCAATATCCATCTTAACAAGTTAGATGACATTATCTTGTTAAGACCAATGTTAAAGTTATTGATCAGTCGAGCTTGACGTTAGCGCAACATCTAAATTTGTTAATATTTAATAAAATTGGACATATGATATCAGCAAACATCGAAGTTGTTACGTTAACAACTCCAACGTCTTTTTTAACAAGTTAGGTAATGTGAACTTGTTAAGATCAATTTCTAAGTTGTTTATTTATCAAGTTGGACATGAGTACAATATCTGAAGTTGTTAACATTTAACAAAAATAGACGTATGATCTTAGCAAATGTCCAAGTTGTTCCCTTAACCACGTAAATGTTCTTCTTAACAAGATGGATAACGTCAACTTATTAAGACCAACTTCAAAATTATTTAGCTATCAAGTTGGACGTTAGTACAAGATCTAAAGTTGTTAAAATTTAATAAAAATGCACGTATAACCTCAACAAATGTCGAAGTTATTGCCTTAACAACTCCAACGTCTTTGTTAACAAATTAGGTAACGTCAACCCACTATTGAAGTTGTTAAACCATCAAGTTAGACGTTAGTGCAACATCTGAAGTTTTTAAAATTTAACAAAAATAAATGTATAACGTCAGCAAACGTCAAAGTTGTTTCCTTAACAACTGCAACTTTCTTCTTAAAAAGTTAGGTAATGTCCACTTGTTAAGACCAATGTCCAAGTTGTTCACCAGTCAAGTTGGACGTTAGCGCTATGTCTGAAGTTGTTAAAATTTAACAAAAATGGATGTATGACATCAGCAAACATCGAAGTTATTGTCTTAACAATGTTAATGTCCTTATTAACAAGTTAGATAACGTCAACTTATTAAAACCAACATCGAAGTTGTTTAGCTATTAAGTCAGACGTTAGTGCAATGTCTAAAGTTGTTAATATTTAACAAAAATAAACGTATAACATCAACAAACATTGAAGTTATTTCCTTAACAATTTCAACATCATTCTTAACAAATTAGGTAACATAAACTTGTTAATACCAACGTCGTGATGGAACAGCCTCCCATCACGCCTATTAATGACGGAGACAGCCTCCCGTCACATTTAGTCGTGCAGGAAGGGAGAGCATTCTATCTAGTGTGACTAAAGAGCCTTATGTCATGCCCAAGGCAAGCATAACGGGAGAGCCTCTCATCACCCTCAAGGTAAGTGTGACGAAAGGCTGTGCTGCCACGCATAGACGTGATAGGAGGCTATCTCATCACAACGTTAGTCTTAATAAGTTGATGCCACCTAACTTGTTAAAAAGGATGTTGGAGTTGTTAAAGAAACAACTTCTATGTTTGTTGACATCATACATCCATTTTTGTTAAATTTTAACAATTTCAAATGTTGTACTAACGTCCAACTTAACGGTAGAACAACTTCGACATGGGTCTTAACAAGTTGATGTTACGTAACTTGTTAAGAAGGACATTGAAGTTGTTAAGGGAATAACTTTGAAATTTGCTAACATTATATATCTATTTTTGTTAAATTTTAACAACTTTAGACATTGTACTAATGTCAAACTTAATGCCTGAATAATTTTGACATTAATCTTAACAAATTAACGATACCCAACTTGTTAAGAAGGACATTGGAATTATTAAGAGAATAACTTTGATGTTTGTTGATAATAAGGTGTGATAGTAAAGTCTTCTCTCAAGGCCTTCTTGTCACTCATGGGTGTGATAATAAGTCCTTTTTCATAGCACACATGATATTAAGGTCTTCTCTCACGGCACAAGCGTGACAAGAAGGCCTCCTGTCACGCTTGTTATTTTTTAGACTTTTATAGGACATTTGATCCAACTACTTTAAGTATTTATTTATTTATCTTTGTTTTTATGCAATTAAAAATCAATTAAATTACTCATTATTTTGAATTTTGACTTTAACATTTTGTATTAAGTTTTTTTTTTTTTTTAATAGTATTAAGTATAGTTATTAATATTAGTACATGACGGGAATATTATTATTGTCGTACAATCTACACCCTTAGGAAGAAAGAAATTTACAGCAACAACAAAGCAAAAAACTTTATTAAATGAATACAGAAGGTACAAGTCAAGAAACTTGACTAGAAAATTTAAATTCATTTAATCAATTTAACGTCCAAAAATTACAAATTATTATATCCTAACATGAAATATTACTATGTATAGTGCAATTACATCTAATTGAATTATATAATTTATTTTTTAGAACAAAAATTTCAAATTATTATATAAGTTTTTATATTAAATTTAGAATTCCCTTTTTTATATTTATTTTGTGACAATAAAATTTATGTATAGCTCATATAAATAATAAATATATTAAGTTACATCTACAATGTTGATGCAAATCTTGTATATAAAGATACAACACCTACAGTCTAATTGAAACATAACCTTAAGAAAAATTAAAATAAGTTTATAATGAAAAACTCTGACCCATTGATTATGTCATTTAAAAACCAAAATTATAAAGAATTTTGACCCATTAAATATATAATAACAAAGAACTAAAATTATGACAAGAATACTATTGACGTCATGCCCACGAAATAGATGAGAAAGTGGGAGATAAGTTATGGTTTTCGATTGCCATAAGTATAGCTTGATAAGATCATGATTTCAATCGCCACAACCGTAACTTGACAAGATCATGATTTCGATCGCCACAAACATAACTTGATAAGATTATGATTTTGATCACCACAAACATAATTTGATAAAATCACATGTTCATGAAGAATATAAGAGAGAAAAACCGATAATTAATCATCGTCATCCTTAGACTCCATATTTCGTTATTCTTGGTACAACCATGATATGCAACATTTAAAGGCTCCAAAATACATATTTTCAAAAACCATTAATGTTGGTGGTCATAAGAGAGAAAAACTAATAAATAATCATCGTCATCCTTAGACTCCATATTTCGTCATTCTTTGGTACAGCCATGATATGCAACATTTAAAGGCTCCAAAATACATATTTTAAAAAACCATTAATGTTGGTGGTCATCCACCTAACTATCCTTATTAATGGAAAAAAAAAAAAAAAAAAGGCCCCCCTATTGATTACAAGCTAATAAAACACACTCTGAAGATCTTAAAGATAACAAATATTAAATACATAAGGAAATATTGAACTAAATTTGTGGAAATGTTGAACCAAATTGGTGTAATTATTGACTTCTATCCACCAAACTTAATCAGTCATAACTTCGATTTCATCTTGGAAACTTCGTTTGACGTGTTTTAATATGCCAAAATAAAATTAAAACCCTAATCTTTCCAATAAGCTATGACATATTTCAAAACTTCTTCGAAATCAAAAGATATGAAGTCACAAAAATATCTCTCATACAAAATCTACTGCTCACTAAAGTTCCATCATTCCCTCTTTCCTCAAAACGATTTTTCCTCAAATCATGACCCATCGAGTTGTCCAAAATCTTGATTAAAAACCTAGAAAGAATGTTAGAAGAAAAAAAATCTCTCACACTCTCTCACGTGTTTAACTTTATTATTATTTCTTTTAAATCAAACCAGTACGCATTTAAATATATATAATGGGTAGTGGATGTTTGATGTGCATACTACTAAGAACAAAAGACCCAAAATTAAATTGATAACTCAAACTAGAATTAATTAATCTAAAGTTCTGATACCAACTGATATAAACCCCGTATATAAAAATACAACACATATAGTCAAATTAAAACACAACCCTAAGAAAGATTAAAACAAGTTTATAACGAAAAACTTTGACTCATTGATTATGTCATTCAAGAACCAAAATTATAAAGAATTTTAACTCATTAAATATATGATAACTAACAACTAAAATTATGACAAGAATGATATTAATGTCAGTTCGAAGACATAGATGAGAAAGTGAGAGATAAATCATGCTTTTTGATCACTCGAGTATTCACTCCCAAAAAGAATGTTAGAAAATCCTCACAACACGCCAATCACGTGTTTCACTCCAATCACTCACGTGTTTCATAAAACATTGATGCAACCAATACAAAAAAAAAAAAAAAAAAACCCTAAAAAAATTAAAGATTAAATCAAAAAAGAAAAATAAATTGAATAATCAAACCTGAATTACTACCCAACGCTCTAATACCAAATGATGCAAACCCCATATATAAAGATACGACATTCACAGTCAAATTGAAACACAATCCTAAAAAAGATTAAAATAGGTTTATAATGAAAACATTAACTCATTAATTATGTCATTCAAGAACCAAAATTACAAAGAATTTTGACATATTGAATATACGATAATCAAGAACCGAAATTATCACAAGAAACCTTGACTCGTTGATAATATGACAACCAAAAACCAAAGTTATGAAGGAACTTTGACCTGTTGGTTATATGTCATCAATTAAAAACTAAGTTATAAAAGAATGATATTGACGCCACTCCCAAGGCATAAATAAGAAGGTAGAAGATAAGTCATGATTTCGATTACCACAAATATAGCTTGGTAAGATCACATATTCATAAAGAATAAAAGAGAAATAAATCTCTCTTCTTTTAACCAAGAAATTGGCTCCATCCTAATTCAAATTCGTTCTCTTTTGGTACAACATGATATGTCATATTTAAAGGCTACAAAATACATATTTTTAATAAAAATTAATGTTAGCAGTCATCCACCTAATAACCCTATTGAAGAAAACGCCCCCTTGTAATTAGTGTTGGCAGTCATCCACCTTTTAATTACAAGTCAATAAAACACACTCTGAAAATCTAAAAGATAAAAACATTAAATATATGAAGAAATATTGAACCAAGTTGGTGGAAATGTTGAACCAAGTTGGTGCATTTGTTGACTTCTATTTGCAAAACTTAATCAGTCATAACTTTATTTTAGAAACTTCATTTGATATGTTTTAAAATGCAAAAATAATGCAAAACTCTGGTATTTCCAATGAGTTATGACACGTCTTGAAATCCCTTCAAGATAAAATAATAATAATAATAATAATAAAGTCTCAAAAATACCCCTTTATCAAAGATAGTGAGAATTTGGAACATTTTTGTTCCTTGGTTCAAATTCATGTAATGGAACACTTTTGTGTCAATTTGCATCAACTTCCATCATTCCCACTTTTCTCAAAATGATTTGTCTTCAAATCGTGACCCATTTTTATGGTTGTTCACAGCTGGAATTGAAACCTAAAAAGAATATTAGAAAATCCTCACAACACTCTCTCACGTGTTTCACTTCAATCATTCACGTGTTTCATAAAACATTGATATAGCCAATACAAAAAAGAAAAATCCTAAAAAAATATTAATAACTAAATTAGAAAAGAAAAATAAATTAAAAAATCAAACCTGAATTAATACTCAAAGCTTTAATATCAATTGATAAGAACCTCATATATAATGATATGACACCTATAATTAAATTGAAATACAATCCTAAGAAAGATTGAAATAGGTTCATAAAAGAAACTTTAACCTATTGGTTATATGTCGTCAATCAAGAATCAAAGTTATAAAAGAATGTTATTGACGTCACTCCCAAGATATAGATAAGAAAGCGGGAGATAAGTCATAGTTTTGATCATCATAAGCATAGCTTAACAAGATCATATATTCATAAAAAACAAAGAGAAATAAATTTCTATTCTTTTAACCAAGAAGTTGGCTATATTCTCATTCAAACTCATCATTTTTTGGTATAACCATGATATGTCATATTTAAAGACTCGAAAATACATATTTTAAAGAAAAATTAATGTTGGCAATTATTCATCTAACCCACCCCACTGAAAAAAAAAAAAAAAAAGTCTCTTTTGATTACTAGTCAATAAAATATACTCTCAAAATCTAAAAAATAACAAACATTAAATACATAAGGAAATATTGAATCAAGTTAGTACATTTGTTGATGTCTATCCGCCAAAACTTAATTTGTCATAACTTCATCTTGGAAACTTTATTTGATGTGTTTTAATTACCAAAATAAAGTTAAAACTTTGGTCCTTCTAACAAGCTACGACACGTCTTAAAATTCCTTCAAAATCAAAAGATATAAAATCCCAAAAGTACTCCTCGTGCAGAATCTATTGCTCATTAAACCATCATGAGAATTTGAAACTTCTTTGCTCCTTGGTTCAAATTCACATAATGGAACACTTCTATGTCAATCTACGTTAGTTTCCATCATATCATCTCTTCCAGACAGCCAGCAAAGAGTGCTATAGATAAAATAAATTGAAATTAATTCCAACATAGCACATTGTCTCATAATGCATTTTCCTTCTAGTCGACAGTTTTAAATGAACTTTCAATACTTCAAAATATAACCAGACACCAAACCTGAAAGAGCAAAGAACTGTTAAAACATAATAAACAAGCTCACCAATTAATATTATTGACATTTGAATCAAGTGCAGCAACTCGTTCCAACTGAGGCGCATTCAGTTGGCCATATAAGTCCAAAATATGCCATATCATGGCTCCATAAGTAAACTAACTCATAGATGAGTCATGAGTGGATCGAATGATAAACTAACTTGAAAGAAAAATATATCAGATAGAATAAGATTAGACCTTTGTAAGCTCTTTAGATTTCGAAATGGCCTCAAGCTTTGCCTTCATCATTTCTTGCTAGAAAAAAACAGGGGAACAAAAAAAAAAATAACCAAAAACTGCATGTGAGAAACAAATTTCCGAAGTCGAGCATAAACTATAAGTTTCAATAAGTTTCTAAGATACCATAAAGAATTTATAGTACTTGTCTTAGAGAAGAAGAAGGAAAATGGGACCAATCTACCATAAATACTCAATCAATCTACAGTTAATTGATAGCCTAACTAAATCAAAATGATTACACCATAAATTTGATAATATGAGCAGCTACCATGATTTTTGTTATCACGTGACTATAAGACAATATAGTAACCCTAAAACAACAAGTCTAAGACAATATAGTAATTCTAAAAAAACAATAATAATAATAAAGGAAAAAGAAACCAACAAGTCTCATCCAGCCATATATTGGTATACCAGAGTCTGTTTAGACAGTAAACAAACGCTCAACTACAAGAACTGATAGAACATAAATTACACTTACCAATATACCGGACCAGGCAATTTTCAAAACTTGTGAATCTATGGTGAATAAATGAGAAAATGCTCTAAAGCCAAGGAATAAAATACCAACCAAAAATAATAGCTTAAAAGATGTGAAGTGCTGACCGGAAATCAAAAAGTTGTGGAACAAATCTCTAATGCAATTCATATGCATTTGCAAAACATAATAAGCTATTACTAAAAACCATAACTTCATCAAGTGTCTAAAGAGTTACAACAACAACAATCTTGTCTAGAAACTACCTTGATCACGATTATTATACAAATACAAATAGCTTAAACATACTGCAATCTGGACTCTCAATTCCACCGCCATATACTTCTCTTGTAAGAAAATTATCTCAGCAGGATTTTGTGCTAACCTCTTCAGTTGATCATCGTACCAAGCAGCAATACCAATCACATGATCAGCAACATCTTGGTGATGATCATATAGTCACTGACATAGCAAGTCAGATTGCTTGAGAAGCAAACAATCTGATAGATGGTTAGAGCAAGGGTATGGTTCATTGAGTGTGAGCTGAGCTGACAGTTTTTCAGTTATTCTTTGAATGGTTAGGATTAATTCAGTTAGTGATTAAGGGCTGAGATTTAGTTTAATCTTTGTATATATATATAGTGGTTCTTGTTCTAGACTGGTTAACATGAATAAAATCTAGAAAAATCCTCCATGTTTAATATCTGCAATTTCTCTCTTTACACCATTGAAATGATCAAATTTCTATTCTTGAATCCTGCTAAATCATTACATGGTATCAGAGCTGTAACCGACAAACATCATCATGTCATCAAATTCACAATCCTCTTCTCTGCATCAAATGAATCAAGAATCATCACTCGTTTCTACGATGGATTTTCAATATCTGGCTAAAACCTTGAATTTCAATCTACCGATTGAGCTTGATAAGCTTAACTATGTTAATTGGAAAGCTCAATCTCTGTTGCAATTCGGGCTTTGGAGTTAGAGACTTTATCTTAGAGAGCAGATTGGTGCCTGAACAAGTTATTGAAGATCTTGGTGAAAATGGAGTGATTAAAGAGACTCGTATCAATCCAGAGTACAGGACATGGAAGCGAGCAGATCAGCTCCTGTTGCGTTGGCTTTTATCAACAATTGGAGAGGAAGTCTTGGGTCAAGTAAATCATTCTAAAACCTCTCTACAAGCTTGGTAAGTTCTTGAAAGGTTGTATTCCAAACAATCTGTGGTTAGAACTCTTCAACTAAGGCGTCAACTCCAATCAACTAGGAAAGAGTCTCTTTCTATTAGTGATTATATCCTGAAGTTTAAAACCATTAGTGATGGTCTTGCTACTGCTAGTCAGGTAGTGTCAGATCATGACATGATTCTCAATGTGTTTAATGGTCTAAGTCATGAATATGATATTGTTGTTGTCTTAGTTTCATCTCAAATCAAAACAATTAGTTTGCAAGATGTGCAATATCTTCTTCTAATGCATGAACAGCTCATAGAGCAGCTTAATTCTGTTTTTCAAGTGAATTTTGCTTCTGCTAATGCAAATATGGCAACAAGCTTTGATGGACAAAGGGGAAATAGAGGTGGATATCAGCCTAATAGAGGGGCAGGCCGAGGCAGGAATAGAGGAGGCAGAAGTGGAAATGGAAGATGGAATAATCAGACGATTTATTGTCAACTTTGTCAGAAGAAAAATTAAAAAAGATGAAAAGCTGGTGACCGGCTAAGGAAGTACAGAAGAGAGAGAAAGTGAAATGAGAAAAAACCCATTGAATCCATATAAAATATAACCCAATTCAAAATTCCAATAAATTGTTATGGATAGATATATAAATTCCATGAGATCATATATAAACCCATTGAATCCATATAAAATATAATCCAATTCAAAAAGGTTTTTTTTTTTTTTTTTTCTTTTAACTACTTTAAATGTCTTGGAAGTGAAATATATATATATATATATTTTTTTTTGGTTACTTTGTTATGGGTGAGAAACTCTATACATAACTGATGTATGTCCTTGTGGCACATCAATTTAACTAAACTTATTAAAAAATAATAATAATAAGTACCTCTCCTTCTTAATAAAGGTTCGTAGTCTAAACATACTTTAATGAGATAATTAGCAAACAATAAACATAACTTAAGCATAGGGGTGGCAATTCGGGTTGACGTGTCGGGTTGGACACAACCCGAACTCGATCCGATAATTTTTTACACGACCCGATAAGGAAACGGGTTGAACCCCCTCAACCCGAACCCGACACGGTTACTAACGGGTCAACCCGTTAATGACCCGTTTAATCGATATGTTAATAACCTATTTAATCGACATAAATAATAACTCGTTTAATCGACCCGTTTATGACTCATTTAATGATAGTTAATACATTTAAATTTTAATATAGATATAATAAAAAACAAAATTAAAATAAAGATACATAAGACGTAAAAAATACAATTATCCACAAATACAATCCAAACCATAAAAATACAAATGTTTACAAAGATGATTATAAAAATATCTTTACAAATATAATCCTTCATATTAAAAAAATAAAATAAAATAAATTTTTTTTATGTAGTTTTTATAATAGAAAAACAATATCAAGCGTTGATTACATCCGCCAAACTAAACTTGTCAAAAAATAATAATTAAAAGTTAACTAATTAGGAAATTATACATTTATACATGAAAAAAATAGTTTAACAAATATTTTATCCAAACCAATAAAATTTTACTACTACATGACAATTTGTGATGAGATGAAATATAGAGATGAAGTTTGGAGACTTTTGTTTATGTTAGGGTTTAAACTTTGAAGGATATATATATATATATATATATCTACCACTAAAATTACATGACTATCCTTCCAAAATAAAATTATTTTTTTACCTTTATTTAACGGGTCAACCCATTACCCGTTAGATAGAACACGAACCCGACCCGATAATTAAACGGGTTAAACGGGTTGATCCGTTTATTTACCCAACCCGTTAATGTTCAATCCTAACCCGTAATAATTGTATCGGTTTCGTGTCGACCCGTCGTGTCGGGTTCCAAATTGTCAGCCCTACTTAACCAAATTTACCTCAAATATCATACAAAATAGTGTAATGATCATCAGAAATAAATTACATATATTCATAAATGATATATTCGTACCTCAAAATTTGAAAAAAAATCCTAACTGATTTGAAGAGCAGCGGCTGTCATCTTAGAGGTGACATTGCTTCTCACTTCTGGTGCGTAAGGAACTAACTGGATGAACTTGGTTCTCACTTAAGGACTTGACTAGGGGCGGTTCAATTAGAGTACTACTGCTAGGTTTGTCAGAATTAATTAAAGCCGAAGAATCTTCAACAGGGTGCATGTCTTTATGAGGAATCAATAACCAGATTATCCAGTTAAACGACAAACATGGAAGCAATTATATAAGATGTCTGACATTACTCTTAATGAAATAAATGCAATTACGGGTGAGCTCAAGAAATTGTCTAAAGGCTTGAATATTCCTTAAATATTGAGCTCAAAGAATTGTCTAAAGGCTTGAATATTCCTTAAATATTGGTATACACCCATGCTTGCATACTGCTTACATATTAAGCTAAAAAATTTGTATATTGGCTTGAATAGCTTAACACACACACACATACAAATATAGGGTCCTTTATTTGTCCTTTAAAAAAAAAAAAAAAAAATTGAGGTATACATTTCCCACCCGGTAAGAATTAGCTTGTCCTTAAAAACAAAATTAAGAACCGAGAATCTACATACACATGCACTCTCACACACACATACTCATAAACATATGGTCCTTTTTCCCTTAAAAAGAAATTTAAGTATTTCCCACCATTGATAATTGGCCTATCCTTACAAAGAAATTGAGGACCGTTCAGACTATATGTATATATATATATTAATTTTACTATCAGTATTTTCTAATTTTAAAAAATTAGAACGAATTTTAAATTCATCAATTATATTTTTTTTTTTTCTATTTAATTTAAATATAATAGATAAATTTAATTGATTCATCTAAATTTTTTATAATTATAAAATATCAATGATAAAATTAATATATATATATATATGTGTATACGCACTTGTGCACATCATACAAGGATGAATATGATCTCAAACTTTCGTAGCTACTTAAGCTAATCATTGACAAGTTAGTCTGAACGGGGCTGTATATATATGCGCATCATGCATGAATGAATATGATCGTGAACTTTCAAAGCTACTTAAGCTAATCATTGACAAACAAATATATGCAAATATTCGCATTCATACCTCCATATTCGATGAGGTATAATTATGAACTTGAAGATAAGGGAGTACTGTATCAAAGAAAGATTCGGACATAATGTCTAACTAAATTGATGGACTGTGTTGGTTCCTAGCGAACATCAAGTGTTGATCATAAAACAAAATCAACTAGAGTTCTAGCACCAGAAAGAGGTATAATTTTTTAAACTAAGAGCGAAAAATTAAAATAAGTGTTTTTAATACTATTAAAGTTGACCAATTAGAACGAGGAACACAAACCATGGTCTTTTGTTTCCGAACACTATGGTAATAGTTAAAAAAACTCACTTTTTTTAGTGTTGTTTTTTGGTATTTTCACAATCAATCAACCCGACTATTGACTAAAAATAAAAGGGAAGAACAGCGGAGATGGAAGTACCCATGTAGTGTCGACTGTTCTTTTGCTTTGTTTCATTTACAGTAAACCCAGCTCCATTCGTTAGCCAGAGGCATGAATGGTCGAGGCTGCTTTTGGCTTGTTGATGCTGTTTTTTTTTTTTTTTTTTCAATCGGCAAAAGGAAGGTGGCCATGTAAGGGCAAGCCAAGAGTGGTCGAACTGATTTGCTTGACAGTCACAGATACTTAAGCCAGAAAGAAGCAAGAAAAATGAAAAGATACAAACAAGTTTCATTTGTAATTCTTGATTTGTTTCTTTTCAGTTTCAACGGATGGTTTGGCTGGTGAATGTGACCTCAAATATAGTGAAGACGATAGGTTTTTATCATTATTTTTTGGAATTATCCTTACCCTGTAGTTTGATGGAATATTAGAATCCCCTAATAACATTAAAAATTACTAATACTCTATATATTTATTTATAAAATAGATTAATATCTTTTATAATATATAAAATATAAAAATATTATTTACTATTAAAATTAACATTAAATCAATACATTTAACTATATTTATTTTAAAAAATATTTTTTATTTATTTATAAAAATAGATTAAATATCTTTTATAATATATAAAAATATTTTAAAAAATCATTTATCATTAAAATTAAGATCAAATCATGTCTCTAACCATATATTTTTTTTCTGAGAAAAGAGTCGTCTCTATCTGCAACCCTATGCGCATTTTTTTCTCCCTGCAAACTATACATACATATTGAGGTGGCTATGCTGGATCCGCCTGAACCTATGATGGTTTGCCTCTGAAGATAAGTATAAACACATGATAATAATATCCACAAAGTCACCACCCTAATCTGAGCTGGCTGGAAAGTCCTGTGTGAGTTGTGGCCACAACCATCATCTTCTTTCATTAATGGGCATCATTTTCAAGATTTTTGAAAGTGGTTTTAACGGTGAAGGTAGACTAGTGCTTTAATTTTAATTCCCTAGCTAGGTACCGATATTAATTATCTGTAGTCGCACTTTTAATGCAAACATTATTTTATTCTTATGCACAGAATATCAAGAACATGCATGGAAGCATTATCAAGGACTTTGGTGCCAAATTTTTAATCATTACTACCGTTTTTTTTTTTTTTTTGAAAGATACTAGCACTTTAATTTAAATTATAAAAAAAATTGATTGTTTCAAGTTACCGAGGACCAAAACAATTTTCACCCGTTGTATTTAAAAAAAAAAAAAAAAAAAGGGATTTTTGCCCTATACACAAACATATATGGGCAAAGCCAACATTGTTTTCCATTTACTAGAAATATATATATATAAGTTTTGCATATTTAATAATATTTAAACATGTTATATTTTAAAAAAGAAAAGTGGCAATTTCAAAAATTAACCAACTTTTAAAAGGAAAGTTTGTTTCTAATCAATTTTGGACAAACAACTGTTTTGACTCCAAATTATTTGTAATCAATATCTCATTTTGACCAAAATACCCTTAAATAAAAAGATCCTAAAATAACTTTCATGTCTTTAGTTTAAATTACCAAACTAACATTCATTCTTCCTCTACCTTTTTTCGAAACCCTAAAATGACTCTCTTGCCCTTAGTCTAAGTTACCAAACTAATCTTCCTTTCTTCTTCTACTATAGAAATATAAGATTGCAAGTTGGAAAACAAATTTTTCCAAAAAGAGTGACGCACCCATTACAGGATACCTCTCATCACGGATGGGGCCTTATGTCATGGGTGGTTTTGGATTTTGGAGGATTTTTTTCCTCTTTTCAAAATGTTTCCAAAAAGTACGACACACCTGTGATAGAGAGCTTTCTATCGTGGGTGGTTTTGGATTTTGGTGGATTTTTTTCTTACTTTTAAGGACCCTAATGATTGCAAAATAACAAAATAAAACCCTTAAACATTCATTTATAGACATCATAACTACACTTGATCCGATTTATACTAAGTAAGGACATCATTGAATAGTATGTAGTCACATAGAGACATCCCACACACCAAAGTAGCAATTAAGTGATTACACAAATTACAAATTACCACTTAATTGTCACTTTGGTGTGTGGGATATCATCATGTGACTATATGCTATCCAATGACATCCTTAACTTAGTGCAAATTGGATTGAGTGTAGTTATAATGTCTATCAATGAATGTCCAAGGGCTTTAATTTGTTATTTGGGGTCATTAGGGTCGTTAAAAGTAAGAAATAAGGAAAAAATCAACGAAAATCCAAAACAACCCTCTCCTATAAAGGTGCCCATGATAGGAGTGTCCATGACAAGAGGCCCTCACTGTCTCAATTGCCCATGACTAAAGGGCCTCTCGTCACAAATGTGTCACACTTTTTGGAAAAAAAAATTGAAAATGGGAAAAATCCACCGAAATCCAAAACCACTCGTGATAGGAGCCTGTCATGGGCAACCGTGACAAGAGGGCCTCCCATCATGGTTGCCTGTGATAGGAGAGCCTTATGTCATGGTGGGTTGCACTTTTTAGGAAAAATTTGTTTTCTATCTTACGATCTTATGTTTCTATACTAAATCATCTAATATAATTGGACTCGCAACAACAATCAGTCTACACAACATTAATTAAGTAATGTGAAAAAAGGAAAAAAAAAAGGTTGAATGAAAAAGCTTAAATGAAGAAGCTTCAATGGAGGAAGAAGAAGAGTAAAAGGAAGAATGAATGTTAGTTTGGTAATTTAGACTAAGGGCTCATTTTAGGAACAATAGAAGGAAGAAGGAATGTAGTTTGGTAATTTTTGCTAAGGGCATTAGAATAATTTTAAGATTTTTTTTTTTCTGACGGGTGTTTTGGTCAAAACTAGGTATTGGGTACAAATTATTTGTTTGAAAGAGTAAAAACAATTTTTTTTTTTTTTGGAATAGACTAAAAATGAATTTTCCTTTTAATTTTTAATAATTTAAAATGTCTCCCTTTTAAAAAAGAACATGTTATGCGTAATATTAGTGATTAAGAGCATACTTACTTGAATAAGTTGTATTGGTTATTATTATGTAAAGAAAATATATCAATGTTATAAAGTGGCTAGGATGAGCACGATGATTAAAGTAAGATGACTTCGAGATATGTTACATATCATTATCAACGCCCAACGGTAGAAAAATGTCACTGAAATTATCAAGGATTAGTACATCTCTCTAATCAAATGTTGGAAATTAATTAAAGCAGATGGTATGCCATCACTAAAAGAAAACATTATCATACAATTTTAAGTTAAAATGTATTTTAAACAACACCCGAGACATGTCATGGAATGTCAAAATTCCGGTAAGAAATCAATTTTTCACTTCATTGAAACTAGACTTTCGCTGTGCCTATAAACCAAAATCGATTGCATACTTGGTTGTTAAGATCATACAAGATCAACTTGTCTCCAACAATATCGTTATATATAAAAATTATGTCATTCTTTTAGTATCTTATTGGTCCCATTTCAATAAACTCATGAGATGTAGTCTATCTTTTGGTTTCATTATCAGGATTAGAGTTCTTTTTCTAATAGATGGAGAGAGCCAGATACTAATTTCACCACCATCAGATATTTTTATGTCTTAGTGATTAGTTACAGAGAGCCAGTAACTACCTGCAGCATTGATGATTCTAGTGTGAACCAGCTGTTAATATCTTTCAATTAGAATACTTCGCTGCTGATATCAAATGAACAATAACTTGTTGGGAACCGATATCCCGTGTTGCTAACCAATAACGAACTCCATTCAAGTATGAGTTTTCTTGAAAATAATTAAACTCAACATAATGTCCTAGAGTTAAGCAACTTATAGATCTCTCCAAAATAATAGTTACGCAAGATAATTCTAATTTCCCTTTGTCATTTCATATAATTGCCAGTTACCCCTCTATTATTTTTCATAAATCTCAAATATCCCTTTTCGTTAATTTTGACAACAAAAAGTTAGCAAATGACAAAAAAACTCATTTGTCCTCAAGATATTTAATATAATAATATAAAAAATTATTAAAATGATAAAATCAAAAGAAAATATATATATATATATATTAAAAAATAGGATAAATCTAGTCATCGGAAACCTTGAGTTTTTGATTTCCAATGATTGAAAACCCATTTTCTGGGTTTCTAATTGGGTTTCCAATAGAATTTTCTAGGTTTCCAACCCAGATACTCAACCAAATCAAAAACTTAATCCTAAACCAACTCAAAAACCATCACTAATTAAAAAACTCACACCAATCATCAAATCAAAAACCTAAAACCCAGAAACTAGATCATCGACCATACCAAACTAAGAAACCAACAACCAGACCAAATCTAGAAACCATTAAAAATTCAAGATGAAGAAAACTCAAAAATGGACCCAAGTGACTTGGGTTCATTTGAAGACGAATGATCTTCGAACGAACCTAGGTTGACTTGGGTCGTTCAATGCCGAATGGACCCAGGTCGTCGAGTTCGTTTGGTTTATTAGAAAGAGAAGACAGAGGAGGAGATTGAGAGAGAGATGGAGACGAGAGAGAAGATGAGACCAAAGAGATGAAAGAAGAGGTGAATGATGATGATTTGGTTTGGCTTTTTAGAGAGAGAGTTATTGGGTGGATGGTGATGGGTGGTTTGGTAGAGATGATGAGAGAAAAAGAATTTTTTTTTTAGATGACAAGAGAGAAGGGTGGGTGATGATGATGAGGAGTTTGGTTTGATTTGGCAAGATAGAAGGAAATTTTTTCTTTTAGTTTTTAAAATAATTTTTTTAAATGATCTCCACCGTCCATCATGTTGATGGACGGTAGGGATCTCACATTATATTTTTTTAAAAAAATTATTAATTTTTTTCTTTATTTTTCAATTAAATTTTAAACTTATTTTTATTAAGCTTTATTAAATTTTAATTTTGATTTCCACCGTCGATATTATAGATAGATGGTGGAATTTTTTTTCAAAATTTTTAAATATTAAAATTTCCTTCTATTAAATATTAATTTTTTTAATATTTTATTTTACTTTGATGATTTTCCCCTTTCATACTAATGTTCAAATCGAAATCTTTAACGTTAATTTTAATTGAAGAAGATTTTTTTTTTTTTTTTGGCTATTTTCATATACCACAACGGTATTTTATATATTTTATCGATTAATAACGAGGTCTTTAACGATTTCTAAAATATACGGGTTTTTTTTTACTATTATATCAAACTAAAGAGGGAAAATTAGAATTATTTCTTATCAGTAATATTAGACATCTCACTTGTTGTATTATAACTTTATTCCAACTCATAATTTATTGATTAATTGATGAAGCAATATAATTTTCAGGTGAAGTAAATAATCGTTACAAAATGTTCATTAATTAATTAATACATCATGAATTGAGATCAAAGTTGAAATGGAATGTGAGAGATGCACCATTTACTTTAACCTGATCTCAAAATAGATGTTGTCTTCTCTTCAAAATAATAATAATAGATAATGTCTTTATCATCTATTGCTTTCGGCTTGGTTTTTGGGCTTAAGTGAATAAGATCGCTTTGGATTGAGTTGTAAGCCTAGAACTAATTTCGTCGGGTTTTGGGCTTCAACCACAAAAGTAGGTCTGGGTCAAACAACTTGAAAAAGAAGGGGACCAAGAAATAGAGACGGCAAAGAGAGTGAGTGGAAACTTTATCTTTACACATTGTTAAAATAACATAAATCAAGTCACCATCGTCATCCTCATATATAAGAATCCATTTGCTGTGTTGAAGGTACTCCACGTCGATGTCGAACATTTCCCTTACTTTCTTGTATAGATCCTCATAGCCAGTTAGCTTTAGCAAGTCCAAGGGTTTTTGAACATCAGTATTTACCATATATACCTTTAAAAAAAATAAAAGATGTACCAAATCAACTATTTATAGTCTTCGGGCTTTAATCTAGTGGTAATATTACTATTGTTCTCTACCTTCATGAAGTAGTGGGTTCTGCATCAATCCCTCACAACTTTGTAAGTTTTTTCCCTCACATGTTGTGGGTTACCCTCTACTTGATGTGAATTACTTCCTTTTTTTAGAGCTATTTTCCAAGTCACACATCCAGAGTTATATTCCAACTGGTTCTAGTTGCTTCCTCTTACCAGTACTCTAAAAAAAAAAAAATACCAACAACTATTTGTTATTCGTTGCTAGAATACGTATAAAAAGAGAGACGAAGACATCAAACTAGCTAAAACTTTGTAATACTATCACTCACAAGCAGTGAAAAGCTTGGTAATTAACAATTAATTATTAAATTAATTATCAATGATCACTCTCATACCTTTTATTAGTTGTCATCAGACTCAAAAGTTTAAACTAATAGAAATGAGTCTAATTATAGTATTTAAAACTTAAGGTTAACATGTGATACACTCTCTCACGTGACACATGCTAAACGTCATTTACCTAATTATAGTATTTAAAACTTAAGGTTAACACGTGACATACTCCTTCAAGTGTAACATGAACAAATAACAGATAATAGATACATACTAAATGTCATCTACCGTATAATATATGTAACGAGAAGATTTTCAAATAAATAGAGGAGAAAGAGTTTGAACTAAATACTTCCAAGCTTTAATATCAGGTTAAATATCATCGGACTCAAAAGTTTAAGCTGATAGAAAATAACTCAACTATAAATTTTAAGATTTGAGGTTAACACGTGACACCTAATATTTGCGAAACTTATTCCTATAGTCTTCTTGCTCCTCATGATTGTTGATTGCATCTTTCTCCTTTACAAAAACAAGCATATTGATAATTATAGCAATTAGTAAGGAATATTTTGATACTTCTAGCTTTTTAATTGACAACTTTGAGGAAAACTAATTTATTCTTTGGATTCAAATTAACACTATTTACTAACCATACCCGAAAGAAAGTTAAATAGTAATGTAATGGCCCAAACCACAACACATTATTAGTAAGAAATGAAAGGTATCTTAAACTCATGATCCTAATAGCATGACATAATCCCATTAACATAAATGTAAGTAGCTTATCACGAATAACCTGTCAAATTTAGATATTATATTAACAATAATGCTAGAAATCCTACTTTTTTGTATCCTATCTTGATTCTCAACTAATAATATATCAATTGATGAATTAATATCTTTTTCAAATGAAATAAATAATTATTTTTTAATTGATATGTTATGAATTGTGATCAAAATTTGGAATATGATAGTATTATTTATATTAATCGGATCTCAAAATAGATGATGTCTGTATCATAAGGGGATTTTGCCTTGGTTTTTGGGCTTAACCCAGTAACATTAGCTTGGGCTCAGCTTGATTCATTTCATGCGTTTTTGGGCTTCAATCACGAAAGTACAATTATCTTTATTTTTAAATCACAAAAGAACTTGACAAAATCAACATTTAAAAAAAAAAATTGACAAAAAGAACATAAATAATAAATAAAAAAAAAAAAAGGGAACTTGCCAAAAACGAGGACCAGGAAATGATAAAGATGGCAAAGACAGTGACCGGAACACTTGCCTTTATTTTTTAAAATTAGTTATATCTAATCAATAGATATCGAAAAAAAGTAATATTTAATCAATCTATGGGATACATGACATTTAATCAAATGACTTTTTCACATTCAGAAATTTTATATCTTATTCATTCAGTTGGTTTATTGGATTCACAATTTTTAATAAGATGGTTTATTGGATTCACAATTTTAATTTTTGTGGAATTTCTGTCATAAAATAAAAATTTATTGCTTATTGAGGATTTTAAAAATAAAGAGTAATGAATTTTGGCATGCATTTACATGCTCGAATTAGAAAATATCTAGATGTGGACAAAATTTGAAACCATCCTATTTTTGTTTTTGAAAATTGGCAGTTGTTAAGGTGCATTATATATATTTTTTAAACAATAACACACATGACAAAGACTACATTAAAAAAAAAAAAAAAAAACTTGACAAAAACGTGGACCGGGAAATGATAGAGATGGCAAAGAGAGTGAGTGGAACAGTTACCTTTATTTTTTAAAATTAGTTATATCTAATCAATCAATGTCAAAAAAAGAAGTTATATCTTCTTCAAAAAAGAAAAAAAAAAAATTATATCTGCTGAATCTATGTGATACATGACATTTAATCAATTGAGTTTTTCATTCATCTATACTAAAGTGGTTAGTACAATTCCATTGCTTATTTATAATGAGAATTCAGAGCATTTACATGACTACATATGTGAAGAGTTTTTATCCTATATTTTTTAAGTAAATTTTTTGTTTTATAGAAATATATAAGTATATATAATGTTTACTTTATACAATTTTATCAAAAAAATTAACTGTATTTTTCTTCTTTATTTAAAGAGTTAAAAGTCATATGATACATAGAAGAGTCAAGTCGAAATTTTATATCTTATTTATTTAGTTGGTTTACTGGATTCACAATTTTAGTCTTCGTGGAATTTCTGTCATAAAATAAAAATTTATTGCATATTGGGGATTTTAAAAATAAAGAGTAATGATTTTGGCATGCATTTACATGCTCGAATTAGAAAATATTTAGATGGAAATTTGTTCACTTGTTCTGTTAGATTTTCGTATGTTTATTAATTACTTATTTATATTTAAGGTTTAGCTAGTGTACATCTAGTTAATTCATTATAAAGTAATGAATAATTTTAAGAGAATCATGATCCATTTTCACTTTTTATTTTTTATTTTTTTCTTTTAATTTGCGATACATTGGATTAGAACTCATAATTTTCATTTTTTTTCCTTATTTTTTAAAAACAATATTATTTTTTCGCTGTATGATTGATATATAATAAATGCAAACAACCTATATCTTTGAATTTATGATAATATTTAGAAATTATACTATTGAACCGATCATTTAGTATCTCGCCACACCTTTACATTTAGCTTTAAAGAATCAATTTATGAGAGATGCCTATCCACATTTGCTAGTAATTAAACTTATATAATAAGGCTTGAAACTCTAAATATGAACGGAACCATGCACAATCACACACTCAAGAATGAATTATGCATGACCCCTTAAATCTTGGACAAAATTTGAAACCATCCTATTTTTGTTTTTGAAAATTGGCACTTGTTAAGGTGCATTTTTGCCAATCATGAATCCTAATAATAAGACGAAAATTTAATTTTTGATTTATAATTACTATATCTACCAAAAAATTTTGGGAATTAAAATATATGAATTTGATATTCAAGTTAGGAATAGTGCGTTTACTAATCAGTAATGAAATGAAAAGGAATCACAATCACGTTCTTTTAGAAATAGAATGGAGGAAAACCAGAATTGAGTTATTTAAATCTCATTCCAATGCTTACTAACGTTTTAGGAATTAGAAATGGAATCAATTGATTCCTTTCTATGGTTTAGAAAACTAAAGAGCAAGAGTGATACAAATGTGATTACAAAAATATCCTTGTGTATATACATGTTGAAATAATTTTTTATGATATCACTATAATAAATTTCTATTTAAAAACAATCCTTAAAGCAATTTTGATTTCTATCATTATCACCCAATCTAAGAAGATGTTAGTCCCTCCAGGGGAAGGAAAGTCATTCTTAGCAACAGTTTATCAACATGTTCTCCTCTCTAGACAGCAGCAATGACTTCGGTATTACTCACCTCAAACATCACAAAACTGAAAATTAAAATAACTTCAATCGAATATTGAAATTAATGCTTATTATGAAACAATAATAATAATAATAATAATAATAATGGCGCAATCTACAATGCACTTGATTCTTGATTCCTGATTTCTTAAGTGTGAGGGGGCAATAAAGTTCCTCTTGGAAAGACAACTTGATTCCTAATTTTATGTGGGATCTATAAAATTTAACTCTTTATAATTTTAATAAGCACTGTAATTCACAAATCAGTAATTCAATTTCTTTTGTCCAAGTAAAATTCCTGATACACCCAAGTGGTTGTGGGAAGGGAACTTGATTCTATTATCCCATCTAAGGAATTAAATTTTTGTTCCTAAAATATTTTTTCATAGAACTTAATTTCCTTTCCTATCTTCTTTAATAGAACTTAATTTCCTTTCCATTTTACGATTATAGTATTCATGTCAGGAGTCATACACATCAAGTGGCACCTATTTGATCAGAAGTCTACAACACCTATAAGATCTACGAAAGGCCGGTTTGGTGTTGTTACAGCTTTTAAATAATGACCGCTAGATGTGCTGAAAATATAATTTGTTGTAAAAAATTTAATAATGCTATTGTATCTGCTATTCAAACCGTTGTAAACTTAAAACCAATATCCATACATTTGATATATTTTATATTCATTATTGTGAATTTATATAAGGTTCAAAATAGACCTAAAACAAAACATTTTCATTTTCATTTTTGGTATAAACATATTTATAATAACTAAGATTGAGATATAAGTATTGTTATCTTAAAATTAATGAAGATGTTTTTGATAATTTAAAAAGTTCATTATCTCTCACAACAATTATATGGGTGTATTCATTGAAGATTTTGTAAGAGTCTATCAAAATTTAGATGTATTAATTTAGATTTGTATAGAATAAATTGAAATGCTTAAAAATCTAAATATATTCAATTTAGATTTATTTAGATTATATCAAAATTTATATAAATTTAGGCATATTCAATTTAAACTTTTAAAAGTCTAAATAAATTTACGCGAAAAGCCTATTGAAATTTAGATGTATTTAATTTAGGCTTTTATGAAATCTAATGAGATTCTTATACATTAAAGTGTATTTAATTCAATAAAAAGTCCAAATAAATTTAGGTGTATTATAACAGTTATTAACTTTATAGAATTTATGCAAGTGATGGAATTCAATGGATTTTGATAAATTTGAACAATAAAATCTATGAATAAAAAAGTCTATTACAAATCTTACTTTATTTTCAAAAATTTTATTGGATTTCATAAAAAAAATTCTAATAAAATCTTTATAAAATTTATAGAGTTTATGAATTCTATAAAATCATGTTAAAAAAATCCATTAAACTTTAATAAATTCTAAATTAAATATACCTCCCTAATTTAATTACTATTTTCTAAAAGTAACCCTCACATACAAAATTATCAATAAAATTTTAAGTTATCCACAAAATACATGTTGGATTTAGCGGCAAGAAAAACAGAGGCTAATTTCTGATAACAACTCTCACAATATATAGCTAAATAAACAAGCAGATTGATTAATAAAGATAATAATAGATTAATAGTAAACAATAACACTTTCAGCAAAATTTCTTCCCAAAAATAAGAAAAAAAGGGAACTTTCAACAAAATTAGAAAAAGAAAAACAATAATAACAATAATGATGGCAATATAATGTTGTCATTGCCATAAATAAACAATTATTAACATTTGGATTTCTCTCCCTCTCTCTCTCTCTCTCTCTCTCTGTGTCCAAATCTCACTCCGTGTCTCTTTGAAATTTTCATCATCAATCTCCATCGCCAACCACACCACCCCACCCTCTCTCTCTCTCTCTCTCTAAAAACCCAATTTTATTATTTTAAAAAAATTTATCTCATTCCATTATTTTTTATTTTTTATTTTTTTTATGTTTTCTCTTCTTTGTTTCTTCGTAAAAACACCAATCTCTAGACTACCCAGAGATCCAACCCCAATTCTGTATCTGATTTCGATTTTGCAGAAAACCCTTTTGTAAACTGGTCAAAGATTCAATCTTTTTGCTTCAAAATCAAAATTTTTTAATTTTGCAGAAAACCCTTTTTGGGAAACTGAGTAAAGATTCATTTTTCTCTTTTCGGTTTTTGATGACTTTGATGGAAACCCTTTTTGTGAAATGAGTAAAGATTGAATGTTTTTGTTTCAAGATCAAATTTTTATATAAAGAATATAAGGTTGGTATCTGGTGAGATTATGTGTTTGATGAATTGTCTGTGAGAGGAAAAAAAAAGTCGCTATGGCGAGAAGTAGAGGTAGTGGAGATAAAGAGGAGTCAGAGAAGCATTTGGGGTTGTTGAAACTGGCTCAGATACTGTCATTTTTAATGGTTTTTGTGGCTGGTATTATTCTAGGTTTGTCTACAAGTTCGCATATGCACCAGTATTTCACATCACAGAATGTTTTGTTGTCATCCACCAATCATTTTGCAGCTGCTCCTGCGACTGCTGATCCAGGGAGCGGTTACAACGTCGTAAAGCAAAAACATCAGCCATCTCGTGAGCAAGTTGGTGAGTTTTTGAGCTTTGGGGGGTTTATACACCCTACAGAGAGTAATGCCACTAATGACATGTCAGATTCTGAGCTCTTTTGGAGGGCTTCAATGAGGCCCTATAAGGATGGTTACCCTTTTGAGAGAATTCCAAAGGTGGCCTTTATGTTCCTCACTAGAGGTCCGTTGCCTATGCTGCCTTTGTGGGAGAGGTTTTTCAGAGGTCATGATAAGTTCTTCTCTATTTATGTTCATGCGCTTCCCGGATACAGACTCAATGTGTCTCCGGATTCTCCTTTCTATGGTAGGCAAATTCGAAGTCAGGTGTGTGTTTGTTCATTTTATTGTTTTATTGGCTTGTTTTGTTTATTATAATTTAGTGTTGGATTAGTACTATATTAATTTTATTAAACTGTGGAAATGTTTAGTGATTGTTGGTCTATGGTAACATGGATAGTAAAATAGAATAATGAATAAGCTACAATGAAATTGGTATGATAGAATTTGTATTGATAGTATCTGAAAAGTACAACTAGGAGGTTCTTGTCTACTTTTTAGAACTTAGCTGTTGTCGATGAGCTAAGGGAAATTGGAATACAGAACATCTAAGCAGTAATGCCTTTGCATAATAGGTTAGTAAGTTGGTTAGATTAAGGTAATTAATCGCTTTAACGGCTAGCTTTTTGCTGGCTAAAACCATGTTCCAAGTTGATGTAATCCAGATAAATCATTATCTCCATGGTTTCTTGTATAACAGATTTGGTCTTCTTGAAGTTTTGTCATAATTATTTAAAGTTTGACTAGTCAATGTTTACGACGTATAGAATTAGACTTGATCAATTTCGGTTGGACTTCTTTTGTTGTAGTTTCAGTTGTGCAACTTAGGAATCAAATCCAACTTGAAACTCTCTTACTCTGTTATTGAGAATATGCATTAATTTTAATAGTGATGAAATGGTTTTCCTTATATATGAGAATAATGGCTTTTGTTTAGGAGATATTGAGAAAGCATACGAGGAAATATTGTTAGATTTTGGGATTTTTGTTTAGCTTATTAACCATACAATTTAGAAGATTTGGAGAGAATAGAAGAAATTATTAAAAATGATAATAGTAATAATAAGCAAGCCTTGCACCCAAATTAATAAGTGCATCATTTAGTTGGAACGTTTATGGTGCTGCAAAATGTTATTGCTAAGAGTAAATGTAGGAAAGGCATATGAAGACAAATGTATAAGTTTTGTGCAAATGTGGGGACTTGTTAAATTCAGTTCTTATGAAATTTATGTCATTAAGTGTTGTCAGTATGTGGGGAAATATGTGCAGTGAGAGGATGTGGCAAGAGTGGAGGAGGTGGAGGATAAATTGCAATATGCTGATGAGAGATAGCAGAAGGGACAGATTTACTTTTGAGTGGCGTCCAGGATGATTGTGGTGAATTAAGACCATTGGTATACTTGATGAAGATTTTGTTGAGATTTTTTTGTAGTGTATGTTGAAATGAGGTTTGGAGAGTGCAGTTATTGTAAATATCACATATAGATGAGAAGTATTTATGATTTGCTGCATTTTTGGTTTTTGGTGGTTGAGGAAGCCAAACGATTGATCTTTCTTCATTTTCTAAAACTCAAATGGACCTTTACTATTCGTTTAATCAATATGTATGTAGTGTGATACAACATATCTTATCATTATTTTTAGGGAAATGAAAATTAGTATATTTCCTTCCCTTGAGAACCATTCACTCTGGATACTGACATGCCAACAGCATCGACTCAAACCTTCAGTACTGAGTAACCTACCCCTTACTAAACCCTTGCTTCCTGCTCCCCCTGCTGTAGGTTTAGGAATCATTCAGACTTGACAAATAACTGTTCTGGGCATGCAATTGTATGAATTGGTCATCAACATGTTCTAGCCCCTACGTAGTAATCTAATCCAAATGCCAGGGGAGAAATGGTGATCAGTAAGAAGATGGTTAGCCGATCAAGTTGTCTTAAAAATATGAATCTATTGAGAATGTATAGCTTTGGTCAGCTTATTGATTATATTATCTTCATTGTGAAGTCTTACCGCTATTAGTTATTGTAAAGCAAAAACATCAAACATGCAAAAACAAGATGGCGTTTAATCAAAATTTGGAAAGGACAAGGAATTGGAATATTTCCTTACACAAATTTAAAATCTAGTATATAAGATTCTAATGTTATGGACTTGTGGTTTAGTTATTCAGTATTCCAACTAGGTGTATTTTTTAATGCATATTTTCTGCATTCTAGCGTTGCCTCCCTCTTCTAAATTTACAGATTTGTAAATTGTGATCGAGCCCTATTCTCTTAACACATGGGGTGTTGACAAATGCTTCTGTTTTTGGTTATAGTTATTAGTGGTAACATTCGTGGCAATATTATTACAAGGGTTTTTGCAGTTACTTTTGCAATAAATCGAATATAAACTTGGAATGTAAGAATAAAAGTTTGTGGAATAATTGATGATTGAATATTAATTAGCATGTGAATGTGAACCTATCATTTAAGAGTAGCTGAATTTTATTATGCTTATATACAACACTTGGATTGCATTCATCAAATGAAAGTGAATTGGTGCTTGCAGATTGCATTGATCAAATGAAAGTCAATTGGTATTTACTGTATTTATAATGTAAATGACGGTGAGCACATAATAGTTTTTTGTTGATTACAAACTGTTAGCGGGTACATAATTCTGAGTTTATCATGCATTGCTCTATGCCTTATGTGGCATGTCTTCACACTTCTTGAGTCTTGTTTGCACTTAAAAAAGGAGATTGTTATCTGCTTGTCTTCTTCAGTTTCAGCTTCTCCTTTTCCATTTTCCATACCAAAACATGATAGATGCCAACTTAGAGCTACAACTAATGAATTGATGGCTTGGCTGATTATCTCATATTTTTTGTCATTTAGTTTCTGCGTTTGTCTTATGAACTAGTCTTGATAGTTGATATTCTATCTTCAGAAGGTGGAATGGGGAACAGTGGAAATGGCTGATGCTGAGAAGCGTCTTCTAGCTAATGCCCTTCTAGACTTCTCAAATGAGCGCTTTGTTCTTCTATCTGAGAGCTGTATCCCAGTATATAACTTCCCTGCTGTTTACAAATACCTCATCGGTTCTGCCCACAGTTTTGTCGAGTCATATGATGATCCCTCTCGATATGGCCGCGGCCGCTACAGCCGCTGGATGCATCCTGAAATTAAGCTCTTTCAATGGCGGAAAGGATCCCAATGGTTCGAAGTGCAACGAACGGTGGCCATTTATATAGTCTCTGACTCCAAGTACCTCTCCCTTTTCAGGAAATATTGCAAGCCTGCTTGCTATCCTGACGAGCATTACATTCCCACTTACCTGAACATCTTCCATGGATCCCTAAATGCAAACCGGAGTGTGACTTGGGTTGACTGGTCATTGGGGGGCCCTCACCCAGCAACATATGGGCCTGAGAACATAACAGAAGGTTTTATACAATCCATAAGGAACAATGGGACCTTGTGTTCTTACAATAACAATCGAACACCAATGTGCTACCTCTTTGCTAGGAAGTTTGCACCAGCTGCACTTGAGCCCTTGCTGAATCTCAGCTTAAAGGTGATGGAGTACTGATGAGTCGTCTAGGCAGAGATTTTTGTATCATTCTTATTGCTGTTATTACTGTTCTAAACTCTTAGATCTCCAGAAGGGCATTGTCAAAGCTCGTAAATTTTGGTAGGGTTGAATTAATCACTCTGATATTGCTAAAGTGTACAGGCATTGTAGAGAATGCGATTTCATGACCACCCTAAAGAGTTGCTGCTGTTTTATTGAGGCAAGTTCTGTGAGAACAACTTTGTTACTTAAGAAAGCATGAATATAGAAATTTTACATCATTCGTGGTTCCTGCTTTGTAGTTTGATGTTCTAGTTTCTGATCTTATATAAGGTCAAGGATATCATCAAGGGTCTTGTTTCTGCATTGCACAAAAAATCTTAAGGAGCTAATGAGTGAAATTGTTAACTCCCCTGAGCTGAATTTGATCTTTACATCTCTTTGCTCTACTGTAATACATCTAACAAATTAGATTGTTCTCTTTCAGAATGTCAACCTCCTTATATGCAATCATTTTGAGTATCACTATGCAAATTGTTAGGATATAAAAATAATCTCATGGAGCTTATGAGTGATGATCTTAAACCTTTCGAACTAAATTTGATTTCTGCATGTTTTTACTCTATCATATCAGATCTGACCAACTAAACTATCCTCTTTCGCGATATAGACTTTGTTATTATAGAGAATAATTTTTAGTATTTCTATTCAAAATAATGTTTATATAAAAGAATCATTTGATGTAGCTCATGAATGATGATTTTTAACCCCTTGAACTAAATTTAATCTCTACATCTCTTTTGCCATATCATATCAGGTCCGACCAAGTAGACTGTTATATGAACGTTATTACAATATGTAGAACAATTTTGAGGATCATTATCTAAAATGTTAGTATGTAAGAATAATCTTGTGGAACTAGTGATTGATCACACTATGCAAAATATTAGGGTTATAGATCAATGGCAAGAAATCAACTAATGCATGTATTAATCATTCTGATTCCATGTACAAGAATTAACATCATGGGACATTTTATTTAATCCCCACAATGCCCTCCTGGTCCTCCGAAGAGGAAACTATAACGCCAAGGTGTTTTATAGTCTCTTCCTTTTTGTAACCCAAAACAGTTGCTCCAATCCGGATTATCTATTGTATTGTTATATGAAGGTGTCCTGGCAACATAAGTTTCATCAAAATAGAAGAATTTCTTAAAATAGGCTGCATGGTTGTATACAGTATACACCATCTGGCCTGTGACCACTTCCCATTGGAGGGGCAATTCTGTCATTTCCAGGTGTGGCAACTCCTCCCCAGGCCCTCGACTGGCTCCATCTTTCATGTGTGGGAGTAATTCTTTTGGGAAACATCCCACAATTATGTCTTCTTCAAAAACTGAGAACACCCAGTTCTTTGATTGTTTATCCTCTAAAATTATTCAATATATATATCATCAATATTAGTGTAACAAATAAATAATATAAATAATAATGCAATGTAAATTATTATTCTACACTTGATTTGGGGGTTTTGGATTACACTTGATTTGATATATATTTTTTTCCTAAAGTTGGACAAAGCCTAAAATATAAATAATAATAATGCAATGTAAAGAGACAAAGAGAGACAATGTAATGTAATTTTTAATTATTATTCTACAGTTAAATAAATCTTAAATAAATCTAACCTAGAATTTGTAATTAAAATTCATGAGAAACTTAGACCATAACTTCATTATATATTATATTATCTCTTAGTATATGTGATTAAATATTTTTTTATTCACTAACTTTAATATATATTATCTCTTAATATGTGTAATTAAATATTTTTTTATTAATTAATTTCGATATTTATTATTTTTTAATAAATATAATTAAATATCTTTTTATTTATTAAGACGTTGAAAGTTCAGCTTCTATGAACCGTGTGTAAAAACCTAGGCAAATGGTTTTACCAAAGTCAAATTCTGTATGATTTTGAAATATCAGGATTGACTTCAGGCCAGTTCAGTGATAAAATCAAATTCTAAATGATTTTGATAGGTCCTTCCAGACCGGTTTAAACTTTTTTAAAAGAAGGTTCAAATCTGTATGAGTTTGACATGTCCTCGTAGATTTCTGACAGGTTGACCTACCCAGAGGACCATGACTTTGTCAATCGCTATATATTTATTATTATATTTCCATTGGAAATTCAAATATGATCAAATTTAAAGCTCATTTAATGGGTTTTAGTACCTGCAAGACCGTGACCTTGACATCATAAGTAGGTCCACCACAAGAAGAGACAGGAAAAAGCAAATGATCTGGTGTTGTTTCATGGTCAACTTGCACAAATCCATATTTGATGATACATATAAATGTCACTCAATAATGTCTGCATTTAATTATTAAAAAAAAAAAATCATATATGTATATATAGTCATATCCTTGTGGTTTGAAATTATTAGAAAAAGCATTTCAATTTTTATAGTTTTGTGAAAACCTCCTTTATAATATTCGTTAATTACAAACTATTGTTTGTTTTTTCAACTTTTTTTCTTTTGAAGGGTGTTGCTCAATATGATGACGGCTTGTTTCAAGAACTTTCCTGACACTTAAAGCATCTCCAATGCAAGTATGAACTGTAGAAAAATAGAGTGCCACATCAGATAAATTGATAGAAAGTTAAAATTAACCTCTTCAATGCAAACTTCTATAACCACTATCAAACTGACATGACAAAAAAGAAAATAGAAGTTATCAACCTCAATGTCTACTTTTAGGGGGTCTCTTGGACAGTTATGTCAGCAATAAATGATGAAAACTTCCATCAAATAATAATTTATGGTAATTTACTTTAATGATATATTATTGTTTGACTATTTATTATTGAAATGAATAAAATAGCATTGGAGAGCCCTTTTACACTTGAGTGTTTATCAATTTATATTTATACCACATAGGATGTACATTTCCTTAACATTGATGATATGTCTATTTTTTTTAAAAGACAATCCACATTTGCATTGGAGATGCTCTTAGACCACTCAAAACCATAATTTTGGTCAGAATCATTCATGAGTACTATATCAATAATATTTTCGTTAAACTCAAAACATCCACTCCTAAAAATTTTGCACACATGGGAACACAAAAGTAAGATTGTGGATGCACACTAAATTTAATATAATCAACGTGGAATTTGTATTGATAATGTTATTTATCATCAAATGCAAAAGTTTAAATTGATAGCTCGATTATAGTATTTAAAATCAGAGGTTATAATAAAAGACTAAGGACAATTAAAAATTTTTAAAATGAGGACAGTTAATTTTAGAAAACTATAAGTTTTGATACTATATTAGTTACTATCAGATCCAAAAGTTTAAGTTAATAGAATAGAGTCTAACTATAGTATTTAAGATTTGAGAATATGACATGTCAACAAATAAAAAGAAAATATTCATCAAACAAAAATAAATGAATGCACTGACTGACAATCGAAGAAATATCTAAATAAATACATGGAGTAAATTACCATCCATCCTAATTAAGTTGATCAGGGGGACCATTCTGAATCCAAACAGTGGCCGAGCTTTGTTGGTTTGGGCTTAAACTGGGTTTGTATGCAGAAATCTTACTGCTGGCTCCAGGGTATTTATTTTCTCCCAAAATTTGCATTATTACAAAAACAATCTGAGCAAAAACATAATAATATATAATAAATGAAAATTACTTCAGGTTAAGCAGACAATTAAATTTGTATGTTTTGTTTAAATACAGACAGATTTGTTGCTTGTGCTTTGCTTTAGTGGTAGGCAGCACATCCAAGTTCTTTCAGGACTTAGGTTCGACATCCAAATAAATAATGCAGCCATTCTTTGACTACCTTCCCATCTTGTGTGGGCACCACCATTCCATCATTGTATGGGTCGACTTCTTCCATATAGGAGCTATTCGTTGGATAGTGTCATCCATATGGTTCCGGTGATTTTTTGGGCCAGTCTTGATGATAATAATAATAATAATAATAATAAAAGACAGATTTGAATTGTAATTATATTCATAAAAAGTATCACGCTATCCATTTTTGAAATTTTTCGTAACTTCAGATTCTATTTTTTAAAACTGTCATTTTGAAGTTGATTTTATTGGTGAAACTTGAAATCATGGGAAGCTATCTGTATCTAATACGTCAGTATGACATATTTATAGTTTTATATAAGAAATGAAGAGTATTACATGGGATTGTTGTCCGGTATCAGCATTTATATTCATATTTTTGAGATTTCTTGCTCTTAGTAAATCATCTTTCGTAGTTCTCCGGATAGGAACTGTTCCGATGGGGCAGGCTGTACTTTTGAATTTGTTGATGATTTTTTGCTTCTAGTTATGTGTGATTTTGATCTCATCTATAAAACAATAAAATAAAAATGCATATGTAACGTTTAGAGCTTATATAAGCAGAAGAGTACATAATATCTAAAAGAGAAAAATATATATATAAAAATGAGATTAAATTATAAAAACAAATGCAATACATGCATACCAGAATTGTGTGATTCTTGAGTGAAGGATGATCAAAGGCAGGTTGTTTATAGAAATCTATACAATCGTAGATCTCACCACTTTGAAGTTTGCAAAATTATAAAAACAAAATCAAGGATCTGTTTTTGGTTATAAAATAAGTTAAAACTAAAAAATAGAATGAATTGCACAATACCCCCCACGGTTTGCATAAAAACAAGTGGAAATACGTTTACCATTTTATTTTATTAAGCCCCCACACTATTAGTTGACTTTCTGTCAATTTTAACAGTTGACTAAGATTTTTAGTCAAATGATTATTTTATTCATGAATAAGATAAAAAATTAAAATTAATAAATATAAAAAATAAAAATTAAATTAAATTAAAAAAAAAATTGTGGAGATCCAATGCCAATCCCAGATTGAATCTCCACTAATCTACTATCATCAACTGATTTGACCAAAAAAAAAAAAATCTTAATCTTCATCAGATGAAGATGAATCACTTTGATCTAGTTTTAAAACCTAGATCAACTTAATCAACTTTTGGGTTCGTTCAAAGAAAAAACGATGAACGAACCCCCCATCCTTGGCAAAGATGGAAGATTGGAAGATAAGAAATTGAAGATTTGGGTGACCTTCCAACAAAAATAAGAGATTGAAGATCTTTAGAAAGTTCATCATCCCAACAATACATCATCCAAAAAAATAAAAAATCATTGATGATTCCAACAAATCATCATCACAACAAAATTGACCTATACCATTTAACATACGATAAAATCTAAAACACTCGTCAACTATAGAGTTCTAAATTGATACATCATTCTGATTATTTTTAGGCAAACCTCAAAAGGTGTTGTGTAATTACTTCTAAAAAATAATCTAGAGAATTTAATGAAATTACCATAACAATTTTGATAGAAGGCTTGTTAAGAGCTTGCAACTCCTTTTCAATGTTCGAATCCTCTTCCTTGGAGAGATCACTTGCTTGTGCTGCAACATAATTTCCTGAAAAAAGATGTATTGATAATATGATAATAATAACAAGTACAACTTTGGAGATCCTTATGTCTTAATTTATTTCAACAATTCTAATAATGTTGTAAATCAATTGGATGTCACCCTTTAGTATTCTATAACCTTCCACATTAAAGATCATTATCACATAAATAATGATCATCATAATTGTATATTAATGTTTCTATAACCTCCATATTAAATATTATTATTACTCAAATAATAATTATCATTATAGTGCCTTAATGTATTGTGTAACTTGTGTTTTTTCTATTTCCTATATTTATGATTCTTAGCCTATAAATAGAGGGCACATAAATTTGTATGAATTATTCTTGCAAAAGAAATGAAACAATAAAATAACAACTCTCTCTCAAAATTCTTCTTGTGTTTTATCTTTATTCCTTGTTCTTATTTTGCAATATCTTAATATTGCATTTGTTTTATAACACGTTATCAGCACAAGTTCTAACCGTTTATTTTCCATCAAGGTAGAATTTTAGTCAAATAGATTTCTTTGTAATATTTATTTAGTTTTCTATTATGTTATTGACATGTAGTGTTTTGATATGATTTATTAAGCATTCTTTCTCTCTACTACATTTTATGCATTTATATGTTTATGAATTATGTTCTTTTTGTTTGTTTATATAAATTTTTATTATTATTCCCATGATTATTTATATATTTGTTTACCCATTAATATATTTTATGTTATTGGATGAGTTATGTTTTCAATTCTCTACTTTGCTAATCAATGGTTATCAACTTTGTTTTATTTATATAATAGATTATACAGTTTCTTATATTGGTTATAACTTGATTATCAATTATTTTGTAATGATGAACTTTATTACATATTTGTTTTACTTTACTGTTAATCAATAAATTGATTATACGTTGAAGTATATTTATAGTATCATTGTTAATATATCTTTTTGGGCAATTAAAATTCATGTCATTAAGCATGTAAATACAATTTTCTTGTTTGATGCAAAGTTAGTATATATACATCTATTAGAATAATTATTAATTATATGTTGCATGTTTTTCTTTTAAGCATCTAGTAAATTATAATATTATTTATTATTATACTTGAATTATGTTATGTATAGAGAAACTGTTTATTATATATTTTATCTTTTTATATAGTTTTATTAATTTTATTATATGTTGTTAATTAATAGTTTTCAACATGTCGAATCTGACAAAGCTCGAGTTCACTGCCCTTGATATTTCTTGTAGTAATTATTTGGCATGGACTCTTAATGCTGAAATTCACTTAGATGCCAAGAATCTTGGAGATACAATAAAAGAGAAGAATGAGGCATCCTCATAAGATCGTGCAAAGACAATGATATTCCTTTGCCATCATCTCCATGAAGGTTTAAAAACTGAATATTTAACAGTAAAAGATCCATATGTCCTTTGGAACAATTTGAAAGAAAGGTATGACCACCAAAACATAGTAATACTTCTAAAAGCTCGCTATAATTGGATGCATCTGCGATTGCAAAATTTTAAAATTGTAAGCGAGTATAATTCTGCAATGTTTAAAATTACTTCTCAATTAAAATTATACGGAGAAAGTGTTACTGATGAAGATATGTTAGAAAAAATATATTCTACTTTCCATGTCTCTAATATGCTCCTGCAACAGCAGTATCGAGAAAGAGGTTTTAAAAAATATTCTGAGTTGATATCATGCCTCTTGTTAGCTGAACAAAATAATGAATTATTGATGAAAAATCATCAATCTCGACCAACTGGATCAACAACATTCCCTGAAGCGAATGCTGCATCTATTAATGATCCTAAGCATGGGTATGATCGTGGTCGTGGTCATGGTAATTATAATCAAAACTCCTCAAATTTCAAGAAAACTGCATCTCACCACCTGAAGTGGGAGAATAATGAGGAAAAACAAAAGGAAAAAGGTTTCAAAAATAATAAAAGCATTTGTCATAGATGTGGCATGAAAGGTCATTGGGGTCGTACATGTCGTACAACAAAACATCTTATTAATATTTACCAAGCTTCTTTAAAAGAAAAAGGAAAAGGTGTTGAAACAAACTTTACTAAAAACCTTGATTCTATAGATTTGACACATTTAGATGTTGTAGATTTCTTTGAGAACTATGATGGAAATTTGATTGGTGATGGAAACATAAATGTGGCTTAAGAGGATGTTGTTGCAACAAGCCGCTTCAAATGTACTATTTACAATATGTTTTAATGTGTTATGTCATTAGTGTGTTTCGTACTTCTAATTTTCAAAAGTGTGTTGTTTTTAATATATTTGGTTATAAGTGTGTTAAGTAATCTTCAATGTTATTTTATTTTTCAATATAATTTCAGTGTGTTCATGTTTAAAATTAAAGAGATTGTTCTTTATTCTTATAATTTTCTTTTTCTTTTACTTATGAAGAAATATGGTTTCCATTGATCACACGATTAGCGCTCAAGATAATGATGAAGTTCTTTATCTAGCAGACAGTGGAATAACACACACCATATTTAAAGATAAAAAATATTTTCTTAATCTTATATTGGCTGAAGCTAATGTTAGCACAATATCTGGTGTTGCAAACCTTATTAAAAGTTATGGAAGAGCTCATATATTATTACCTGGTGGCACAAAATTTATAATAAATAATGTCATGTTTTCTAGTTGATCAAAAAGAAATCTACTAAGTTTTAGAGACATACGTCGTAATGGTTATCATATTGAGACGACGAATGAAAAAGACGTTGAATATCTTTATATTATGTCTATTGCTCAGAGAAGAAACATATATTAGAAAAATTACCAGCATACTCTTCTGGATTATATTATACTTTTATAAATCCAGTTGAGTCGTATATAGTTATGAACCAAGAATTGTTGAATCCAAAAACTTTTATTGTTTGGTATGATCGGTTAGGTCATCCGAGTTCAATAATGATGCGAAGAATTATAGAAAATTCGCATGGACATCCTTTAAAGAACCAAAAGATTCTTTTGTCTAAAGATTTTTCATGTGCTGCTTGTTTTCAAGGGAAATTAATTACAAGGCCATCCATAACAAAAGTTGTCATTGAATCTCCTGCATTTTTAGAACGAATTCAAGGAGACATATGTGGACCTATTAATCCATCATGTAGACCATTTCAATATTTTATGGTACTAATAGATGCATCAACACGTTGGTCACATGTTTGTCTATTAACTATTCGCAATGTCGCATTTGTGAGACTTCTTGCCCAAATAATCTGATTACAGACTCAATTTTCGGATTATACAATCAAGAAAATTCGTCTTGATAATGCTGGAGAATTTACATTCTGAGCTTTTAATGATTATTGCATGTCCATTGGAATTACTGTTGAATATCCCGTTGCTCACACACATACAAAAAATGGATTAGCAGAATCTTTTATTTAAAGACTTAAATTAATTGCTAAACTCTTACTTATGAAAATAAAGTTGTCTAGTTCTGCTTAGGGACATGTCATATTATATGCTGCAACACTTATTTGTATAAGGCTAACTGCATATCATAAATACTTCCAATTACAACTTGTCTCTGGTAAAGAACCCAATATTTCCTATTTAAGAGTTTTTGGTTGTGCAGTATATGTTCTATTGCTCCACCACAACGCACTAAAATGGGTCCACAAGGAAGATTGAGAATTTATGTTAGATTTGAATTCCCGTCAATTATTAAATATTTTGAACCTTTGATGAGTGATATTTTCACAGCACGATTTGCTGACTGTCAATTTGATGAGACAGTTTTCCCAATATTAGGGGGAGAAAAACAACAGTTGGAAAGACAAGAAATTTCGTGGAATGCATCATCATTATCTAATTTTGATCATCGTACAAATCAATGTGAATTGGAAGTTTAGAAAATAATTCACTTACAAGAAATTGCAAATTAATTACTAGATGCATTTATTGATAGTAAAAAGGTGACAAAGTCACATATACCAGCTGTTAATGCTTCTACTCGTATTGATGTCCCTGAAGGACAAGTTGCTAATATACCAGCAAATGAGTCTAATGCATGCCAAAAACGTGGTAGACTACTCGATTCTAAAGATAAAAAACTTAGAAAGAAAAAGGAGTAAAATAAGCAGGTTGGCACTTCCGAAGTTATTAATATTCCTAAAGAGCCCATAAAAGAAATAATTGATGTAACTGAACAAATAACTCCAGAAGAGGGTCAGGTTCCTGAAAATAATTATGATGAAGGGATCTCAATAAATTATGTTATTTCAGGAAAAAGATGGAACCGAAAAGAAATTGTTATTGATAATATATTTGCATATACAGTTGCTCTTGATATTATAAATGAGAATCTTGAACCGAAGTCCGTTTATGAGTGTCAACGTAGAACTGATTGGCCAAAATGGAAAGACGCTATCCAGGCATAATTAAATTCACTTAAAAAACGTCAAGTCTTTAGATCTATTGTCCAAACACATAAAGTTGTGAAACCTGTAGGTTACAAATGAGTATTTGTGCGAAAACGTAATGAAAGAAATGAAGTTGTAAGGTATAAAACACGACTTGTAGCACAAGGTTTCTCTCAAAGACCTGGTATTGATTATGAAGAGACATATTCTCCAGTGGTTGATGCAATCACATTTAAATTTCTAATTAGTCTGACAATTACAGCATGACTTTATATGTATTTAATGGATGTTGTGACAGCTTATCTGTATGGATAACTTGATAGTAACATTTATACGAAAGTCTCTGAAGGACTGAAAATGTCTGATACATGCAATTCGAAACCCTGAGAAATGTATTCAATTAAATTGCAAAGATCTTTGTATAGATTAAAGTAATCTGGACGCATGTGGTATAATCGTCTCAGTGAATATCTTTTGAAGGAATGGTATATTAACAATCTAATTTGCCAATGTGTGTTTATTAAGAAATCAAAGTCTGGATTTGCTATTATCGCAGTTTATGTTGATGATTTGAATATCATTGTGACTCATGAAGAGTTCATAGAGACGATAACATTTTTGAAAAATGAGTTTGAAATGAAGAATTTGGGTCAAATAAAATTCTGTCTTGGTTTGCAGATCGAGCATCTAGCTAAAGAGATTTTTTTTCACCAATCAACTTATATCGAAAAGGTATTAAAGCATTTTAATATGGATTAATCTCATCCAATAAGCTTTTCCATGGTTGTTTGATCCCTTGATGTGAAAAAGATCATTTTCGTCCTTGAGAGGATAATGAAGAAATTATTGGTCCAGAAGTACCATATCTTAGTGCTATTGGTGCACTAATGTATCTTGCTAATTGCATAAGACCTGATATAACATTCTCTGTTAATTTACTAGCAAGATATAGTTCTTCACCAACTCGAAGACATTGGAATGGTGTTAAACAAGTACTTCGTTATCTTCGAGAAACATCAGACATGAGTTTGTTTTATTCAAATGATTCAAAGGCAGAATTAGTCGGATATACAGATGCTGAATATTTATCAGATCCACATAAAACATGATCTCAAATAGGTTATTTGTTTACATATCGTGGTACTGCTATATCTTGGCGTTCTACAAAACAAACTCTAACCGCCACATCTTCAAATCATACTAAAATATTGGCATTACATGAGGCAAGTCGAGAATGCGTATGACCGAGATCTCTAATTCAACATATTCATAAAACATGTGATCTTCCACTTGTTAAAGAAAGTCCAACAATTTTATATGAGGATAGTGCAGCTTGTATTGCCCAAATCAAATGAGGTTACATAAAAGGAGACAGAACCAAACATATTTCACCAAAGTTCTTTTTCACACATGAACTTCAGAATAAAAGAGAGATAGACGTTTATCAAATTCGATCTTCTGACAACATGACAGATTTGTTCACAAAGGTACTTCCTACAACAACATTTGAGAAATTGGTGAATAAGATTAGCATGCGTCGATTCAGAGAATTTTGTTAAAATTCACCAAAAGAAAACATATTAGCATGAGGGGGAGGTTACTGCGTGCAAGAATTATGTACTCTTTTTTCCTTCATCAGAATTTTTTTCCCATAGGGTTTTTTCCTGAAAATTTTTTTAATGAGGCATATTTTTTGTACGGTGGACATCCAAAGGGAGAGTGTTGTAAATTAATTGGATACCACCCTTTAGTATTCTATAACCTTCATATTAAAGATCATTATCATACAAATAATGATCATCATAATTGTACCTTAATGTTTTCTATAACCTCTACATTAAAGGTCATTATTACTCAAATAATGATCATCATAATAGCGTCTTAATGTATTATGTAACTTGTGTCTTTTTTATTTCCTACATTTATGATTCTTAGTCTATAAATAGATGGTACATAAGTTTGTATGAATTATTCTTGCATAAGAAATGAAACAATAAAATAATAACTCTCTCCAAAATTCTTCTTGTATTTTATTTTTATTTTTTGTTCTTATTTTGTAATATTTTAATATTGTATTTGTTTTATAACAAATAATAAATTGTTTGATATTGAATGGCAATGCTCCTCTTACAGTGCAATAGTTCTTTGTACTTAAGTAATAGTGTTGACCAAATAATTATAAAATCTATTAAAGGTACACTATTTCAAATTAATTATTGTATATACGTTTTAGGAAAATACGCTGATTCTGGAAGGAAGATGTTTCACTTTTCTTCTTTTCCGTTAAATGTTGCAGTAGCTTTATGAATGTTAAGGAATTATAAATTATTTCTATTATCCATATAAAAATTGTGATAATAATTCCAATAAAAAGGTATTGTTAATCCGATAGTTAATTTTAAATATCTAATTATATTAATTATAAATAATAAAAAAAATAAATATAACTTCAAGCACGTGCCTTACACGTGTAACCAAAACTAGTCTTCCTTAAATAGCATTAAAATTTGGGTTTGCATATGTTAAAGAAAGCTTTCTTTATTAATTAAAAAGCCTTTTTTTTTGTTTTACTGTTGGGCTGAAAGCCCAGAAAGCTATGAGTTTACAAGTGACCATTAAACTGATGATCGATGCTTGATAGCCCATTTAATCCACTTTATACTTTTTTTTTCCTCGCTACGAGAAAGCCAACTGATTTGATTTTTTCCAAAGAAAATTGATAGAGGATGAGTTAAATGTTTACATAAACTGTTTAGACATTTACTTCAATAAATTAGAAAAATCTATTCGATAATATGACTTGAACCTTTATCACTACATGAATTATGTATACGTATCATTTTAACTAAGAGGGGACGTGTCGTATAGTTTTATTTTAGTAGTTATAATATGTTAAAATAGGCCCGGTTTAAACATAATTTAAATATTGCTGTCAAAATCTCATCAAATTGAGGTAATATTAATATGAGTAACGTTACATGTTTTGCTTGGCATCAAAACTTTAATCCCAACTCATTACTAATGATTTATTTTATTTGAAAATTGTATTAATTCATCAATTGACATATTATACATTAATTAAGTTGAGATGCAAAGGTGTGACGATTAATATTATTATATTAATATATTTTTAATTTATAATTTACTTATTAATAATGAAATTAAAGGAAGTTGAGTTTAATATAATAGAAGATGTAATCCAAAGCTTAAAGATTTCAAAAATTAAAAATGAAAACAATCAGATTATTAAAATAAACATGAAAATTTATTAGGAATCCAACTGCCTTTAGAAACTTGATTTTTGATCTATATATAGTGACGACTATCAAATTGAAATCCCCATAAATTTATTAAATACTATAATTCACAAATCAATCAAATTACAAAAATAAATATGAAAGTATATTAGGAATCCAATTGCCTTTAGAAACCTGATTCTTGATTTGTAGTGAAGACTGTCAGATTGATTTCCCCACAAATTTATTAACTATTATAAATCACAAATCAAGAATTATATATATATATATATTTTTTTTTTGTTAAAACTATTTATGTCAATCATTCCTTACGTCTTCTCTCTTAAAAGAATTTCTTTTTATTGGATTGCTAATGGTGTAAATAATTCTCTAGTCCAACCGACACTCATTTTGCACAGTTGTGAATCGATATACACCATTAGCAATACACTCAATCTGAAAAAAAAAAAATAAAAATTCAGAACTATTCTATTGACAACATTTTGTAATCTATATAAGTTCGGGATTCTATGCAGGTTAATTTGATGGTGTATTACTAAAATTTCTGAATATTTCATGGACCATGTGTAGATTTACAGCGTCAATCAGAAGTTGAAGGACTACTATACGGCGAAGAACAGGGGGCGATGACTCTAACTCAAAAAGTGAAAAAAGTGACATTGGTGTTTTTTTTTTTTTTAATTCTTTCTCTCTCGAAGGGCTGGGGATCAGAAAAATGTTACCTGGAAAAATGTGGAAGATCGCGAGGGAAACATCAAAGTGCGTGATGGCACCTGCACGTAAGTCAGAGACCACAAATATTGCGTGCTTTAAGATTGAACTTCTCAATATGTTAATAGGATAATCCCAATTTTTTCCCTGTAGTTTGAGAAAATACTTAAAATCCCTCTTTTATTCATTAATTTTTTCAAGTAAAAGGGAGATTTTGACTATTGTTTTAAACTACAGGGGGGAAATTGGGATTATCCCTATGTTAATTGAGCATGATTTGACCATGAAGTGTTTGATATCGATTTTGTAAATAATCTGGATACAAGTTGTGTTTGGACATATAATAGGAAGTAAAATATGTGCAGCTAAATTTGCTGCTCTACTAGGTACTTCATTAATCTTAGTTTGTAGTACCATCAAAGACCCTAACGGTAAGGTTTGGTTTTGTTTTTATTTTTGTTTTTTTTTGGTTTTTTTTTTTTTTCGATTTTGTCAAAGTCTAGGTGGTTTCTTTTAACCAGTTTAATAAACTATAGGACTTTTTTTCTTTTTTAAACCAAATCGAAACTCAGTGATCGATATGATAATTTTATCAAACTATAGGGCCTTGAAAATAATAACCCTAATATAAAATAAAAAGAGAAACACGAATATGAGTTTAGGAAAAATAAAGTTACTAGGGTTAGTTTGGTATTGTTGTAGCTTTTAAAATAATTACTATTAGTTGTGCAGAAAAAATATTATGCTACAAAGTTTATTGGACTAGTGTTTGATAAATTTTATGTTAATTGCTGTGACATAAAAATAAAACATTTTAATTTATAGTTGGTATAAATATAATTTTATATATTATTATTATTTTTATTTTTTAAATTAATAAAAATGATTTGGACATTAATTTAAAAGATTCTTTAAATTCCATAACATATAGTTTTATAATCATATTACAAAAATAATCCCCATTTGCTAAAAATGCTGTTAAATGTATTCATATTATTAAATTATTACTTTTAAAAGTTTTATCAAACACTTTTTTTATAATCAAAATATTAAATAATCATATTCTAACTACATAAAAATATTACCAAAAGAGACCTAAAACATTTAATGAAGACCATGCATAGTCAAATACTTTCTTCCTTAAACAAGTATAAATCCTAAAAAATTAAAACTATTGCTAATTTCTTTTTCAAATGTTGGATATTGACAGTTATTAGGTGCTATATATTGGTAATTTTAATAGAGAAAACGATGACAAATAACACTAAATAACTGGTGTTATGTTCAATTAACACCAACGAACTAGAATTAACTTTTCTAACACCTCTTAAATAAAAAGACCATAATACCCTTTTTTAAAAAACAAAAAGCACCTAAAACCTAGGGTTTTCTCTCTCCCATTCATTTTCTACTGCCTCCCTCTCTCTCTATCAATCCTCATTCTCTCTCTATCAGTCCTCTCTCTCGTGCTCCTCCATCTTTGTCCTCATCATTTTCTCCTCAATCGTCGTAAACTAGAAGCAACAAAGCCTCCTCCTTTATTATCATCGAGGACAAATGAGACATTCTTCTTCTTCTTCTTCTTATCTGGTTTTGGGTTTCAAAACCCACAACCAGTCTAGTTCTGGGTTCTGAAACCCAAAACCAGTCTGATTCGGGTTTCCGAAACCTAAAACCGTTTGGTTCTAATTTTTTTTTTATTTTTTAATTTTATTTCATCCCCTCTTCTGATTTTTTTTTTTTTTTTTTTTGTGTGGATGTTATTGATGGTTGTTGTTGATGATGTTGTAGGAGAATGAATGAAATGGATGAGTAATGATGTTGTTGAAGATAGCTTTTGATGGATAGATTGTGATAAACATAGAAGTAGAGAACTTTTTTTTTTTTTTTATTTGAGAAATAGATGTAAGGTTTGGGTTCCTTTTGGTTTGCACAGACATTGTCCGTGTTGTCCTTTTTTTTTTGTTTGATGTGCAGACGTGATTGGTGCTTTATTTTTTCAGTTTGCGCTTTGTATTTTTTGGTTTATGCGGATGTGGTCTACTTTGTGGTTTGCGTGGACTCTGCCCGCATCATTTCCGCATAATGTTTTTTGGTTTGCGCTAACGTGGTCACTTTTTTTTTTTGGTTTGCACTGACACGATCCATGCACTTTTTTTTTTTTTTTTTGCACAAATTTTTTTTTTTTTTTTTTTTTTTTTTTTTTAGGTTTGTACAGACGACTTGGTCCATGTTTTAGTGTCGAGAATTCAAAATTTACACGGGTTTCTAAAATTTTAAAATAAGGGTATTTTTATCATTAAAAAATTAAATAGTAAAAATGTGCTAGAAAACATAATTTCAATTCTATGGCACTAGTAAAACATACAACTAGTTTTTTAGTGCTAAAAAAAAAAAAACACCCATTTTAATAACCATTGTTCTTGTGCTATTAAAATGATTTTAAACCATTGCCATGGGGCCTCAAACATTTAATGAAAACTATGTTGGAAAAACTTTAATAAATGAAAACCAATATTAAAGACAAGGATCTCAAATTAAATCATCAAGAATTATTATAGAAAAGGCATACTTGAATCCATGTTGACAAACTAAAGAATGATAGAATCTTCCATAGTTAAATCTCCTTAAGATATTCAATAGTTTTCTTCTTAAATAAGAAAGGAGAAGGAGAGCAAAAATTTTACGTATATTGATTTGACTTGGGGACCATAACCCTTATAATGTCCCTTGATATACTAACTTAAATTAGATTCTCATTAACTCTAATTAGTATTGGATTTCTACATATTAGAGTTCATACCCAATAAATATGTTTAGAGTCCAAATTAATAGATCACTTATTTGATCTTATTAAAATATATAGTCTATAATATAATTATCATTTAATAAATAAGCCCATAATAAAAAATTATAAAAATCTCAACAGGTCATGAATAGTAAATATTTGCTTTCTAAAACAAGTATAATGCCTAAGCAATTAATACCATTACTAATTTCTTTTCCAAAATTGACAAGTATTATTTTCACCGACTTTTAAGTACAAAGGAGGTGATGTATATATAAGAGGAATTAAACACAACTGATTTTTAAAACCATCGTTGTATTGTTCTTGAAATTATTTATTTATTTATAAGACAATGATCTCCCAAGTGGTGATATGCTTTACATTACTCTGTGTGTTTCCGAGATCAAATTTTGCAATGGTTTCAAGTCTTTCGAAAGAAGAAGATTTGAGCATAGAAAAAGAATTGCAGTCGCTAAACAAACCTCCTGTCAAAACTTTTCAGGTATTTTCATCAACTCAATTCTTACACCAACACGAAGTTAATTTGCATTTACTGTTTTTCTTTACTATCAAGCACTAATTATATCAATCCTAAATTCCCCTAATCTCTAATTTTTGTTCTGTGATGTATTTTTAAAGCTTGAAGGAGGTGAAATCATCAACTGCATAGACTTCTATAAACAACCTGCGTTTGATCATCCGTTGCTCAAGAATCACACCATACAAGTATGCAGAATTCAAAATTCTACATCTAATATTTGACCAAAATTGATTCATTGAAAGAAGGAAAAAAAACAGAAGTAATATCTATGGTTTGGTAATTTGAAACCTATGACGTGGTGATTTAATATTCCTTATTGCAAACCACTGTCCAATATGGTTTAATAGTAAAAATAACTCTTATTTCGTGTGACAGTGACTACAGATGGTATTGTGGTCAAATCTTGAAGGGATTTTTGCAGTTTTCTTTTGAGCAACTATATGTCTATATTTCAAAGAGATATTATTACTTTACCCCTTAATTTGAAAATAATATCAAACCACCCTCGGTATTGAAAATATTATCCAAAATAATCCAACCTTTGAGTGGTGATTTCCATCAATAAACTGACAGTTTCATTAAAGTGTAAGGATATAAAAGTAAATTAATAATTAAAATAGTTATTTTTTTATCCATGGTCACACCCTCTCATCTAACCAAAACCCATTCTCTTTCTCTCTCTTTCTAAGTCTCTTACCATCTTTCTCTCACTTGTTTCTCTATCTCTCTCTAATCTCTCACCATCTTTCTTTCATTTGTCTCTCATAATCAATAGCCATAGCTCACCAGTTGGATTTGGTATTCATGGAAAATAGATCGAGGATCATTGATCTGATTTCCATGAAAACCAAGGGGCTAGGTGATATGGGTTTGAAACCCAGATCATCGAATGAACCCAAGTGGTTTCGTTTTGATCATCAAACCTAAGAAGGTTTGTTCAATGATGAACCCAATTGGGTTTATATTTTTTTCAAATACTTTGGTTGGTTGGTTGGCGGGATTTATTTGTGCTTTTGTTTTCTTTTTTTTTTATTTAATTGTTGAAGATCTTGGTTTCAATTTTTTTTTTCAAAATTTTGTTTTGTTTTGTTTTTTTTTTTGTTTTTTGTTTTTTGTTTTTTTTTTTTTTTTTATCTTTTGACGTATTTATTTTTTGAAGTTGTGTGGTTTTTTTTTTTTTTTCAATTATTATTTAGTGAAGATTTGGTTAACTGAAAAACCCAGATATTCATTTTTTTTTTTCAAAACTTTGTTTTTAAAATTTTTTTTTAATGTATTTATTTTTTAAAGTTGTTGGTTTTTTTATTTTTATTTTTCATTATTTAGTGAAGATCTGGGCAACCTAGAAACCCAGATCTTCAATTTTTTTTCAAATTTTTTCCTTGATCTTTTAAGGTGTTTTCTTTTTCAAAGTTGTGTTTTTTTTTTTTTTTTTTAAGTGAAGATCTGGCTGGTTAAACCCATTTTACTCAAATTTTTTTCAAAATTTTATTTTTGATATTTGATCTTCAAATGTTTATTTTTCACTCGAAATTGTGTTTTTTTTTTTGGTTTTAATTTTTTTTTATTGAAGATCTCAATTGTTTTCCTAATTTAATGAATATCAACCAAGATATTCAAACGTTGATGATATGACTTATTTTTCTAACAAATTTTGTTATTTTGTTACTTTTTTTTTTCTTTTGGCTTTAAAAACATTTGAGTTGAACCTAGATCTTTAGACGTTGAAGATTTGAGTTTAACCAGATCTTTAAACTTTTTAAAGTTATTTATTTATTTATTTTTATGATGACGAGAGGGAAATTTGGTAATTATATTTTTGTTTTTTTTTTTATTTTTTAGTTTTTCAATATAGTAAGGTCATTTTTGTCTTTTCATAGTTTTGTTACAAAACCACTAAACTTTTAATGGAAATTGCTATTGGACTGATGGCACGGGGTTTGTTGGCTAATATTTTCAAAAGTTAGATAAACTAAGGTTATTTACCATTTTAGAGAAATATTTATATTTAGATTTTTCCCATATTTCAAATTCATATGAGTGTAATTAATATCATAATTTTAATTTTTATTGATTTTTTTTTGGGTACCTCTAATACCGTTTATTCTCAACAGATGGCACCAAAGTCATATCTCGATAGGGGGGAAAAATTATCAATCACAGAGAAACAATTGCAAACAAATTCTAAACATAAATCCTGCCCGATTGGAACAGTATCGATATAAAGAACCACCAAAGAGGATTTATTGAAGGCAAAAAAGATTGCAGTTGTAACACCTGGTGCTGCTATTCGTCAGGGTGCACATGTAATATTCTCTCTCTCTCGAAAAACAAATAAGATGTCTCTCCCTTTCGGATTACATACAGAAAGATTTGCATAGTTTCAAAATTTTTTAAAAACCTATCCTCCAAATAATTCAGACGCTGATAAATTTTTTTTAAAAAAAAGAGAAATAGATTTTTGTTTTTTATTTTTTTAATTTCGGTTGGTATATGATGAGTTTCTAAACCATTTAAATCTCGTATTCGTTTGACCTGAAACATTTAGAAGATCTCTCATAAAGCTTCTCAAGTGAGGAATATCCCTTAGGTTTCTTGTACAGGATCTCGATTATGTAATGTTTTAGAGTCATTGTAATGTTACATAGTCAGGTTCCCGCACCCATATAGCCTCTAACAGACAAATGTATTAAGCTTTTAATTCCTTTCTACTAACTGTTTTTTTTTTTTTTTTTGGGTTATCATCAAATGTTTTGATGTGACTCAGTTAGTTTATGTAAGTATGAATAAGAATGCAGCAACCAAATATCGTGGAGCCAGAGGGACTGCTTCCGTGTACAATCTTAATGTGGTCAATGACCAACGCACTGAATCTAATATATGGATTGAAGGTGGCCCCAATGAACAATTGAATTATATTGTTGCTGGATGGACGGTAATACAATTTTCTGTCTCTTTTTCTCTCTAAATCAGATTAGGATCAGCAGCCTCAATTTCTTACACAAGTTACGGTTTGATCAAATCCAATATATTACATGCATTTTGAGTGACTGACTAATCATATTGTATCTAATATGTGTTATTTCAATTAATGTGTAATAATAATAATTACTTTAGGCTAATTATGCATGCAACATGTAATCTCAACTTCACTCAAAAGAGTTTTCAATTTATAGTCTATATTTAGTCATAATTTGTATAATAAAAGAGAGAATATTGATTTCTTACAATAATATTAGAAGATTTTATGTCATTGGTTAATTTATATATGTATATACCCAGGGACGGACCTACATAATAACCAGCAAGGGCACGTGCCTCTGCTCAAATTTTGAAAAAAAAAACTGAGGAAGTTAGCCACTGAGTGCAATACGGTGTAATATGTAATAAGCTTCTTGATTTTGATTTGACAATTGACTTAACTATTGTTTTGTTTTTTATTTTATTTTTATTTTTTTAATTAATCTGCTGCTTTTTACAGCAGCAGTTGTATTTTTTTTTTCTTGTGTCCTTTTTTTAAAATTTTTTATTATTTTCTTTTTTAACATTATTATTTATTCTTTTTATTTAATATAATTAATTTAATTTTTTATTACTTTTCTTATGCATACCATTTTAACTTTTAATATTTTCCGTAGCCCTAATAAATTAATGTTTTCTTTCTCTACTCTTAATTAATTAACTTTTTTTCCAATTTTTTCCTTTTAATCATGCACATATTCTTACAGGTACTATTTACTTTACTTTTGGTGCACTACACAAACTTCATCGACAATTTACAATCTTATTGAACAACTTTTTGACAATTACAACATTACTGAACAACTTTTTTTTTTTTTTTATTGTTTATCTTAATTTTACATCTCTTCATTTTCACTTGGCATCTTATAATTTATCAAGTTAGTTTACTAAATTTATTATTTTTAACATTTATTTATTTTTGATAATTTAAATTTAATACACATCCATCAATAAATCCTAAAATTTTAACATTTAAGTCATTGCATTAAAATTGTCCATCTATTATCATGATTCAACTTATATTTATTTATTTTACTCTATAGTTTTACTTTATTTAGAATTAATAAAAATTAGAAGTTTAAAACAATCCTGAACATCGTTAATAATATGTATCAATTAATCTTCGTTATATAAATTTATTGCTGTTCATTACAGATGTAAATATATACATTTTTTGTTGTAAATTTAGACTGAAATTATATTTTCTAATGAATACATATGATTTATGTTTTATTTAAATTAATAATTTTTTTGATGTTTTTATTATTTATTCATGTGCCCCTTAATAAATTTTTTTGTCTGCCACTGTATATACCTAATAGTTTATGTTCATAGATCTAATCATTACCTCACGTAGTATGAATGCTGATTGATACGAGACTAGGGGTTTAAGTCACATGCATCTATATTATATATATATATATATATTCAAATTTGAAACTATCTTTAGGTTTAATCCTTATGTCACATCCTTAAGTTTTGCTCAAAATGTCTAGACATCTAATGATTAATAACACTAACACAATATATCTATTTTGCTTTTGAATAAGTAGGTAAATCCGAGGATGTATGGTGATAACAAACCTCATTTATTCATATACTGGAGTGTAAGTTTTTTTTTTTTTACCAAGCCAGAACTAACCTTGGTTTTATTAGTTTAATTTTTCCAATTATTCTCTTAATTAATGAATGTGTATATATATTACAGGCAGATGGCAAAGGATGTTATAACTTGCTTTGTAAAGGATTTGTGCAAGTTCACCGTTACATAAAACCAGGTCAAGTAATCTGGCCGGTCTCCAAGTATGGTGGACCTACTTATCATTTTAAAGTCATGATCAAACAGGTAAATTTATTACATTAAAGCTATTTAGAAAAGGTTTGTTGAAGTTTAGGATTTGGGCATCACAACCCTTATGTAATCCGGAGAACCGATTCTCCGACAATAGAACTTAAACCCCCCCACATCTAACATTAAAGGAGAGTTAGAAACTTGGAATTCAGAAGCTATATAAATATAATTTTCTTATATCCAAGACAACAATTCTACAACATCAGATAGCCACTTCTCGAACATTAGAAGCAAGGCTTTTGATCTAATGTTAACAAACAGTTGGGCCTTACATGTCTTGTATCAAAGAGGCCTTATATACACACACATATATAGACACATTATATAGTGTATTTGGATATGAATGTAGTTGGAATTTTAATCATTCATTTTGAAATAAGTCAAATATAAGGAAGGTAATCTATTAGTTAAAGATTAAGTTCCGACCCTTAGATTTGACCCTTGATAATTGATTGGTCTAGATTAATTACAAGTATATCCATACCCAAATACACACACATATATAGACATATAGTTATTTCTGCTTTGTTTTTTTGTAGGATAAACATACAAAGAATTGGGTGTTAACTGTATCTGATAAAAAAATTGTTGTGGGATATCTACCAAATGAATTGCTACCATTTCTGAAAGATGGAGCTGATGTGGTTGCATGGGGAGGAGTTGCTTATGTTGGAAGTGACGGAATTACCCCTCCAATGGGAAGTGGCTACAGACCAGATGGCCGATATGACCATGCAGCCTATTTCAAATTTATCTACTATTATGATGAACAATTTTCTGAGGAGTGGCCCACATTTGATGAGTCTTATGAACATGTCGATCCAAGTAATTGTTTTGGCTTTCAAAATATGGATAAAGAGCCTTGGCGTGAAAACTTTCTTTACGGCGGACCTGGAGGACATTGTGGAAATTAAATAAAATTATTGTAATTCTGTATCATTGTATGGAAGGGTTTTAGAGTTATCTAATAATACAAATGGCGTTAGTGAAAATTCCATATAATAGCACCTAAAAACTTGAGTTTCTCCACTAGCACTAAAGAAGTGAATTAACTTTTACTAGCATCTACTAAAGTGAAAGTCCAATATTATTCTTCATTAAATGACTTATGAATGAGAATTCAATATATCTATTCTTCTCTACTACGAACTGCTGCTCTAAGACTTCCTTTTCTCCACTACAATCCTACTGCTGCTGCAAGTCTTCTCAGGATTTCGTGATTTCAAATTTCGTTTTTCAACAACTTACTCTAGTTTCAAAGAATCCAAAGATGAAAATCTATCACAAACAAACCCACCAAGCTTTTCAACAATCATCCACAAAAAGTTCATAAAAAAAAAAGTATATAATTCATCAAAAAAGTATATAATACCTGAAATGGAAGAAGAAGAAGAGAAAGGAAAGGAAGAGAGAGAAGTATAAGTATCTCTCTTCCTCGTCTCTCTCTTTGACTTCTTCCTTTTCAGGTATTATATACTTTTTTGGCCATTTTGGTTCTCCTCTATTGCTCTTCTCTAAATGTTGACATTTAGTAGGTTTAGTTTGGTGGGACAATGTCAATTCTGGGTTTTTAATGTTGTCTTGTTAGTTTGTGTCGTTTCATTAACTTTTATTTTGGTCCTAGCATTTGTTTGAATGATGTAAATATTAATTGTTATTTTATGTGTTTTTTGCCCAACTGTCTGTGTTTATCTTTCGCTCAAATTGTAAACAGTAAAATTGTGTTATTAAACTCATTTAAGTTCTTTAGTACTAATGCACAAACTCACCAATTCTTCAGTGTTATTTGAAAAAAGAAATCAAATTAATATATTATTAGTTCAACTGTTTACTAGGACTTGTGAACAGGCTCGACAATAAAACTGCCCCATAAATTAGTGCAATTATTAAAAATTTTTATTCATAAAAATTATACTATTTCTAGTTTTCTACTATCGCTAGAGCAAAACTCTATTAACAAAAAATTATTTATATGCCATTTTTTATATTTTAATTGAAAAAATTGAATATATATACACACACACACCATACTCCGTCTATGAGGGATCGATTCCTTAAAGGAGCTCAATGTAGTGATGAAGGCCAATCTCTATTATAGATCCATGCCAGTGTTCACACAACCTCAATCAATGGAGGTTGCAGTCATGATCCTTTCCTTTTACTAGGTCGTGACTCAGGACCCAAATAAAAATGTAGATACGCAATTATGAAATAAAGATGATAAAGAAGAAGAGAAAGAGGAGAATGCAAGAGAAGAGTTACAATGAGTTGAAGATACGACAAAGTTGAGTTAGAGATGGTGATCTGAGATGGAGACATAACCGAAAATGAGAGTAGAGGGGTATTTTGGTCTTGACAATGACACTTTTGAACAAATACTGTTAAAGCTATTGGAAGACAGAAAAAAAGAACAATAGTCATCCTAGAAAGAGGGCATTTTGGGATGTTTGCTTTTATAAATTTCTCCCTATAATCTTCTTTGATTAGTTTACTTCAAAGTTTGTATGCATATGGATTTATGTTGTTATCTATTGTGGACATCTTAGATTTTCATTGTGCACAAAAAAACAAATATTCCATAAAAGGTAGAATAACCCAGTGATAAGTTATAATAATAATTATTACTATCTCAATAAGATTATAGTTCAAATTTTATAATAATTATTATTACTATCCATAAGTTAGCATTTCCTTTTATTTTATTTTTTTCATCAAACACAACTTTGTAGTAACACTAAAATGTAAGATGAATAACATGTTTAAATTGTTAGGTAAGGGCTCCACTAATAATTAAGGCTTTTATAATACATCCGATCAAGTATTAGACCAACAAAATTGCCACATGGACTAAGTCTACATATATATACAAATTACAAAGTAGTCACATTATTAGCACCTCTCTAAGACTTTATGTACACCCCAAATTAGAATTGTTTATAAGATCCAACATTGTCCTTGTGTAATATTATTAACAAAAATAAATAATTGTTATTATTATTCATATATCATATTAGTACATATACAATATTTTGAGCATTTTAACAAATATATATATCATTAGATTAAGCTATTAATTATTTATGGGACAAGGACAAAAGTAGCATATTTAAGTAGTGACTTAACATTTATGTCTCTGTCCCTTAAAATGTGACAATGGAGTCTCAAATGATATATAAAAGTACGAAAATACCCTTCCAGTTAAAATGTGGTTTTGAAAAAAACCTGTTCCCTCCAAAATCAGACCTTGAAAAAAACCTTTTGCCTCCCAAAATCAAACCTTGAAAAAAACCTTTTGCCTCCCAAAATCAACAGCAGCCTTTGCCTCCCCCAAAATCAACACCCGTCGTCGTCTGTCCGCACCGTGCACAGAGCCACGCAACGCCGTCATCGTCGTCTGCCCTTTGCCATCGAGTTGTCTGTGCCAGCCTTGCATGCGCTCCACTTGCTGCACCTCCAAGTGGCCCTGCATCTTCTGTTGATGCTTATGAAAAACTGCTTTCTTCAATTTCAGAATTCTCAGACGTTGGGAAGCTTTTCATGGTTCAGTGACCAAATTTTCATTTATATTTTTTCTAATTTTCTTTTTATACATACCAGTCCTCAGCACCTATGGAGCTCACTGAAGCAGAAATAGAATATGCAGTTAATGTTGTTAAGCATATTTTTTATAGGCATGTTGTGTGAAGAGTGTGAGTAATACCAGTAGACGAAGCACTAGTCACACCAGGGTGACGAGTGTGATTAATACCAGTTCTGTCTGGGTATGATTAGTGGTGCATTAGGCTGATGGTCGATTAAACCAGTAGAGGAAGCACTAGTCACACCAGGGTGATGAGTGTGATTAATATCAGTTCTGTTTGGGTGTGACTAGTGTTTTTGCTACTGTTTTTTTTTCATCAATCTAATGCACCACTAGTCACACCCAAATAGAACTGGTATTACTCACACTCATCACCCTGGTGTGACTAGTGCTTCCTCTACTGGTTTAATCGACCATCAGCCTAATGCACCACTAATCACACCCAGACAGAACTGATATTAATCACACTCGTCACCCTGGTGTGACTAGTGCTTCCTCTACTAGTTTAATAAACCATCAGTGAAATGCACCACTAATCACACCCAGACAGAACTGGTATTAATCACACTCGTCACGCTGGTGTGACTAGTGCTTCCTCTACTGGTTTAATCGACCATCAGCCTAATGCACCACTAATCACACCCAGACAGAACTGGTATTACTCACCCTCCCTACCTTGGTGTGACTAGTGTTTTCGCTACTGGTTTTTTCTAAGATTAGAAAAGGGATAGCCCAACTTTAACATAACACCTCAAATATCACACAAAATATTTAAGCAAAAAACACAAAGGTAACGTTGGACCTGTAAATAACTTTATATATATATACATGTTGATATATGAATGTGGCAATGTAAAGCCCAATTACATGTCATTTGCCTCAACAGCATTACAAAAAATGACAAAGGCGTATTCCCTTCTCATCTTATGAACTTCCGACAGCCCCCAATTCCATAATAAACCTTTCCTAATGATATAGTCGACATACTTACATACAAATCCACCACAACTACCATCATCCTTCTGAGATGGTATGCTTTTGTGGTTCAAGGGAAGTACAGTAAAACAGTCCCCTCTTCTCTCCATGTGTTTCTCCTCAAAATAACCTGACTTTGCCAACACAGAAGGCAACAAGTACCGCAAAGGCATCACCTGGTTCTCTCTATATGTCGACCCGGCTGGGATCTTATGTGAGAACGAATCATATATAACAATACTCCACTGTGATAAATCCACTATGATAAATCAAAAGATTGGTTGTTGAATTTGTTGTTGGATTGGTAATTGAACATTTCCTTTCTCTCTCAGACAGTCATTTAGATTGTTTGGAACAACAGTTACGTAAACTTCAGGATTTTTCTTATGTAGCCAGAAAGACACAGTTTTATCGGTTGTTAATTTTGGAATGGCAGGCCTACTGGAAGTCTCCACCAATATGTGTAAGTCAAATGTACTCTTTGTTATATCAACTCGAACAATATTCTCAACGGTTTTCTTTAAGTCATCAAGTGTCGCATTCGTCGAAACAAATGCTATTTCTGATTCACCACCCTCATACTTATAACCAATCCATTGTCCACCATGGGTGACTATAATTCTAGTTTCGTCCATATCACTGTACACAAATAAATGATCGAATTTATTAATAGAAGACTAAATCAAGACTAGCAATATATCATTACTCATATTTTGATACAATTAAGTAATTAAACTACTAAATAAATGCTCATAATATGACACTAATAGTGACGCCAAGGTGATATGCATTAATAACACTAGTTACCTCGGTTTGACTAGTGTTTTGGCTACTGTTTTTTTTTTTTTCCATAAACCTATGATACCACTAGTCACACTAAGGTAACAAGCGTTATTCACACTCGTCACCTTGGTATGACTAGTGTTCTAGCTACTGGTTTTTTCTTCAAGTCATGACATCATTACTCACACTAAGGTAACTGGAATTATTAACACTCGTCAGCTCGGTGTGACTAGTGTTTTGTATACTGGTTTTTTTTTTTTTTTTCCCATAAACCTATGATACCACTAGTCACACTAAAGTAACAAGCATTATTCACACTCGCCACCTTGGTATGACTAGTGTTCCAACTACTGGTTTTTTCTTCAAGTCATTACACCATTACTCACACCAAGGCAACTAGCATTATTAACACTCGTCAGTTTGGTGTAACTAGTGTTTTGCCTACTGGTTTTTTTTTTTTTTTTTCCATAAACCCATGTCACCACTAATCACACTAAGTTAACTTGTGTTAATAATGCAAGTCATCTTGGCATGACTACTGTTTTCGTCTTTGGTTTTTTAACTAAGTCTTGCCATCACTAATCAAACCAAGATAACTTGCATTAATAACGTCATACATGTGTGCCGTTTCCATCAACATACATAGAAATACTAAGTTCGTAAACCCTAAAGCCAATTTCTACAGCTCAATATCAGTATAGCTAACCACAATAATTAATAACAACTGAAAAATAAGTGTTCAAAGGTTAAGATACATTACCCGTAGTGCAGAAGAAGATTATGGATGGTGGATGGAAAGAATGTTCGCTGGTGGATGGTGGATAGAAAGAATGGTCGCTGGTGGATGGTGGATGGAATTTGTCGCGCAGAAGAGAATAACGATAGATGGCGAATGGCGGCTGTGAAGAAGAAGGTGAAGCTGGATGGTGGCTGTGAAGACGAAAATGAAGCTGGATGTAGCTGGATGATGGCTGTGAAGAAGAAAATGAAGCTGGATGTAGCTGGATGGTGGCTGTGAAGAAGAAAATGAAGCTGGATGGTACAGACGAGAATGAAGATCAATGGTGGATGGTGGCTGTGAAGAATGAAAGAGTAAGAGGAGCAGCAGAAGAGAGGATGCAGAAGAGAGAATACGTCCCTCAATAAATCACCAATTTTATTTTTAGAAAGGGTATTTGTGTCCAAAAAAATAGGACTTGAGACTCATTTGTTAATTTTATTGAAATGAGATAAAATTGTTATTGCAATAATGGAAAGTGTCACCTGGTGACATTTCCTCATTATTTATTACTTTTAAAAGTTTAAATAGTGATCATTTCAAATTAAAAATATAATTATTATCATTTTATCCCTAAAATTGAAAATAATAACTAACCATCCCTGATGTTAAAAATAATAATTAAAACGGTCTATTAAATGAAATTATAAATCCATCAATAAATTAATGGACCCATTATTTTTTAGGGTAAAAGGGTAAAAATGTATTTGAAGCTTGACGACAGAGATGGATTCCAGCTGGATTGGAAAATATAATTTGTTAATTAAAAAAAAAAGAAAAATAAATAAAAACCACTTAAATAATTCAAAATATATAAACATATGGGAAATCTAATGAACGCATCACTCAACGTACCATCACCAGTTACGCCACTCAACACACCATCACCACTGAAAAAAACCATCCCACTCGGCCGCCGTCGCCCATCAACTAATATCTTCTTCTCTTCCTCCTCCACCGATTCCGATTCCAAAGCCGCATCCTCATCCGTTGGTCATATCTGGCTGGTTAGACGCCATCTCCGATGCAGGGGAGTCGGGTTTGAACCAGAGGTCGTCTCCATCGCATGGGCGGTCTAGTGGTGGGTCTGCCGATGCTGGTGGTGGGTCTGCCCACTCTGGTGGTGGGATGGGTTCGTCTCTGATTCATGAATGATTTTAGGTTGGTTGTTGGTGGTGGGATGGGTTTGACGCTGCTGCTGTTGTTCGTCTGGGTTGGTTGATGGTGATGTTTTTGTTGGGTGCAGTGCTTTCTATGCGTACTCGAAAACGAGACTTAGATAAGAAGCGAAGAAGGTGTTCGATGAAATGCCTGAGAGAAATCTCGCCATGTGGAATGCTTATATTTCTAATGCAGTATTTACCGGGCGGCCCAAAGATGCGGTTCGTGAGTTCGTGGAGTTTCGGGGCATGGGTGGGAAGCCGAACTTGATCACGATTTGTGCATTTTTAAATGCATGTGCTGATGGTTTGTGGTTGGAGTTGGGGAGGCAGTTACATGGGTTTGTGATTCGAAGTGGGTTTGATGGAAATGTGTCTGTGTGTGATGGACTTGTTGATTTTTATGGCAAGTGTAAAGAGGTTGGTTGCATTGGTAGGTGGGTATCCACACCATGGAAATGTGTCTGTGTGTGATGGACTTCTTCGAACGAAACCAGGCACTGAGTTCGTTTGAACTTTTTTTTTTTTTTTTTAATTTGTTTGTCAATTTTTGTTTAATATTTTAATTTTTTTTTTCAAATGTGGAGATCCTATGGATTTTTTAAATTTAATTGATTTACTTTTTATTTAAATTTAATTTATTTAATTCTTTTCAAATTAGTGATACCATGAAATTTTTTTATTAAATTTATTTAATTTTTATTTAAATTTTTATTTTTTTTCAAATTAATCCCCCCTCTCTACGTGGAGATCTCTACATGTTTTTATTTAATTTATTTAGTTTTTGTTTGATTTTAATTTTTTTTTTTCAAATTCCCTAGATATTTTGGTCTTTTATTATTTTTATCATAAAACTACTAAAAATATGGATGAAAACCACTTTTAGTTTACGATGAGGTCTTTGTGGTTAATATTTTTAAAAGTTGAGGTAAATAAGGTTTTTTCTATTTTAGGGGACTTTTTTAAATTTTTCTCTTAAAAATATTTTATTGTTATTATAAAAGTAATAAAAATAAAATCATGATATTTAGTTATAAGTAATCTAAGTGATTGTTTGATATCATTTATTTATTGACTAAAAATATTTTTTTACTATCAAAAACTCTATTTGATATATATATATATTTTATGTTGTTTCATTGACATTCCAATAAAACTTTTAGGAAATTAAAAAAACTGAAAAATATCTATTTGGAGAAGTTCAAAATTTGAGTTTTTCCGAGTAGATATTTTTAAGCTTTTTTTAAAAGATTAAAATATCTACTATATTCTTATTTTATTTTGTTAATATCTTTATACTCTTATAACCCTATTACACTTTCTTAATAAATATAAACACATAGTCTACACTTTCATTCACTTTTTATTTCATAAAAATTTTTGAGAACTCTTCTTTAACTAGTTAATTTTCTATATTTTATGTTTTTTTATTACATTTTTTTTATCTTTATTGTCATGAATATTATATGTCATATTTATTATATATATAATGCAATTGGTTTTGTTATTGGTTTATTAATATATATTTATATCAAATAATTATTGGTTGTTTGATTGATTAATTTCTTATTGTTGAGGTTGAAGTCATTATATTTTTAGAATGAATATACTACTCCTCTCTCTCATACTCTTTTTGATAAATTAATAAAAAAAAAATCATTATCTTAAACTAAAGGGAGTGCAGCTCATCACTTTTATATCCGATTCACTATTTTGTAATATCTAATTAAAAGCTAAAAGAATTTATATACCGATAATATGTAAGGTGTGACTGCAAACTATAACATTTAAAAAAAACTATAAGGTGTAAAAATGAAAAAGGATGCATATGGCCAGCCATTAAACAGCCATAATGTGACATAATTTATTGATGCTAATTTTTTTATGAGAGCAATTTAAATTTAAGTAATATATGAAAAATAAAAAATTTAACAATTTTGATTATCTACTTTTTTAAATACTGATGTATCATTATATTATTAAAAGATTAGTAAAATATATATACAATGAAAAATCTTTACTCATGTAGATAACCCGTAAAACCGATTAACCGAGCCAAACAAATCTAATTTTACTTGGCTGTTTGGTTCGAAAAATAAGTATGGATTAGATTGGGTTAATAAATTAACTCATCCATTAAAAGCTATTCGTATTTTCACAGCAATTTAAAGTTCAAACAGAAGAAATAGATGCTACACCAAAGACTGCCATTTCTACCTTATTTAGATTTGAGACAAATCAATCAATGACATTCAGTTTTCGGCAGACGGAAAAGTATATATACCTTGTTTAGATTTCAGACGAACTCAGCATCATCTGAATTTCAGATGAAGATAACAAAGGCTGTCCAAGACTCACAATTCCTATTAGATACAAATGGCTGCTGTCCGGTCTCCCTATTAGATACGAATGCTTCCATATATATATATATATATACATGTATACATATATTAAGAAAAAGACAAACAACTTTAAATATATATTTTGATGCTCAATCTCCTTCACTAATAAGGAAAGTGCCACTGCCGAAGAAGACAATTAGAGGGAGACCAAAAAAAGGAGAGAAAAGGGGGAAGAGAGGGAGTGAGAGAGCGCAAAAAACATAAGAGAAAGGGAGAGAGTTTGATATTCTATTTCGAATAAATTAGATATTTTATTAAAAATATATTTATATGAATTTTTTAGTAAAATTACTATATTAAACAAAGATGCTAACGGTAAGGGATTTTTTAAATGATTTTGTTAAAGTCTAGCTGATTTTTTTTTTTTTTAATCAGTATAATATATCATAGGGTGCTTTTTTAACCAAAATTGAAGCTACACGTGGAACTGATTATTTTATCGGACAATGGGTTGTTTTAAACATGAGTAATTATATGTTTTTTAAATTTTTTTAACCAAACTTATGGCCAAATAATATAATATATGAGTTATCAATATCGTATTATTTATCGTATCATTTCATGATTTACATGAGTTTGACAACTCACATATCATATCGTTTAGGTTTGAATTTGGACCAAAAGTTTAGGGAGCTTAGTATTAATTTTTATATAATAACCCAAAAATAAAAGAAAAAGAGAAAACACAACTATGAGTTTAGTCAAAATACAGTTACAAATGGTGGTCAGTTTAGTTTAGTAGTGTTGTAGCTTTTAAAATAACAATTATTAATTGCGTTGAAGGGATCATCTACCGTAAAGTTAATTAGAATAGTGTTTGGTAAATTTTATGTTAATTGCTGTTAAGTGTTAACTTATAAAATATCGAGAATAGACATAAAAATAATATATTCTAATCTATAGTCGTTATAAATATAATTCTATATATAATGTCTTTTATTAAAATTAACAAAGATGATTTGGACATTTAAAAGATTCATGAAATCCTATAACAAATTATTTTACAATCACCTTACAAAAGTAATCTTCATTTACTTCATAACACTGCTGTTAAATGTATCCATATTATTAAATCATCAATTTTGAAAATTTTGCTAAACAACTTTTTCAGATTTAAAACATTAAATAATTATATTTTAATTTCTCAAAATTAATACGAAAAGGGGGCCTAAAACATTAAATGAGGACCATGCATAATTAGTTACGTAACTTTCTAAAACAAGTATAAATACTAAGCAATTAAAAATATTGTTAATTTCTTTTTCAAATATCGGATATTAACGGTTACAACTTACAAGGTGTTATATATACAACCTATTTTAAGGGAAACTTCCAAAAACCTCCTCATGGATTCACAAAGTACCCATTTTTTTATTGTTTCCAAATGAACCAAAAACCTCCCTAATCTTTTGTAAAGTACCAAAAACATCCCTTCAGTTAGATATTAGAGTCTCTATGTATTTTTCTAAGGGCAATTTTGTATTTTCAATTTAAATTACTTTAATTATATATTTTAATGAAATAAAAAAACTAGTAATTTAATATTTATATCATTTTACTATTAATTGTTATGTAACTTCATTTAATATAATACAAACAATTATAATAAATTATTTAACAAATACTAAAACACTTGTATGTATATATTAATAATATTTTTATTCACAATAAAAATATAATTAATTATTATAGTAAAGTAATTTTTTTTAAATTATATATAGATAAATAAATTATTATAGTAAAGTAAATTACATTTATCTATTTAAATAAAAATATAAACTAAATATTTTTAAATTAAACTAGTATTGCAACCAAAGTTAAAATTGTAAAGCAATATATATTTTAGTCATTATAATATTTCATTAATTACATTTAAAAAGAATCTATATAATGTAAAATTAGAACAAATTTGAAAATATATTACCTTGAAAATGATAAATTTGAAATAATATATTTAAAAAATCGTTAAGTGATTTGACATTTGGATAAAAGTTAAAAATTGTAATTTTTCTTTTTTAGTGATTTTTGGATGATTTTAAGTAGTTTGATCACTTAAAAAAACAAATAAAATTCATTTCATATATGTAATTCAGACCCATTAAGTAAAAAGTGATAAAAACAAATGACCCCTAAGAATTTTTATCTTTGTATTTAATTGCAAATCACCGAAACATATTTAAAAGATTTTACTTTAAGTCTGTCCTACTCAAAATAATTTATTTTCAAATTAATCCTAATTTTTGTACTACTCAATTTTTACAAGAAATATATTTGAAAAAAAACCCCAAACATATCTTATCCCAAATTATCTTGAAATTATACTACTGTATTTTAATTTACAACTTGAACATTTATTTTTCTGGTTGCTTTTTTAAATATATTAATATAATAAAATAGATAAATATGATTAATGCTTTTATATTTTTTAATCTTAATTTAATTAATGAAATATTATTAATATCTACATAAAAATATTTTAGAGTTTATTAACAAGCCATAAATTTAATGCAATCTCTATTACATAATTACCCTTCTATCACATACATATTGTTGACAATCTGCTGGGTATAGTACATATACTGCTGCCCCTCTCAACTCCAGTGCCACTCATGGGTAGAGCTACCAATTATTAGAAATGTAGATTTCTCCGTTTTAATTTTCAAAACAAACTTACTTCAGCCATTGTCCAACAACGTGACCTATGATAGAGAATTAATGCTCATTCAATGTCGCTACACATCAGGAGGTAGTTTAAAAAATAAATTAAATAAAAGCAAACTTGGCACAAAATTTTCACTCTAGCTATCATGACCCAAAGTTCAGGCAAGTGTCTTTTAAGTTTAGTTTTGCTTCAGG
>CM034465.1:19658244-19699512 GCA_019925255.1 Litchi chinensis | reverse complement strand
CCTGAGCACTTCAGCTCGATGTTCGGCCTCTTCAGCCCGTTGAGCAACAACTTTTGCTCTTTCAGCTCGCTGTTCGGCAGCCTCAGCCCGTTGCACTGCGGCCTGAACTCGTTGCCCGAGCACTTCAACTTGTTTTTCTGCAATCTCAGCTCGGTTTTAAACCTCCTCAGTCCGCTGTGTTGCATCCTCCACTCTTTCAGCCCGTTTTTCAGCCAGTTCGGCTCATTGTTCAGACTGCCTCAGCTCGTCCTTCACCTTGTTCAATTCATCGTTTGTCTTATCATGTTCATCTTTACAATTACGTAGCAAGGTAGTGAGGTGTGACCTAGTGGCTTCGTAATTATCTTTTGCCCGCGTTAGGGCTTTCTCGGCTATCTGTTTGGCTATGTTCGCGACAGCCAGCATTGCCTCATGGCCCTCCATGAACTTCCTCCGGTCTCAGGCTCTCTCACTCAAGGAGGTTATCTTCTCCTCAACTTTCTCTAGCTCGCTCTCCAGTCTCGTTATTTGATCTTCAGTGAATCTGATCAATCTCCTTCGCTTTATCGATGCAAGAGCAGACTGAAATTCCACAAGTTAATATTTGATCAAGTAGAGAAGCTAGAGGATAAGGGAAAAATGAATTACCAGCATGGCATGGCGAGCTGCATATTCGTCTAGGTCCGTCCCCTTAAGAGACTTATTTTCCAAGATTCTTGGATGAGTCAGCATAATGTCTAACCAATTGTCTAGGAATGACCTCAGATATCTTCCCCCAAGTCCATCTTCGAGGTCTGGCATGGTGGGCGATGGAGTTCCTTCAGCCTCTATGACCTCAGGTTCTGTACCCCAATAAACATGTCATGTAGAGCGTTTACCTCGACTCTTTTTTCCGCTTCTACTAGTACCGGCTTGGGTCTCCTGGGGCGGAACCTCGAATGGAACATCCCCTGTCTCGGGCTGCGAGCTGGGGTTGGAGCCTGGGGAAGGTCAGCTGTTATTTTCGAAGGTGGCACCTCGCTAGGAGCAGCGACCGAGGGAGTTTTTGCTTTGACAGGTCGATTGGGACGCTTCGAAGGAGTAGCTGAAGAAGCTGGAGCTTCAACAGACCGCTTTGACGGAGTAGCTGAAGAGGTTGAAACTTTGGCAGGTCGCTTTGAAGGATACTCCAAAAGAGTAAGTTTTCTCCTCTTACTTGGAGCTTGCCCAGAGGAAGAAGCGGGAGCTTAAAGAACAGCTGTTTGTGATGTACTTATAGGCGAGGTACGAGTTGGAGTTGGTGCTGCTTCAGTAGGTGCTGGAACTGTTAGAGTGTGGGCTGAATCTGTTGGAGCAGACGATGGAGTCTCTGAAATAGTTGTGCGACTTAGAGAGGGTGATAAATTTATTTGTACGACTGGGGTTGCCCAAGCTGGAGCCGTTTCTGCCTGCGAGGTAGGGGCAAGAGCTGGAGCGGATGGAGGAGCAGGTGCATCCTTTTCTTCAACGAGAACTTCAAGAACATAAAGGAGATTGGCTTCTCTAATTTTCCATATATTCTTGTTGCTGTCAATTAAGGGAGAGTCTTCTGAATGAGCAAGACCATAAGCTTGGAAGAGGGCTGTGTCAAATTTATTGTTGATGCTCACTTCACCCGAGTTCGTGAGCACCTGGAGAGCCCTCTCTCCTCACTACTGAGAGGAGACTTGTCCATTTTCAGCTCTGCAAAGCAAAATGTAAAAAAAAAAAAAAAAAAAAAAGCTCGCTAAAGATTCTTTTCTACATATCTGGGCTCAAGACAAAGTTGTAGTTGTTAAGATCTGCGAGAGAAGAGCATGAGACGAGAAACCAGTCCGTCTTGTATGCCCCTACGTTGGACTTGCCCTTCGCACCTCCTTGGGGCAAGAAGTTCTTATATTCTGACTGGCAAGCTACGAGGTAGTAGATTCCGTCTGGCTTTCCGTCTGGCTTTCCATCTTTCATACTACCAGTCTTGATGCTATAGAGGTGTTGGATGATTTTTAGAGTTGGAGGAGGAAGATTGTTTCTGAGAAAGGCCAAGGTTAGTGAGGTCAACTGGGAGTAGGAGTTCGGCGTCAACTAGAATGGCGCGAGCTTAACCGTGTTCAAGAACTCGATTAGGTAAAGATGAATGGGGAACCTTAGCCCGTGCTCCAAATGTTGGGTACTGACAGCGACGTACCCCCATGGAGGATAGCATGCATAGCTTTCAAGAGTCGATGCCATCATACGGCAATTACCGGGGATATGGAATTGAAGACCAAGTCCCTCTAGCTCGCAAAGATCTACTGAAGATTCATAGTGAACAAACACTTTGCGAGCTTCCCTCTCTTCCTGAGCTTGCCTCGCCTCGCCTCTGCAAGTCAACGAGCTGATTCAGAGATGCCCCGAGCTTTGGTTCGCTCTCCGCTTTGGGTTGCTTCACTAACGTTGTGAGCTCCACTTGAAGACATCTATACAAAGAGAGTATGTTTAGGTCGCAACGAACGAATTATTAAAATGCTAAAATTTTTTTAAGTTTCCTATTTTACAGATCGTTCACATAATGGGGGGCTCGACCTATGAAGAAACGACTTACGAGCTAGAAGTCTACAGGTATCTAATCCAACAATTAGCATGCATAACAGGCCATAAACAGTAACTCACCGTGAATCTTTGATGAAATGGTGGAAAACGACGACTGGAAGTGAAGTTTTCGTGAAGAACCGGTGAAATGCGCAACAACAAAAAGGCTTGGTAGCTGGAAGAAAATGACAAGTGAACAAGGCAATGAAAGGGCTCCACCAGTTTATATAGGTGACCGAGCTCGAGCCCTAGCCGTTCGATCTGGAGAGTATGTAACCGCCCTACATCTGACGGTGTAGCACGAGTAACAGCTTTGTAATCATGCAACCGTCAGTTGAAAGACGTGCGCATTAAATGTGCGTGGCCTAAGACGTGCCAGTACCGGTTCAGTTATCTCCTGTATGACCGCCACATGTCAGAGTTGATAAGAATGAATTTGAAAAGGCGCGGAGCAGAAATTCAAGTTAGCTTTTACCAACGAGCTTGAGTTCCCAATTCGCAGAACGAACTGAGACCTGGGAGGCTGATGTTATGTGTATTTTCTGGACTCACCAAATGGGTTCGTAAAAACCTGATAAAAGCTCATTAAGTCGACCCAAGATAAAGGCCCAACAAATAAGGTTCAGTTATCAACTTCAAGTCTAGCGAGCTCTACAGCTCATCCCAGCGAGCTCTTCAACTCGCATAAGTGAGCTCGCCTCAACCTGACTACAAATTATTGTGCAGCTCGTCATATGCATAGCTCGCTACTCAGCAAGGTCCAGCTCGAGGTTGCCCAAGATAATGAACAGCTCGCTCATTGACCAGTCAACACAAAATCTTCCAGAAAATGCAGTTACTCAATCTGATCATGATTCTTTCAGCAAAAATGGAAGTTAATTCAAATTCAAATTCAGTCAACGTGATCTCGAGATATTCGGGGTAGTTTCCTAATTCTACTCCAACAGATTAGGAAGTGTATTTATTATAAAATTCTTTACCTATTTTATTTCTTTCAAAATTATAGCGTCCATTCCTCTATAAATATGGACCAAAATCACTATAACAGACATTGAAGCAATAACATACTGTCACTCTGCTGAATTATAGAGAGACAGTCGTGGACGTAGGCGCACTCGCTGAACCACGTAAAATATGTGTGTTGTTTCAGTTCTTGACCTTCTTATTTCCTATTTGTTCTTGGTTTTTGTGATTTTTCATATTGATTGCAGGTATTGGGCATTGAATTCTCGTCGACCAGAAAATCATGTCGACAACATTATATATAGAATTATATTTATACCAACTATAGATTATAATATATTATTTTTATGTCTATTCTTGATATTTTATAATTTAACAGCAATTAACATAAAATTTACCAAACGTATTCTAATTAACTTTACAGTAGACGATCCCTTCTGCACAATTAGCAACCATTAGTTTAAAAGCTACAACACTATTGGACTAAACTAACCCTTAGTAACTTATTTTGACTAAACTCATACATGTGTTTTCTCTTTTTCTTTATTTTTGGGTTATTATATAAAAATTAAAGTTAGACTTTTTAAAATTTTTATGCAAATTCAAGCCCAAACGATGTGGTATATGTCAACATCATATAAATCATGAAATGATATGATAAATAATACAATGTTGATAACTCATATATCATATTATTTGGCATAAGTTTGGTCAAAAAATTTAGGAAACGTATAAGTACTCTTATTTAAAACAACCCATTGTTCGATAAAATAATAAGATTGTCAAAAATATGTATGTGATAGAAGGGTATGTAATAGAGATTGCAATAATTTATGGCTTGTTAATAAACTCTAAAACATTTTTATGTAGATATTAATAATGTTTCATTAATTAAATTAAGATTAAAAAATATAATAACATTAATCATATTTATCTATTTAAATATATTAATATATTTAAAAAAGCAACTAGAAAAATAAATGTTCAAGTTGTAAATTAAAATACAGTAGTATAATTCCAAGATAATTTGGGATAAGATATGTTTAGTTTTTTTTTTTTTTTTTCAAATATATTTCTTGTAAAAATTGAGCAATACAAAAATTAGGATTAATTTGAAAATACATTTTTTAAGGAGGATAGACTTAAAATAAAATCTTTTAAATATGTTTCAGTAATTTGCAATTAAATGCAAAGATAAAAATTATTAAGGATCATTTGTTTTTATCACTTTTCACTTAATGGGTCTGAATTACACATATTAAGTGATTTTTATTTGTTTTTTAAGTGATCAAATCACTTAAAATCACCCAAAAATCACTAAAAGAGAAAAACTACAATTTTTAACTTTTATCTAAATGTCAAATCACTTAACGATTTTTAAATATATTATTTCAAATTTGTCATTTTCAAGATAACATATGTTCAAATTTATTCTAATTTTACATTATATTGATTCTTTTTAAATGTAATTAATAAAATATTATAATGACTCAAATATATTTTACTTTACAATTTTAACTTTTATTGCAATAGTAGTTTAATTTAAAAATATTTTGTTTATATTTTTATTTAAATATATAAATGTAATTTACTTTACTATAATAATTAATTGTATTTTTATTATGAATAAAAATATTATTAATATATACATAAAAGTGTTTTAGTATTTATTAAATAATTTATTATAATTATTTGTATTATATTAAATGAAGTTACATAACAACTAATAATAAAATGATATAAATGTTAAATTATTAGTTTTTTTTTATTTCATTAAAATATATAATTAAAGTAATTTAAATTGAAAATACAAAATTACCCTTAGAAAAATACATAGACACTCTAATATCTAACTGAAGGGATGTTTTTGGTACTTTACAAAAGATTAGGGAGGTTTTTGGTTCATTTGGAACAAAAAAAAAAAAAAATGGGTACTTTGTGAATCCATGAGGAGGTTTTTGGAATTTTCCCTTAAAATAGGTTGTATATATAACACCTTGTAAGTTGTAACTATCGATATCTGATATTTGAAAAAGAAATTAACAATATTTTTAATTGCTTAGTATTTATAATTGTTTTAGAAAGTTAACTAATTATGCATGGTCCTCATTTAATGTTTTAGGCCCCCTTTTGGTATTAATTTTGAGAAATTAAAATCTAATTATTTAATATTTTAAATATGAAAAAGATGTTTAGCAAAATTTTCAAAATTGATGATTTAATAATATGGATAAATTTAACAGTAGTGTTATGAAGTGAATGAAGATTACTTTTGTAAGGTGACTGTAAAATAATTTGTTATAGGATTTAATGAATCTTTTAAATATCCAAATCATTTTTATTAATTTTAATAAAAGACATTATATATAGAATTATATTTATACCGACTATAGATTATAATATATGATTTTTATGTCTATTCTTGATATTTTATAATTTAACAGCAATTAACGTAAAATTTACCAAACGTATTCTAATTAACTTTACAGTAGACGATCCCTTCTGCACAATTAACAACCATTATTTAATAGCTACAACATTACTGGATTAAACTAACCCTTAGTAACTTATTTTGACTAAACTCATACTTGTGTTTTCTCTTTTTCTTTTATTTTTGGGTTGTTATATAAAAATTAATGTTAGACTTTCTAAATTTTTTATGCAAATTCAAGCCCAAACAATGTGGTATATGAATTGTTAACATCATATGAATTATGAAATAATATAATAAATAATACAATGTTGATAACTCATATATCATATTATTTGACATAAGTTTGGTCAAAAATTTAGAAAACATATAAGTACTCTTATTTAAAACAACCCATTGTTCGATAAAATAATCAATTCCACCATGTAGCTTCAGTTTTGGTTAAAAAAGCACCCTATGGTATATTATACTGGTTAATATATATATATATATATATATATATCACCTAGACTTTAACTAAATCATTAAAAAAAAATCCCTTACCATTAGCATCTTTGTTTAGAAAAACATGATTTTATGATAAGAGTTCAAAGGTAATATAGTAATTTTATGAAAAATTCGTATAAAAATGTTTTTAATAAAATATTTAATTTATTCAAAATAGAATATTAAACTCTCTCCTTTTCTCCTATGTTTTTTGCGCTCTCTCTCTCCCTCTCTTCTCCCCTTTCTCTCTCCCTCTAATTGTCTGCTTCGACAGTGGTACTTTCCTTTTTAGTGAAGGAGATTGAGCATCAAAATATATATTTAAAGTCGTTTGTCTTTTTCATAATATATGTATACATGTGTATATATATATATATATGAAAGCATTCGTATCTAATAGGGAGACTGGACAGCAGCTATTTGTATCTAATAGCAATTGTGAGTCTTGGACAGCCTTTGTTATCTTCATCTGAAATTCAGATGATGCTGAGTTCGTCTGAAATCTAAACAAGGTATATATACTTTTCCGTCTGCCGAAAACTGAATGTCATTGATTGATTTGTCTCAAATCTGAATAAGGTAGAAATGGCAGTCTTTGGTAGCGTCTATTTCTTCTGTTTGAACTTTAAATTGCTATGAAAATATGAATAGCTTTTAATGGATGAGTTAATTTATCAATCCAATCTAATCCATGCTCATTTTTCAAACCATATTAGCCTAGTAAAACTAGATTGGTTTGGCTTGGTTAATCGATTTGACGGGTTGTCTGCATAAGCAAGGATCATTTATCATTTCTTTTAACTACTCTTATAATAATCTAGTGATACATCAGTATTTTAAAAAATGGATTATCTAAATTATTAAATTTTTTCTCTTTTTTACATCGCTTTAACTTAAACTACTCTTATACAAAGATTAATACTAATAAAAAATTAACAGTAAATCCTTGTACTATTTGTACACCCCTAAACCAACAGCAAAATTTCAATGCAATCTGAAGTTAAGCAAGCAAACTACACATGCCTCTTGTGCAAGACTTGTTATGTATACTTCTGCTATTATCGAAATTGATTAGTTCTGCTTCGAGAGTAAAGCTAAGTAATGTTAGAGTTAGTGAGTGTTATATTATTAGTTAGATTCTTAATAGATTAAACTTTTATAATATTAGAGCTCCGTTCGGCTCCCCTCCACATGTAATCAATTTCAATACTTACCCAGTAATGGCTGGCCATATGCATCCTTTTTCATTTTTACACCTCACAGTTTTTTTAAATGTTATAGTCTGCAATCACACCCTACATATTATCAGTATATAATTTTTTTTTTAGCTTTTAATTAGATATTATAAATAACGAATTTTAAAAATTTAATATAGAATATAAAAGTAAATGTGCTGCACTCCCTTTTGTTTAATATAATGATATTTTTTTATTTAGATTACTTATAACTAAATATAATGATTTTATTTTTATTATTTTTATAATAATAATATATATTTTTAAGAGAAATATTAAAAAAAAAATCCCCTAATATAGAGAATACCCTCAGTTTATCTTAACTTTGAAAAATATTAACAAATAAAACCCCACCGTCAGTAAAAGGTGATTTTCATCCCTATTTTCAGCGGTTTATGATAAAAATAATAAAAAACCAAAATACTCTTGAGAATTTGAAAAAAACAAAAACAAAATAAATTAATTTAAATAAAAATTAAATAAATTAAATAAAATAAAAAATAAAAATAAATTAATAAATTAAATAAAAAAAAAAAAAAAATCCATAAGATCTCCACAAAAAAAATAAAATAAAATATTAAATAAAAAAAAAAAAAAAAAAAAAAAAAAAAAAAAAATCAAACGAACTCAGTGCCTGGTTTCGTTCGAAGAAGTCCATCACACATAGACACATTTCCATGGTGTGGATACCCACCTATCAACGCAACCAACATCTTTACACTTGCCATAAAAATCAACAAGTCCATCACACACTGACACATTTCCATCAAACCCACTTCGAATTACAAACCCATGTAACTGCCTCCCCAACTCCAACCACAAACCATCAGCACATGCATTTAAAAATGCACACATCGTGATCTAATTTGGCTCCCCACCCATGGCCCGGAACTCCACGAACCCACGAACCGTATCTTTGGGCTGCCCGCTAAATACTGCATTAGAAATATAAGCATTCCACATGGCGAGATTTCACTCAGGCATTTCATCGAACATCTTCTTCGCTTCTTATCTAAGTCTCGTTTTCGAACACACATAGAAAGCACTGCACCCAACAAAGACATCACCATCAACCAACCCAAACGAACAACAGCAGCAGCGTCAAACCGATCCCACCACCAACAACCAACCTACAATCATTCATGAATCAGAGACGAACCCATCCCACCACCAGAGTGGGCAGACCCACCACCAGCTTCGGCAGACCCACCACTAGACGGCCCATGCGATGGAGACGACCTCTGGTTCAAACCCAACTCCCTTGCGTCGGAGATGGCGTCTAACCAGCCAGATATGACCAACGGATAAGGATGCGGCTTTGGAATCGGAATCGGTGGAGGAGGAAGAGAAGAAGATATTAGTTGATGGGTGACGGTGGTTGAGTGGGATGGGTTTTTTTAGTGGTGATTGTGTGTTGAGTGGTGTGAACGGTGATGGTATGTTGAGCGGTGTGTTCATTAGATTTCCCATATGTTTATGTAGTTTGAATTAGGGAAAAATACCAAAAATGCCTATTATAAAAGTTAAAATTTCGTTTATAACCCTTGAATTTAAAAATTTCCTTTCTAACCTCCCAAACAAACTAATTGCCTTCAATACCCAAGTTACCCATTTTACCCTTAAGTGCAATTTGACCCATATACCCTTAAAGCCTCAGAAGCGAAATTATCAAAATGCTCTCATATATATGGAGCCCACAACACACAATCAGTCACCCAAATCAAATCTCGACCGTTTCAAATCTCGACCGTTTTCATCAAACCTTCACGACCCGGTTTTCGATCTGAGAGCAGTCGCCGCCGACTGGTCATCTCCGGCCTTATCGCACCATTGCCGACCTTCGCCGACGTCCTCAGACCGCCGACGAGCTTGCTCGCAACCTCCATTGCCGAAGGTACGCAACGTTCATACCCATTTTAATCTTTCGTTGAAATCGATTTTTTGTGTTTTTTATGTTGGAGTAGTTTAGTATGGTTGGTTTTGCCTGTATTTGGATGGATTGGGATGTGAATGAGTGTTTTTAGTGATGTATGTTGTCGAGGAAGACGAAGTGTGGGAACCGGGTATTTTGCTTCAAGAACGTAAAATCGTGTTTTGTGAGGTCACAAAACACGGTTTCTTCGTTAAAACACGGCTAGATAAATAACCGTGTTTTGTGGATGCTGAAAACACGGATTTTTCCCCAAACCGTGTTTTGTGTATCCATAAAACACGGTTTGAGTGAAACATCATCTTTAATGTTCCCCAATAAAACTCGTATTTTCCAAAACCGTGTTTTGAGGCTGATTAAACCACGGTTTTCAGAATCGTCCGTGTTCTAGCGAGGCTCAAATAAAGCTGGTTTTACACCGAAACCGTGTTTGGTTGATACACAAAACACGGTTTCTGGAAAAAATCGTGTTTTGTGCCCGTGAATAACACGGAAATGATAGAGACCACGTTTTAGGCAGCCTTGAAACCCGGTTCTTGGTTGGACCGTGTTATATTACTGCATAAAAGACGGAATTTTTGTCAAAACCGGGTTTAAAGCCACCCTAAAACACGATTTTCGGATTGACCGTGTTTTATTGCATGTCCGATAAACAACGGTTTTTCCCAAAAACCGAGTTTAATGTGTCCTTAAAACACGATTTTAGCAATTACCGTATTTTATTTACACAAAAACCCGGGTTTAATGCGCCCTTAAAACGCGAAAAACCGAGAACCATGTTTTATGGGCACACAAAACCCGGTTTGGGGGTAATTTTTTTTGAATTTATTATTATTAATATTTTCTTGGAAAATAAGGGAATTAAATTATAAATTTTAATTAAGTTAGAAAATTTAAATGTAATTAATTAAAATAAGAATATTAAATCAATGTGATTAAAATAATAAATTCAAATAAAATCAAATAAATGAAATATAAAGTAAAAATAAAAAAATAAGATGAAATTAATCAAATAAATTTTAAATTTGATTTAATGTAATTGTAATATGTTAATTTTATTTGTTAATTAAAATTAGTTTAATAAATGAATGAAAGTATTTAGTAATTAAGTCTTATTAAAGTAAACTATCAATTAAATTAACTAATTTTAATTATTTTTGTTGGTTGTGTACAGATGCAGACCAATTATAAGTGGAGTACACAAGTTATTCCCCCGGAGATGACGTTGAGTACACATTGTAGTTTTAAAGAAATTGCTGGTGTAAAAGCAGCTCTTGAAAAAAGAGAACTTCTTAATTAGTTTTTAGGTGAGACCCCATTTAGATATTATGTAGAGATAGCTCACAATCAGTTGTTGGTTTGCCCCTTGATTGTAACTATTCTTGCTAGAGAGTTGGAATTTCCTCGTGCTAGGCCCGATGAGATGTGGTTTGAAATTGGAGGGCAACCATATAGGTTTGGAAAGCAAGAGTTCTTATTGGTAACAGGGTTGCCATTCGGGCATATTGATGTAAAAACCATTAAGGCATGATAAAATGACAAGAATAGTCTTCTATGACGACTTTTCAAAGGAATTCCACCGTCAGTGAAAGCTATTGTCCTAATGCTCAAGTCACAAGCGAATTTAGATGTCGAGGACACCTTCAAGTTGGCAAATTTAGTTATAGCTTTTCAACTATTTTATGGCCTAGATGAGCGCCAAGGGGTGGATAAGGCGTTGTGGGTGATGATAGAGGACAAAAAAGCATGGAATGCGTTCCCCTGGGGTACAATGTCGTATAGTATACTTCTCGACCACCTCCGACAGGTGATTACTGAGGAACAACTTGTAAATGGACAGACGGTCAATGCCTATGGGTTTGTTTGGGCATTCCAGGTATAACCCTTAGTATATGTTCTTTATTATTATTGAAAATTGTTCTTTGTCTATATATATATAATAATTTATATATTTAAATATATTTTAATGATATATTTGTTTTTTGTTTAATATGTATTATAGTGGTGGCTCGTTGAAATGTTCCCATATTTAGATGACAAGGTAGGGAACAGAATAGCAGGTGATCCTGATTTGCCAAGGTTTAGGAATTGGCATTGTAATAAGAGGGTCAGAAGGGATTCAGCAAGATGGAGGAGTGAGCTTCACCTTGTTAGTGTCTACCCTATCTTAACCTAAATTTGTTTCCATTCGTTTGCTATCTATGGGTGCAATATATTAACTATATATATGTATTGTAGTGTATTGCAGTGAGGAGGATTCTTGTGCCCACTGACGATGAGAGAGAGGCGGATTATTGGAAGTCCTTGAACCCCCGACATTTGGTTGGAGAGAAAGTGTGGAAACACGGTGGTAGGGGAGGGGGGGGGGGTGAAGATGATGATGATGATGATGATGATGTTTCAGGTGATGATGGTGTTGAGGGTGATGCTGTTGATGATGAGCAAGCAGCAGGTGAGGAAGAAGAGGAAGAGGATGGGGATGAAGAGAGGGAGCCGAGGACAAAAAGTACGCATGATGTATGGTCGTCTCCTAGATCGTCTCGCCCTCAGGTAAAAAGATGAAATTATTAATTTAATTGTATTTTAAATTTAGGTGTACGTAATTTATTATTTTAATTGATCATATTTTAAATGTAATTTATATGATGTATAGATATATATGTATATTGATTTAATTATTTGCAGGAGCCTTAGACGAATGTTAGCAAGATAATGAAGCTATTGGAGAATATTATCGGAATGTAGCAGACACAAGAATGATTGCTGCGTAATATGGATAAGAGGCTGAAAAGGGTTGAAGACAAGCTAAAAATTAGTAGGCATATAGATGATGATGTTGCTGAAAGCTCTATCCGGGTTCAGGATGATGACTTGCACTTCCATGATGATAGAATAGAGAGTGATCATCACAGTTTCCAACAGAACGAGGAACAGGGCCACCACGAACACATGCATGAGTCAGCACGTCATGAGTCCGAGGGTGATCATGACATTGATGAACAGGAGCAGGACCCATCCATCCATATCCATGACTCAGAAGTAGTAGAGAAGGATCATCACATTGTTGACCAAGAACAGGACCCGCCCATCCACACCCAGGAATCGGAGGGGGATATTGATATTGGTGATGTTGACGTAAAAGTTGTAATAATAATTTGATGTCCTAGTTTGGCGCATTGATTTAAAAGTATGAATTAAAATTGTGAATTTCTTTAAATTTCAAGGAAAGACTATCCATGAACGAGGCAAGCGAAAGATTAAGCTATCGGTATCTTGCAGGACGCCATACACTGATCCTCTACAGCCGAAAAAGAAAAAGAAAGAGTCAAAGAAAGTGGCGGAGCCTGTGGTGGAAGTAGGAGTAGAGACTGTACCCGATGTGTACACGATGTACAGAACTTCTTCTTTAAACCTTCGATATGAATAAAAACCCTAACTACGTTTTGTACTCTGATTACTAATTTAACAAAATACTTTATAAATATTTTTTTTTTTTCGTTTAGGCGCATTATTGATGATTATCCGGTACCATGCACCTCGGATATACTTCGTACCATTGAGGATGTTAAAGAGTGGTTGACGGGGATTCATATTGATAGCTATTTGAGTTGCTTGCGGAAGAAAGGGAAGATTCACGGGTGGTGGGACGAGGTTAATGATTGTAGATACGCAGTCCACGGGACAAACTTTTTTACAAGTATTTACCGTTCTGTTAAAATATTCATTGTTTGTATCTTTATTTAACTGTTTGCAGTATAACATGTATAATTTTATTGTTGTTGCAGGCGGATTTAATGCGTGTTTTCAATGCTACATACATCAGAAAGAACATTAAGTTTGATCCGTCTATGGTTGTTGTGGCAGATTCTTGGAAGAATAGTGCTACTGGAATGAGAGATGCAAAAATGTCTTGGAAATCTACTGAAAATGTAAGTTTCTGATGTTAGTTTTTTTTTTTTTTTTTAATTGAACATTCACAGCTATGCTATACTAATAACGTTTCTAAATTGTAGGTGCTGATCCCCTGTTCTTTGTCGCAAATGCATTGGGTCCTTTGTAAAGTGTGCCTGACAAAGAAGAAGATAGTGGTATATGATTCCATGCAATCAATAGACTTCAAGCAATGGAAGCAGATCCTTCAGCCGCTTGCATGTTTTATACCGATTATCTTGCGGTCAATTGGATTTTATAAGCAAAGCGAAGTATCTACACCACCCATGGAGAAAATATGAGATGTTGAACGTGTCAATATGGCAAATGTGCCTCAACAAGCTGATGGGTAAATGTGACATTTGTTTAAAACCCTAACTTCATTATATACATTTTTTATATAATCATCTAACGTCTTTTCCTATTAATATAGGAATAGTTGTGGAGCCTATTGCGCGATGCTTATCCACGATCTTTTGAAGTCTCAGGAGCACAAATGGAAGTCTCACCATAGTTTAGAAGACACCCGTATAATAAGGAGAGATATGACGTATGATGTTTATATGTTTTCTACACCAGAATATAAAATAGATGATTGTGGTTTGTGGACATTAGACAATAAAGACAATGTAATATATGATTGAAATGCAATGCATTTAGTTACATTTATAGATTTAAATTGTAGTTGCATGTTTGCGGTTGATTGTGGAAAGAAAATAGGGCCTGAGGCCCAGAAGTTGAGAAAATTGATTGGTTATAAAGTGTAAAGGTTTTCTACGAACATTTTGCAGAGTCGGATTTTCAGAAAAACGGCCGTTATGCTGCTGAAATTTTTAAAAAATGGCAATCGTAAAACAAAGGGAAAAATTTAGAAAAACGGTTTATAACAGGACCAAAACCGGGTTGTATGAGATAATAAATCACGGACCCGCATTATAATTGGCTATATGATGTGGATTTTGAAAAATCAATAAGCCGAGTTATAATATATAATACATCACGGACCCGTGTTTAAAGAAATCATAAAACCCAGTTCTGTAGATCATATCGGAAACAATACTACACGATTAAAAACCGGGTTATATAGAGTAACAAAACTCGGCCCCGTGTTGTATTAGCACATGTAATCCGGTTAATTCAAATATAACCGGTTTACAAATTGCGATAAAACCTGGTACCGTGTTTAAATGACTCATAAAACCCGTACCTAACATGTTTATAGTATTTTATCTTAATTTCATGAACCTTTTGTAGTTCTCTTTATCAAAAACTAATTCAAATCCTTTTAATTTAAATTACAAATGACTTTGGTACCACATTTTGGACAACTTCTATTGTTCAATCTAACTTGTTAGTGATTGCATCCTCTACTCTCATATGAAATGTAATAATATGGGACATTTGATATGTAATATGGTCAATTACATTAAATTCATTAAATTAAAGACATTTTAAAGTCATTCGGAAACGTTAGAAGATAAAAACGAAGCAGAAAATGAAAATGAAATCAGAAAACTGGGTTATGTATATAAAAAAAACCCGACTGCAGGTTTTAATGACCCATTTAATCCGGTTTATTCAAATATAACCGGTTTATAAAACTCGAAAAAACCCGATTCCGTGTTTTATTGGATCATAAAAACCGGAGTTGGAAATTTTTATGGTATTTTAGCTTGATTTCATTATGCTTTTGTAGTTCTCTTCATCAAAAACTAATTCAAATCCTTTTAATTTAAATTACAAATGACTTTTGTACCACATTTTGGACAACTTCTATTGTTCAATCTAACTTGTTAGTGATTGCATCCTCTACTCTCATATGAAATGTAATAATATGGGACATTTGATATGTAATATGGTCAATTACATTAAATTCATTAAATTAAAGACATTTTAAAGTCATTCGGAAACGTTAGAAGATAAAAACGAAGTAGAAAATGAAAATGAAATCAGAAAACCGGGTTATGTATATAAACAAAACCCGGCCGCAGGTTTTAATGACCCATTTAATCCGGTTTATTCAAATATAATCGGTTTATAAAATTCGACAAAACCCGATTCCGTGTTTTATTGGTTCATGTAATCCGGTTTACTTAAATATAACCGGGTACTGTTACGAAATGAAAGGCGGCCCCGTTTTTAATTGAACCATATAATCCGGTTTCTGCAAAAAATGGGTTATACGACCCAATTAAATACGTTTTTGTGTTTATACGGCTCTCTTTTTATTTTCAAAAAAATCCGGGTTTTATGAATTACTAAAACACGGGCTCGGGTTTAATGGATCCATAAAATCCGGTCTCTGAGGTTGCAACATTTTTTGATTTAATTGATTATAATCCGGGTTATGGGGATATATATAACCCGGGTCCGTGTGTAAATGGCTTACATAACCCGGTTAGTTGATTAATTGTAGTTTATGGCCTAAATCACGGATCCGGGTTTTATAGCCTTATATAACCCGGTTTTAACTATCAGTGTAGAACCTGTCCAGGTGCTAAAATTGTGAATCATCCTCATTTCTTGACACAACCAACCAATAACATTGCCACAACCACAAAATATTAACCAAGTACAAAATCTAATATCAAGTTTGCAAATAGTTTATTCATTGTTGATTACCATTGTTGTCATTGTCACCCGACGGTGGAATTGGGTACTGTAGATCACATCGGCGTCGTGTGTGTTTAGTAGCTCCGTAAAGGCAGCATTTTCGAGCGGTTCTGGGATGTCCAGCAATCAAAACCTCTGTTGCAGCTTCTTCATTGATCGGATCGCATCCACCAGCTTCAATACTGCTGCCAACACCTGCTTCAGTAGCTGAAACCGGGTTTTCAGCGCCTCTTCCAATAGCTTCTGTTTTGGTCCCAACACCTCCAGCAGTCCCTGAGCTAGTCCTTCTAAAGGCGGATATAGGGGGGTTAGGGCAACGAAGACGGTTGTGTCCCATTTCACCACATTTTCCATATTTTTTCTTACAACGACTTTCCCCAGCTGAAGGAATCCGTGTCTCTTTCGGTCTACTTGCTTGTCTTTTTCCTTCAGGTGTAGTACAATCATACTTTTAACTTCTGTAGGAACATGCCAATCTTGTGGGCCAGGGATAGGATTGATCGGAAGTGCATATGCACATTTGAGGGATTCTTTGCTATAATAATCATCACATAGTGTATAATAGTGAACACCATTAAACCTGATATATATGACAAAGGTAGAATGTTACTATATGACATTATAAAACAAAAATTAGCAAAATAGAATAATTATACCTTGCAACAGCAATTGCATGATGACATGGTAACTGATCTAGGTCCCAATGTCGACAACTGCATGTCCGCGTAAATGGCTGAACGAACCCATAGCCTAGTTCATGTTTGACTCCGAATTGGATCGGTTGTTGGATGGCAGTTACCATGACACTCGTCGATTCATTAGCCATTGAGTTCACATGATCCTCCACAGTTTTGGTAATCGAAGATCTGAGTTTCTCAGCATAACAACGTCTATTGTTGTACATTTCTGCAACATATGTCTCAAAAATTCATGTGTTGTTGTTATTGGAAACCGACGTGCTTTCATCATACATTTGTTGAGGGACTCTGCAATATTAGTGGTCATCATGCCATATCTTCTTTTTGGCGAATATGCACGTGACCATTTTGTCACCCCAGCATTAACCAATTTTTCATGCATATTCAGACATACCATTCGAATTTGTTCCAAATATTTATTACAATCGTCCCTTGTATAATAATATGCTGCAAGGTAAAACATTTTCATCACATTTGGTTGCTTTCTACAGTTTTGCTTCAAGTTGAAGAAACAGAACACGTGTGGGATTTCAGTGAAAACAGTGTTAACCGCATTAACAATGCTTTTATGATGGTCGGATACGATAATCAAATCCGATGGCAAATTATGTGTCCCACCAATACTCTCTCGTAATCTACTTAAGAACCACGTCCATGAATTGTCCGACTCTCCATCACCAAATCCGAAAGCGATCGGATAAATCATCTCTTCTCCATTTTTGCATGCAGCAACAAAAATCACCCCTTTATATTCACCTTTCAAATGGGTGGCATCCACAGTAATAACCGGTCTGATTTAAGATCGAAAACATTGAATAGAGGCTCCAATTGAAAAAAAAATGAATATAAAAAGCGATTGTTTTTATTAGTCATAATCGTTGTCACTGTATTGGGGTTTGTTTCTTTTAACATGTTCAAATATGAAGGAAGCTGTTGGAATGACTCATCCGCCTTCCCATATGCTAATTTCTTTGCATATTGCAAAGACCTCCAAGCTTTGTTGTACATAATCCGCACGCCATACTGCTCCAACATTTCTGTTATTAAAAGCTGAGGTGTAATACTATTAAGTCCTACCTTTTTTTGATATAGTGTTGCTATGACAATAGTCTTCACAGTCCGCCTATGTGACTCGAAGGCGTCTTGACAACATGTGTGTTTTGATACATACTTGTACACATACCACATCGTACCACCCTTTCTGCATTTTGCACGAACCTCAAAACTACAGGTCAAATCCTTACAACCAGCCTCATATCGAACCGTGCAGGAACGTCTAACCTTATGTTGATACCTAGAATTAAGAACACATCTTCCAACAGCCACATTCAGTTCATATTTACTATTGAAAAATGCACCTTTATATAATGTATCACGTCGGATGAAAGTCGACATGGCTGTTGAAGTACCCTTAATTTCGCACTGATCTACACTCGAAACAATCCAATATGGCTGTGAGGGGTTACTGTCAAATTGTGAACCCGAAAATCTTATTTTTGGATACTCCGTGCTCTCTCCATTCTCATCAATAGCTCCTATTTCAATGTCGTCATCTCTAATTTCCTCATCATCATCTCCACTTTCTGAAATTTCATCATCATCATCATTATCAAAATCTATGTCTTGATCTTCATCATAACGATCATTACTACCATAATCAATGTCGCACGTTGGACTTGCTGTGGATGTAAATGCGAGGACAGAAGCTGAAACTTGATTACTACCACGATAAGAAGCTAAACAATTTTGATCGTCATGCATAGCCGGACTTACAAGTCTATCCACATCTATCCCCATATTCTCTGGAATTGAGTTGGTTGTATATTGAGGGACAGTAGACCTTATAACTTCAAAATCTCTCATATTTTTATCAACATAAATCTCTCTATAATCAACTTTTTTGTCTGAAATCACACCACGGACACTAAGATCGGTCGTGATAGGTATCTTAACTGCAAGCATTCCTCTAGCTCGGAGTAAATAATCCAATTGGATGTCTCATATTCTTCTATCAATACCAGTCACTGTGTAAATAAAGTCCATTAACCGAGATAAATTGACATCTTTGGGGGCTCCTATCATAAACGTCTCACCTCCAACATAGTTATTTCCATTCCACTCTCCGTTGCATTTTATTATTATCGTCACCTCACTCATTCCTGTAAAATTGAAGCAAAATAATTTATTCTTATGCATACTCTCATAATACACAAAAAAAAAAATCACTTAATAAACATAAATATTTCAAATTTAAATAAATATTCTTAAATTAAATAAAACCGGGTTTTAATAAATAATATAACATTCAACCGGGTTTTATTGATTAATAAACCCGGTTACGTGTTTTATAGATAAGAGAGCCTGAATTTTTTCCTAAACAAATAAAAAACTCCATCTTCAATCACAAACCAACCAAATCCAATAAATACAATCAAATCTAACCTCATATGACCTAAATTAATACCAAACTTTGACCAAAAATAAAAAAATGATTGCAAACTTTTAACTGGGTTTTATGGGTCATTAAAACCCGGAATCGGGTTTTGTTGACGTTCGGAAACGGTCAACCAGATATTCTGGGGCCCAAACTGCGAGCTTGGTAATTAAAGGTTCTGATCGTACTGATGAAAGGGTAGTAAATGGGCAATTAATAAGGTTCAAGGTTGGTGGTGATTAATTCAGGTGAAGGAATGTCGGTCTTGGAGGTTGGTCAAATTTAATGAGGTGATCAGTGAGGAATTAAAGAGAAAGAGAGAGAAAGAAGAGTGTAAAACACAAGGATTTTTACGTGGTTCGGTGACTACACCTACATCCACGGTCACTCTGGAATAATTCCTGCAGAGTGACAGTTCTCTAGTATGTTCAACTTGTCTTTACAGTGAAAATGTCTCCCATATTTATAGAGAGGGAGAGATGGCAATAAAAAATATAAAAGAAAGTTACACACGTTACTGGCAACGGCTAGTTTCAGCTAATCCTGACATAGTCATGCTGCATTAATTGTAAAAGTGATCACTGTTCTCTCCTTGCACACGTCTGCATTTAATATACCTGGAGAGGTCTTCACTTCATTAAATGCTTCTGGGTAATGGTACAGGCAGTTTCCGATGGGAAATCATGAGAGTTGGTGATTCTGACAACTTGTTGTACAAGATATCCCCTAAGTAAGCTCTCCGGCTAGTCAGATGATGCGTGCTGGGGGTAGGCCGATGTGGTCAGGAGAAGAGGTTTAGATGATCTGGAGGCTTTCGCGATCTGGGTGGACTCACGAGCTCGACGAACTGCGATGTGGGCAGGATGCATGCTCGAAAGGTCTGGTAGTTGCTGCGAGCTCGCGGCCTGGGTGGCCTCACGAGCTAGGCTTCAAACTACTGGTCCTAATCATGGGCCTTCTGGGCCTTCGCTCCTGTTCAAACGTTTGGGGCCTATACTGGCCCACTTAGGCAGAGGACGAGGAAATGGGCATAACATCAAGCCCCCCAACTCTCTGTGCGTTCTGCGGACTGGGAGTTGATTCAAGCATATGGTTGGCGCCCATTTTCAAACTTTCTGGTGTCGTTTCAACTTCTGTACTGTAACCTTTGACACGTGGCGTTCATTCAGGCGTTGGAGTCAAAAAAACATGCCTTGGAACCGTATGCATTTAATGCGCACGTCTTGTAACTGACATGCATGACGGCACATGACCGAGATTGGTGCTGGGTTGTTGGATTTTTGGACGGTTATGCCTCAATGTCAGATCGGACGGCTGGGGACGGACGTCCTGGCCTATATAATTTAGAAGCCCTTTCCATTTCCCTTTTTTGCTTTTCTGATACGACATTGGTACCCCATTCTCACCATTTTTCTTCTCAGTTTCTTCTTTTCTCTACTTAACAACTTCTTCAGACTTCACTGTCTCAGCGATCTTCTTCTTTCTCCAGCAAGCCATTTACAACTCGATCAAGGTAATTTTACTCTAGTCTTGGCCTTTTATGCTTTTTGAAGATTTGTTTATGGTTCGTAAGGTTAGCTTCTGTCCCCGTACTATGTTTGTGGGTCACTGCATATCTGTCTTGCCCTTTAGAATTTTTACTGTGTTGGTTGTTTGAGTGCTTGTGTTCACTAGGGGCGACCTGGCTGTCAGTCTGTGTGTCCTATATCGTTAAAGTTCGCTTCTGGACTTTTCTTGCCATTTGTTGATGTTGCTTAGGTATTTTGATGAGAATGTCCCTGTACTGCCTACGCCCCTGGGCCTCTGTTGCCTTTGGTGGCTAAGTGTGCGATCTGACGCATAGGATAATAGCTCCAGGAACCTTTTCTGTGGCTTGCTAAGCTCAGCATGCTATAAGCGTTTTGATGTTGTTCCTTCTGTGCTGTAGATGTCAGGTCGCTCACGTACTGGTCGAGGCAGGGCTTCTGTTTCTAGGAGGCAGGCAGGGCGTCAGACTAGTGAAGCCGAGGCTACGACCTCGCGAGCTAGCACCTCTATCGGGGAGGTCGCAAAAGGGGACGAGGTCGCTGAGAGGGAAGACCCTCATCCTTTCAATCACACGCCTTCACTCGTTACACTTTCGAAGCTGGAGGCTTGGGCTCGGGAATTCAGCTTCCCTTTGGGGTGTCGAGCTAATGTCCCCAAGGCCAGTGATCGAGCCGCTTATCCTCCCGTGGGCTTTGTGGCGATCAGCCGCGAGCATATAGAGCTCGGCTTTAGGTTCCCAGTTCCTGGCTATCTTAAGAACCTCCTGAACGACCTGAAGCTCGCCCCGTTCCAACTAACCCCGAATTCGTATGCCTACATAACCACCCTAGCTGCGGCGTTCATTAAGCACGGACTGGGGCCTCCTACACCTCGCATCCTCCGTAGCGTTTTCAGCTTCAAGGGGATCTCCGGGAAGGATGGACTTTACTACGCCACGCCTTGCCAACACTCCCTTTATAGGGCATATTTACCCCAAGATTGCACTAAGTCCAACGTGGGAGAATACAAGTCTAATTGGGCCTTGGTCACGTGCACTTCGCTTGCCGGGCTGAACAATAGGAGCTTCGTACTGGCACCTGGTAGTTAGAAATTCGTAGCATATAAAGATAGTGACACAAGCACTTGAACAATAGTTTTTTTTTTTTTTTTTTTTTTACGAGCTAGCTTTTGCTTTGCAGGTGTCGCTGCTCCTAAGTATAAGCTTAGAGAGGACGAGCTCGCTATCCTGGATGCTTATGCAGTGGCCAAGAGACCAAACGAGGATTTCTTCCCCTCCGATAGTGAGCTAGTAGAGCGGGGCCTCACACCATCTGCCACAGGTCCTCTTTTGAACATAGTCCAGCACTTGGGAATAAGGGGGGAAAGGTCCGAGGTTCATTCCGTCCTTGCTGCTCCTGCACAGTCTGAGTCAGATCCGCAGCCCTTGCAACGAAGGTCCCCGAGCACGAGCTTCTCTACCAGCACATCTTCGGACGGCATGGGAAGGCTCACGATGTCAGTTCCTCCCTCAGGTCGGTTCCACCTGTCGAGGCGACCGAGGTCGTCGAGGTGGATGACACTTCATCAGACCGCTCGCAAAGAGCGCCCTCTCAGCCTGCTGTAGCTGCTCCTTCTCCGACTAGGTCAACTGTGACTCCTCAAAAGCGGGCTGCCCCATCTGGAGGGCAAAGTCCTTCCCCAGCAAAGAGGGCCAAGGTCTCTGTCGAGGCGGGCTCACCTGTAGAGCCGGAGCCTGAGGCCCTGATTAGGAAAAGGAAAGGGAAGGCCGTAGCTGAGCCCCCGGCCCCAAAGCAGAAGGGTGTCATTGAGGTGCGTAAGGCCGGGGCAGTTGTTATTGGCAGGGAGCCGGGCACTGGGGCTCCTGGACGACCTGCGAGGCCTGCAAGGGGGTCACGGGGAGACTCCGAGCTGCACTCTGATGCGGCGAAGGAGATGGAGTATTTAAACAGCTTCATGGAGCTCGTGCCCGAAGTAATGGAGAGGCGCAACCCAAAGCTGTAGAAAATTGAGCTCTCAGGCTAGAACCTTGTAGGCTATGTAGCTCGTCATGCTGCGTTGGTAAGGTTTAAACCCCTTTATACTTTGATTTTCCTCTATTCAAAAAATCTTTTACCATCTCTTCTGCTCTTTCAGCTCGGTATGGCGTCGGTGAAGTTGATGAGGGAGATAGACGATCAGCTTGGTGAGAGGGAGGCCTTTAGGGTGTCCCAGGTGCAGTTCGAGGAGGAGAGGAGAATACTGCAGGACGAAGTCGATCTCCTCCGAAAGGATCATGGAGAGCTTTCCGCCAAGCTTCAAGATGCTAACGCAGCCTTATCACAAGAGACTGCTAGTAGGGAGGCTGCTACCTCTGAAGTCAGCAAGGCCCATAGCGAACTGAAACAGGTGAAGGGCGAGCTAAGTGCTGCACAGAAAAAGGCAGAGGTTGTTGAGAATAAAATAAGACAGCAACAGCAGGACTTAGCTTCAACCAAAGAGAAGCTCGTGGGGGTTGAGGAGAAGCTGGCTGAGGTAGAAGGGAAACTGGCTCAGGCAGAGGGGAAGCTGGATCAGACCGAGGCGGGCATTGAGACCAAGTTAGCTCGGGAGCGGGACAGGGTTGAGGAAGAGGTCGAGAGGGCATTCCTGTTTAGCATGTGGGAGCGCTACCCGGACTTGGACTACTCCTTCTTTGGGTCAGCCGGGGTCCAAATGATCCAGGAGTTCGCGGAGCTTGTTGCGGGTGCTCAGGGCGCGCAACATGCTGATACTTCCTCTGTTCCTCCAACTGATCCATCTGCTGTCCCAATCCCTCCACCAGAACAAGTCCTCGAGATACCTTCAGCCTCCGAGGATCCTCTAATGCCTGAGCCTCCAGTGGAGGCCCTTCCTGATCTCCCAGCTCCTGAACACGTCCTTGCGTCAGAGCCCCCAGTAGAGGCCCCTGTTGATCTTGCTCCCCCGGACGAACCAGCTGGTGTCTAGGGCATTTTAATCTCATTTGTTTGTTTCATTCCTTGTAATTTTCATTTTGTTGGAACTTAAACAGTGAGCTTGAAGCTTGAAATTATAATATTGGATTCCCTGCACAATTTCAATACTTTGTCCGAGTGTAGATATGCATATTTTACTTATATGATGGGTGGCTAGCAGATAATAAACATACCATTATAAGCACTAAAATTTGTTAAGTAAATCACAATCGTGAAAATCAAGCTAACTTACGAGCCCGCTGATTGCAGTAAGTAATAATAATATGTTAGCTTGTAAGAATTTAAATTCGGCAAATAGCTCAATCGAGCAAAGTATTTGATTCTGCAAGTAATATAGTTGGGCAGCCCTTAAAGAATTTGCATGAGCTTACAGTCAGTGAGGGTCTTGGAATTTTCTTAACCCATGTGTCTCAATGACGTTGAGTGCCCCTGACAGTAGCATTTTCCCGAATTTTGAGATTCCAACCTGTGGCAGTACTCGTAGCTCAAGAGTGAGCCCTTTTCGCAAGGTCGCAGGCATCTTTATATTTGAGAGGCGTGGCTTACCCCCTCCCGCGAGGTCGCGGGGCAATGATTCGCGAGTCCGCGGGCATCTTTATATTTGAGAGGCGTGGTCTTACCCCTCCCGCGAGGTCGCGGGGCAATGATTCGTGAGTCCGTGGACATCTTTATATTTGAGAGGCGTGACCTTACCCCCTCCCGCGAGGTCGTGGGGCAACGATTCGCGAGTCCGTGGAACATAGCAGCTGCGAACTAAGAAATGAGCTTGATACTTGCCGACGTAAACCTCCATTAGTGAGGATAATATGGGTTGGCCGAGCATCAAGTGTCGAGGAGTCCTCGAAAGGGGTTTGTGTGCACTTCTTGCCAGAATATGCTCGTAGCTTTGGCCAGTATTTTTATGCAAGCGTTTTAGTTGCAAATGGTTCCTTGGACGTTTGCACAGGTATCTTCAAGGAATAATATATATATATATGCATATATGATGATAAACTTTAGCTCATTTTCTTGAGAAAGAGATTTCATTAGCTTTGCTCTTTTTAATATGTACATTTGCTAGTTCAACCAATTGGCTTTCTGCATCAAGTATGACACATACAACAGAAAACAAGTGAAAGCATGTTTACAGACAATCGTCAAAAGGAATCATGTACAAAGTTAGAGCGGGCTGACAGTTCTTATGTGTAGTACGGCCGCAGGTGTTCAGCATTCCAGGCTCGGGGTAGCTCCGATCCATCCATGCTGGCCAAGTGATAGGCTCCATTCTTCAGATTCTGTCTGATGAGGTACGGTCCCTTCCAGTTGGGTCCAAGCACCCCATCACTTACCTTGCGAGCCCCGGGGAGGACTAATCTGAGAACGAGGTCCCCTGCTTTGTAGCTTCGAGCTCGCACTTTCTTGTTATAATACCAGGCAACTCTCTGCTGGTACACCGCTACCCTTAGGCGAGCTGTTCCCTCACTTCCTCGGCTAAGTCTAAACTGACCGCGAGCAGCTGGTCATTGTCCTCAGGTCGGAACGAGGCCCTTCGTTGGCTGGTGACTTCGAATTCTACCGGTATCATGGCCTCCGTTCCATAGACCATGGAAAATGGGGTTTCACCTGTCGAGCTACGGGCTGTGGTCCTGTATGCCCAGAGGACTTTCTGCAGCTCGTCAGCCCAAGCCCCCTTTCTTGCCTCTAACCTGGTCTTCAAAGTCTGCTTGATGATCTTGTTCACAATCTCGACTTGACCATTGGCCTGAGGATGGTCCACAACCGAGAAGCTCTTCACGATTCCGAGCTCGTTGCAAAAGTCTATGAATTGCTTGCTGGTGAACTGAGTCCCATTGTCCGTGACGAGCTGCTGAGGGATTTCGAACTTGTAGATGATGTTATCCCACACAAACTTCTCTATCTTCGTGGTGGAGATCTCTGCTAGCTCCTTAGCTTCAGCCCATTTGGTGAAGTAATCCACAGCAACTACGGCATGCTTGCAACCTCCTCGAGCTGTGGGCAAGGGTCCGATGAGGTCCATCCCCCAGATTGCGAAAGGTCATGGACTTACCATCTGCTGGAGGTAGGCTGGTGGAGCTTGCGGGACCTTAGTAAATCTCTGGCACTTATAACATTTCTTCACCAAATTCAGGGCATCCTGTTTCATTGTTGGCCAATAGAACCCCTATCTGAGGGCCTTCTGTGCCAAGGATAATGCTCCTGCGTGGTTCCCACAGTGACCCGCATGAATGTCGTTCAGTACTACCTCGCAGTCCTCACCATCTATACATCGTAGTAGCGGGGTTGAGAATCCCTTCTTGTACAATCTGTCATCATAAATGCAGTATCGGGCCGCTCTAGCCCGTGTGCAGTGAGCTTCCAACTTGTCCTCAGGCAGCTTCCCTTCTTGCAAGTAACCTAATAAGGAGCTCATCCAGGAGTTAGGCCGGACTTGCATGAACATCATTGCATCCTTGTCCTTGATGCTCGGAGTTGGTAGGAATTCCACAGGGATAGACTCCAGGAGATCTGCATCTTGGGAGGTCGCTAAGAGGGCCAGGGTGTCTGCGTTAAAGTTCTGTGCCCTGGGGATCTAGTTTACTTCAAACCCCTTGAAAGCCCCTAGCAACTCCTTAACCTTTTGGAAGTACTCCGACATCCTTCTTCCCTTGGTCTGATATTCTCCCCTGACATGGCAAACAACAAGTTGAGAGTCACTGAAGACTTTTACCTGCTCAGCTCGTACCTCCTTTGCCAGGCGGAGTCCGGCAAGCAACGCCTCGTACTCGGCCTCATTGTTGGTCGCTCGGAATCCAAACCTTAAGGCACTCAGGATCTTGTGGCCATCCGGGCTGATCAGCATTATCCCAGCTCCTGAGCTATGCTCGTTAGAGGATCCATCTACATAAAGTTCCCAAGTTTGATCACCTGCTAGCTCCTCCTGCTCCGGTACTGGCCCTGTAAACTCCACAATAAAATCTGCAAGTGCTTGGGCCTTGAATGCCGTTCTAGGCCTGAACTCTATGTCGAACTGAGCAAGCTCGACGGCCCATTTGAGGAGCCTGCCTGAAGTGTCTGCTTTCTGGAGGACTTGCCTGAGAGGGTACTGCGTGAGGACCTCTATCTGATGAGCTTGGAAGTAGGGACGTAGCTTCCTGAAGGCGGTTACCAGGCAATATGCGAGTTTCTCCATTTGTGAATATCGGGTCTCCGCATCAACCAGCCTTTTACTGATGTAGTACACGGGCAACTGCATCTTCCTTTCTTCTCTCACCAAGGCTGTGCTCAGGGCATGTTCAGAAACACCCAAGTACAGGAATAGCTTCTCCCCGTCCTTTGGCTTGGACAGAAGGAGGGCCTGGCCCATATACTCCTTCAGCCTCTGAAATGCTTTTTCACAATGCTCATTCCATTCAAAGTTCTTGGCCTTCTTTATAGCTTCGAAGAATGGCACGCACTTGTCAGTAGCTTTCGAGATGAACCGACTGAGAGCCGCGACCTGGCCGTTAAGACTCTGCATATCCTTGATTTTAGAGGGGGACCTCATTTCCACAAGCGCCCTGATCTTCTCCGGGTTGGCCTCTATCCTTCTGCTATTTACCATAAATCCGAGGAACTTACCAGACGCTACCCCAAAGGCACACTTCAGGGGGTTTAATTTCATCCGATAATTTCTGAGGACTTTGAACGTCTCATCAAGGTCGCGAACGTGATCTGCTGCTTTCTGGGACTTTACCAGCATGTCATCTACATACACCTCCATGGTCTTCCCAATCTACTCCTGGAACATGGCGTTGACCAATCGTTGGTAGGTCGCTCCTGCGTTCTTCAATCCGAATGGCATCACCCTGTAACAGTATAACCCCCTATTAGTGACAAAAGAGGTGTGTTCTTCTTCCTGCGGGCTCATGGGGATTTGGTTGTATCCTGAGTAGGCATCCATGAAACTCAAGAGTTGGTGCTCGGCTGTCGCATCTACCAGCTGATCAATCCTGGGTAACGGGAAGCTGTCTTTTGGGCAAGCCTTGTTCAGGTCGGTGAAGTCAATGCAAGTCCTCCACTTTCCGTTCTTCTTCTTCACGAGGACTGGATTTGCGACCCAAAAAGGATAACGGGCCTCCCTGATGAACCTGTTAGCTAGCAGTTTCTCGACCTCCTCATTCAGAGCTGCATAACGTTTCGGGGTCATCGGCCTCCTCTTCTGGCGGATTGGCCTGTGCTAGGGATCTATGTTCAGTCTGTGACACATAACATCAGGATCTATCCCCACCATGTCTTTGTGGTTCCAGGCGAAGACGTCAAGGTTCATCTTCAGAAATTCTATGAGCTCAGTCTTCACTTCTGGTAGCAGATCTCTTCCTACCTTCACACATCTTTCCGAGTCTACTTCGCTGACCTGCATATCTTCTAGCTCTTCAATCTGTCTCGTGGCCCTGTCTGCATCCACCTCGCGAGGATCGAGGTCGTCGCTCACCCCGGCTTCAGAGATAACTTGTGGTTGGCCACCCGAAACCACGTTTACTTTCTTTCCTCGAACTCCCATCTTTACTACATCTTCATAGCATCGCCTGGCCAACTGCTGTTCTCCCTTGACACAGCCTATTCCATTGGGGGTTGGGAATTTGACCGTTAGTGTCCTGGTGGAGGTGACCATGTCTAGCTCATTCATTGAAGGTCGCCCCAAGACCACGTTGTATGCTGAAGGACTGTTGATAATCAAGAAGTCCGTAATGGTTGTAGCTTGTCGGCCTGGTTCTCCAAGGGTGAGAGGTAATTTGATCTGGCCTATCGGTATCACTGCATCTCCCGTGAATCCGTAAAGGGGCTCTAGTGAGGGTGTTAACTGCTCAGTCCCTAACCCCATCAGGTCATAGTAGTCTTTATACATGACATTGACTGAGCTGCCAGTGTCGATCATTATCCTTCGTACTTCGACGTTACTGATCTGGGCCCGGATTATAATCGTGTCGTTGTGGGGCCAGCGTACTCCCCTCTCGTCTTCCTCCGTGAATACAATATTGTCTGAGGAAGCCTTTGCCTTTTTGGTGGGTCCCTCGACTCCTCCATATTCTGCCAGCAGGGTATGGTTGGCTTCTCGCACGTACCTCTGGTGCGACCTGTTTGATGTACCTGCCATATGAGGTCCACCATAAATAGTAAAGATTGTTCTTACAGCGGGCTCGCGCTCGGGCTCCTGAGCTCGCTGAGGCTGCTGTTGCTCGGGCTGCTGGTCTTGTCCCTGAGGTCGTTGGTGCTGAGGTCGCCTGCCAGCGGGCTGTACTACATACTCTCCTAGGCGGCCTCGTCTTATGAGTTCTTCAATGGCATCTTTCAACTGCCAGCAGTCTGACGTATTGTGCCCGTTCTCATTATGGTAGGCACAGTACTTCCTCGGGTCCCGATGTCGATTGGGGGGTCCAGTTGAGGGTGGCTTCCCGAAATTCTCCCTGTTTCTTTCTGCGGTAAAGATCTTGTCTTGCCTGTCCGATAACACACTATAGCTTTCATATCGGCTCGGACGCCGGGGTCGCTCCCCCCTTGGCCCTGGTCTAGCTCGCTTCACCACAACATTGGCAGTCTGGTGTCTCGGCTCCCCTGGTCTATCACTGCCATGGTTCTTCCTTTTCTCGCGGTGGGAACCACTCGCTTCACCCCGCTGACCGCCGGGTTTCTTAGCCCCGAAGGCTTCTTCCCATCTGATCTCTTTGACAGCCCTTTCATAGAACTCCCCCAGATCTTTCACTGGGGATTTGTAAATTCTTTCGTATAGCTTCCTATCCTTCCTGAGCCCTGCAGAAATAGTTGTTAAAATACTCTCGTCAGAGGGCGTTTCCACATTACTCACCTTCTCTCTGAACCGAGTGATGTAATCCTTCAAGGACTCGTTTTGCCTCTGGAAGATGGTAGCGAGGTGACAGGCTGGCGCGAGCTGCCTCCTCAAGGCCTTATATTGGTCCAGGAACCTCTTCTGACATTCTCTCCAGCTTCCGATGCTGCGGGCTGGAAGGCCTTTAAACCAAGCTCGCGGAGCATCCCCTAGAGTAGCTGGGAATACTCGGCACTTTACCAGCGGGTCATCTGTCTGAAGATCCATCTGTACATTGAAAGCGTCCAGATGGTTGTAGATCCGTCCTACCGCCGTATGGAAGGATATTGGGGAGTTTGAACTTTGCTGGTAGGGGTACAGTCTCAATTTTCAGGGTGAAGGGTACCCTGTGGTCCTCTCGCTCTTCCCTGTTTTGGCCTCCAGGTCGAGCTTCCAATTGCTGGACCTCTATAACAACTCCTCTACTACCGAGTCCTGGGTCAAGGACCGCCGACTGGGGTTCCACCTACTGGTGCTCTCCTGCTCCCCTAGGTGACGGTTCTACGACCTGCCCTCCTTGTCGAAAGCTTCTACACGTCCGGCGGCTCTCTGCGGCTCGAGCTCATATCCTGCACGGCGTTCGCGAACTCGTTCTAGCCCACGACCACCCTCTTCGCGCCTGGCGCCCTCATTGCTCCTCCTCGCCCTTATCTTGTTTGGGCGAGGTAAAATTTTTAGCTCCTAACTCCTCTCCCTGGCTCTCCTTAGGTGTCGGTTCGAGGAGCGAGCTGATCCTTCAGTCAGCGACCTTTCCCTAGCGGCTACCCCCTCTGGAGTTGGGATTTCTTTCGAAGGTCGACGGCGAGCTCTACCTGGTGGTGCGACCTCCACCTGTCTTTGCACCGTACGGGCTTGGACTTCCACCAACGCCCTGACTGTCGTCGTTAACTCCCTTACTGTATCTTCTAGAGCTCGCTGGCGCTGCTGCCATTCCTGAGCGACCTCGTTTCCGGAAGGTGAGGCGCTCTGCTCTTCTCGAATTTCATGTCGCTCATCTGCTACTCCGACACTCCTTGTTGCCTTGATTCTAGCCATGATAGACAAATATAAGTGAATGTGAAATGGTAACTAGATGGAGATTACCAGGTTGCTGTTGGGCCCTCCTTCTAGCGCCAAAAGATGTTGACGTTCGGAAACGGTCAACCAGAGATTCTGGGGCCCAGACTGCGAGCTTGGTAATTAAAGGTTCTGATCGTACTGATGGAAGGGTAGTAAATGGGCAATTAATAAGGTTCAAGGTTGGTGGTGATTAATTCAGGTGAAGGAATGTCGGTCTTGGAGGTTGGTCGAATTTAATGAGGTGATCAGTGAGGAATTAAAGAGAAAGAGAGAGAAGAAGAGTGTAAAACACAAGGATTTTTATGTGGTTCGATGACTGCACCTACATCCACGACCACTCTGGAATAATTCTGACAGAATGACAGTTCTCTAGTATGTTCAACTTGTCTTTACAGTGAAAATGTCTCCCATATTTATAGAGAGGGAGAGATGACAATAAAAATTATAAAAGAAAGTTACACATGTTACTGGCAACGGCTAGTTTCAGCTAATCCTGACATAGCCATGCTGCATTAATTGTAAAGGTGATCACTTTTCTCTCCTTGCACACGTCTGCATTTAATATACCTGGAGAGGCTTCACTTCATTAAATGCTTCTGGGTAATGGTACAGACAGTTTCCAATATGAAATCATGAGAGTTGGTGATTCTGACAACTTGCTGTACAAGATATCCCCTAAGTAAGCTCTCCGGCTAGTCAGATGATGCGTGCTGGAGGTAGGCCGACGTGGTCAGGAGAAGAGGTTTAGACTATCTGAAGGCTTTCGCGATCTCGCGACCTAGGTGGACTCACGAGCTCGACGAACTGCGATGTGGGCAGGATGCATGCTCGGAAGGTCTGGTAGTTGCTGCGAGCTCGCGGCCTGGGTGGCCTCACGAGCTAGGCTTCAAACTACTGGTCCTGATCATGGGCCTTCTGGGCCTTCGCTCCTGTTCAAACGTTTGGGGCCTATACTGGCCCACTTAGGCAGAGGAAGAGGAAATGAGCATAACAGGTTTTAATGCCCCTAAAAACCCGGTTATGGGATTAAGCCGGGCAAAACATGGTTGCGGGTTTTAATGCCCCACAAAACCCGGTTCCGGGGTTTAAGCCTGCACAAAAACCAGTCGTTGCAGTATCTCAGTCACTTTGTGATTTCTTTCTTTTCTTGCAAATCGGATCTTATATTACATCAAATCACAACCAAAAATCACTCATAAAGCATTTACCAAAGTAATGTGAGCAAGATATTTAAAAACGAATCATTAACAAGCACATACATTTAAGCTTGAAGAGAAAAATTTGAGTGTGAAGCTTGTTGGAGAGAAAGAAGCTTCAATGTGTGCCTTTTGGAGTGAAAGACCCTTCAATAGGTGCACAAAACCGGATGAGAAAATTTAAGAGAATGGAAAAATGTGATGGATAAAACCTTATGCAAGCAGCGGACGAGGAGAAGAGGAGAATGGAGGAGAAGAAGAAGAACAATGACATTTTTGTCATTTTCTCAATGGTTGAGTAAGGGTAATTTCGTCATTTTATCATTGGTTGAAGAGAATGTTTGACTTAGGGGCAAAATGGGTAACTTGGTTATAACATGTAATAAGTTTATTTGAAAGGTTAAAAAAATTTTATATAAGATAGTGTCTATAAATAATATTTTCCTTTTGAACTTGTCTTAATGTGAAAAGCTCCCGTTTGAATTATTTAAGCGATTTTTATTTATTTTTTTTTTTTATTAAAAATTATATTTTTCAATCCAGCTGGAATGCATCTCTGTTATCAAGCCTCAATTACTTTTTCACCCCCAAAAATAAGGAATCCGTGAGTTTATTGATGAATTTATAATTCTATTTAAGAGTTGGACCGTTTTAGTTATTATTTTTACCATCACATTGAAATTGAAAGAGGTCAGAAATTCCACACTATTGCAAGAGGCCGCTGGTAAGCTTCCATCCTTTCACGGCCTCCTGCTGTGGGAAAATGGAGGAGGACATGACCTCCTCTGGTCTTTCTTTATAATATTTTTATATTTTATTAACTCATTACTATTATTGCTATTTGATGAAATAATTGTTATTAATAAATAAAAAGGATTTAAAAATATTTATATTAAATATAATTCAATCTTTTTTTTATTATTTTTATTAGTTTAAATCTATAAAAATAAATTTGATTGAATAATAAAAGATATTGGAAGGTTATGAATGTGAAAAAAAAAATAATAATACTCAGTAAGTCATATTGAAAGTTTTAAAAAATAATAATAAACTATTGGAAAATCTGAAACAAGAAGACTCCTTAAAATTTTACTTAAATATAAGATGAGAAGTTTCTCCATATCCTAGAAGACTTATTAAAATGGATGAGCTTTAATATTTGGTGAAAGTGATGCCAATATATAGACAAAGTTGACCTTTGTTCTTGTTGTATGTTTCCTTAAGTCAAGGTATTGACGTTTCCTTTTATAAAAGTTGTAATAAATCATGAAAATATTATTGAAGCTTCATGACAGTGTAACCATGGCCAATTGAGATAAGTTCTATAATTGGAAAAACATCCTGTGCTGTGACCTCCATCTACCTGTATTATATATACACATATTCATTAACTAAGAGAATAATTGGAAAAATTAAATTAATAAACCAAGCTTAGTTCTGGCTTGGTATATAGTAAAAGAAAGAGGAGCAAAAAAGAAACTTACACTTCAGTATATGGATAAATGAGGGTTAATTGTTATCACCATTACATCCTTGGATTTACCTAGCTATTTATGCAAAACCAAAATAGATATGTTAAATACGTGTCGTTAATCATTATATGTCCAGACCCAAAAATTTAAGACATTAGAGTGAAAAATCTAAATTTGAGAAGACATCTTGGGCAAAACTCAGGAATATGACATATTGTCTAAACCTAAATATAGTTGCAAATTCGAATATATATATATATGTATATAATTAAATGCAGGTGACTTAAACCCCATGTCTCTAGCATCAATCAGCATTAATACTATGCGAGGTATTTATTAGATCTATAAATTTAAACTATTAGGTATATACATAACCAATGATATAAAACCTTCTAATATAACATTATTGTAAGAAATCAATATTCTCTCTTTTATTCTACAAATTATGACTGAATATAGACTATAAATTGAAAACTCTTTAAGTGAAATTGAAAGATTGCATGTTGCATGCACAATTAGCCCGAAGTAATTATCATTATTATTACACATTAATTGAAATAACACGTTAAATACAATATGATCAATCAGTCACTCAAAATGCTTGTAATATATTGGATTGGATCAAACCACAACTTGAGTAAGAAGTTGAGGCTGCTGATCCTAATCTGATTTAGAGAGAAAAGGGGACAAAAAAAAAAAAAAATGAAAATGAACAAAAATGTTAACTTAAATACATTGGTCTCTCAGAGGCTATATATGAGTGCTGGATCGTAACTATGTAACATTACAGTAACTCTAAAATATTACATAATCGAGATCCTACACCAAAAACCTAAAGGATCCTCATTTAAGAGATCTTCTACGTGTTTCAAGTCAAATAAATACAAGAATTAAATGGTTTAGTAATTCATCAAACACTTAGTTAAAATTTTATAAAACCTATTTTTAAAATTTTAACACATGTCTGATAAGCTTATTTGGGGCATGAGTTTTTAAAGGGAAAATTTTATTTTAGTTATTGAGGTTTCAAAAAATGTCAAGTTTTTAAAGCCCATTTAGAAAGAGCTCTTTTCACAAATGTTATTATTGTACATGGAGGCAATCCCTCTGGCTCCGCGATATTTGTTTGCTACATTCTTATAAATACTTATATAAACTAACTAAATCGCATCAAACATCTGATGATAACCCAAAAAAAAAAAAAAATGTTAAAATGAACAAAAATGTTAACTTAAATACATTGGTCTCTTAAAGGCTATATATGGTATGAGATCCTAACTATGTAACATTACAATAACTCATTTACGTTACATAATCGAGATCCTACACAAAAAACTTAAGGGATCCTTATTTAAGAGATCTTTTAAGTGTTTCAGGTCAAACAATAGAAATTCATCAAACACTTGCTAAAAATTTTACAAAAGCTATTTTAAAATTTTAACATGTGTCTGATAAACTTATTAGAAGGATAGGTTTTTAAAAGAAAAATTTTATTTTAGTTGCTCAGGTTTTGAAAAATATTAGGTTTTTAAAGCTCTTTTAGAAAGAACTCTTTCCAAAAAAGTACAAACTATCAGTCAACTGACAGTTAACGGTGACTTTAGATAATTTAAATTGTAATGTAACAACTTAAATTCTAGGAAATTTTAAGAAATTTAACTTATAAATTCATTATTTATGAGGATAATCTGGTAATTTATGTGTCACTAATTATTATCGAGAGTAATTTTTTTTGTTATATATATTCTATTAATGTTGATTGTCAAGTGACTGATAGTTTAAACTTTTTTTAAGAGTTTTAAATAAGTTAAGGATATAAAAAACCGTTTTAAAAAAAGTTTTAAAAATCTTATATCTTTTTAAATTTCAGAGACTAAAATGAAGTTTTTTCGTTTTTAAAAAATTTTGAAACTATGCAAATCTTTCTATATTTAATCTTAAAGTTAGGAGACATCTTATTTGTTTTTTGAGAGAGAAAGAATATTACATTTGCGCTCTCACGAATACCGGCATTAGGTATTGCAACCCCAACCCTTTTTGCCTTCAATAAATCCCTTTTAGCAATTCTTTGTATTGGTATTGTTCTAATCGAGCAGGATTTATGTGTAAAATTTGTTTGGAATTGTTTCTCTATGATTGATAATTTCTGCCCCCTATTGAAATATGACTTTGGTGCCATATGTTGAAAATAAACAGTATTAGAGGTAAAAAAAAAAAAATTATGAAAAATTAAAATCATGATATTAATTATACTCATATAAATTTGAAATATAGGCATATTAGTTTTCCAAAAGAAAATTCCAAAAATCCCTTTAAGATTTGACGGCTGTTGTGGGTATATTTGAGACCATGTTAATAGACTGGTAAAAGTCCAAGGAACTGATCCAATGGATTGACTCAGTAGACGAAAGTCCAATTCGCCAACACCCAATTCGCATAAATGAGTTGGCAGTTTTCTAATGAATTTCTAACGCCACTGGTCGGCCATAGTCCCACTCGTCTTATACTCAACTCGAGATCGTCCAAGGTAAGCTCTAACTCACAGATCAAAGCACTCGTTAAAAGAATTTTTTAGAATGGCAACAGTCCAAATTGAGAAGGAGTCAACTACCAGAAATAAAAATAAATTTAAATTCTTATGTCGATAGAATTAATCTCTGATATGGCGGAATCTATCCCTAATATGGTGGAAACTGATTTTAAAGTGTAATTAATGTGAAATTCTTTTCTATTTTAGTTGTATTCAAACTGTAACGTCTCACGCTATAAATAAGGGTTAAAATTTCATTATAAACATACAACATTTAATAGTTGTTATATGTATTTTTCAGACTCATTAAATGAGCTGGTAAAAGTCCAATTTAGGCCCAATAAGAAGGCCCGATAAAGTCAATACAGTCAAGACCCATTAGCCGAGGCCCAGATGACTCTAAGCCCAAGCAAACTCCTCAGCTCGTATAAATAGCTTCTTCAGATTATATCAGCTAACTCATGTCAGCTAGGATTCAGCTCGCTCTATAGTTCACCTCAGTCATAGCTCTTTGACCAGTGAGCTCAAGCTCATAGACCGTCATAGACACGTCAGCTCGCTCAGAAGCGTAGTGAATGCAGTATCTTCCAGAACAGGTAGTTACCTGATTCAATCATGATTCTCTCTCCGAATATGGCGGTTACCCAATTAAACCGTGATTTCCTCATCAAATATGGAAGTCTACTCAAATTCAAACCGAATCAACATCATCCCTGATTTTATGGAGGCAGTTTCCTGATATTATTCAAACATATTAGGAAGTATAATTAATGTATAATTTTTTTCCTTATTTTTCCTGATTATTTAGGAAATGTAATTAATTCAGAATTCTTTTCCTGATTTGCTACAACCAGAATTGTAACGCCTCTTTCCCTATAAATAGAAGGCTAAAATCATTGTAACATGATCAGAAAATAATCAATAATATACTGTCACTCTGCAGAATTTAAGAGACAGACAGTCGTGGACGTAGGCTTATTATTGCTGAACCACGTAAAAACTTTGTGTTCCCTACATTTATTCTCGGTTCTTGACTGTGTTCTTTCTTGGTATTTGTGCTTTCTCACATTGATTGTAGGTATTGGGCATTGATTACTCGTCAACTAAATTCCAACGTCGACAATAGCATACTGTGACTCTGTCAAAATAACTAGAGAGCACAGTCGTAGACGTAAACACTATTCTGACCGAACCACATAAAAATCCTTTTTATAAACACTGTTCTTCCTCTCTTTTTTCTCTTTATTCTGCTTTGTTTCTCTTTGATTGCAAGTATTGGGCTTAGAACTTCAGTCAACCAAATTTAGGCATCGATAACTGCAATACCACATATAATTATTATCAGATAAAATGAGAGTTTTCTATTATTAGACCACATTGGATAGTCGTTTATAACAAGAAATATTAAATTACCAAGACATAGGTTTCAAATTACCAATCCATAGGTATTACTTGTACTATTTTTTTTCTTCTTTCAATGAATCAATTTTGGTCAAATATTAGATATAGAATTTTGAATTCTGCATACTTGTACAATGTGATTCTTAAGTAAAGGGTGATCAAGCGTGAATTGTTTATAGAAGTCTATGCAGTCGCTGATTTCACCTCCTTCAAGCTTTAAACATACATGGAAAAAAAATAAAAAACTAGAGATTAGGCAAACTTAGTATTGATATTAGGGGCGGGCAAAAAAACATGGAACCGACCCAAATGACCCGACCCGACCCGAACCGAATCGTGGGTGTTTGCGTCAGTTTCCATATTCAATTATATAGTGTTTGGACCCTCCATTGAGAAAACATCATGTTTCACGAATTGGGTTGGTTTCGAATGGTCAGAACCGACTCGACTCGTGAACAGGGGTACATGTGTAATTTCATATGCCTCTATATAAAGCCACACCCGACCCTAGATCGACCAAATCCATTCTTCCTCTTCTCTACCTATCGCCATATCCTCCTTCTTCTCTTCTTCCTTTCATTTCTCATCTCTCGTCATCTATCACCGCTGTAAAGCTCTTCTCATTGTGATCATGGCTGTGAAGCTTTTCTCCTCGTCGGTATCGTTGCCGTAAAGCTCCTCTCATCTCTCATGTCTCGCCATTTGTCGCTGCTGTAAAGCTCTCCTCGTTATGGCTATGGCTATGAATCTCTTCTCCTCATTGGCACCATCATCATGAAGCTTTTATCCTCGTCGTTGCCGTCATCCACCTTGGTTTTTCAAGAACCATTTCGATAAGCTCTCCTTGTTATGAAACTATCCTCTTCTTTCACTTTGGTTTCTTATTTCAGTTTCAATGTTTCACGACACATTCACTCATCAATCTCTTTTGTTTTGTGTAATGTTTGGATATGGGCATTGGATATTGTTGAGAACTTAATGGTGTAATGTGTGGTTGTGGACATTAGATGGTGTTGAGGATTTAAGACCATACTGATTTTTTTTTTTTTTCGTTTGGCGGTAGGTAGATTAATCTTTGCATCCACCTAATTTTTTGTGTAATATGTGGATGCGGAGATTGAATTAGGGGTATAATGTGTGTTGTGGCAATGGACAGAACTTAAAAGCATGTTGAGATTTTTTTTTTTTTTTCCTTGACATTGAAGGTAGTAAGCAGGATTTAAGGGTATTGTGTAATATGGAGATGTGGAGATTGAATTAGGGGTGTAATGTGTGTTGTGACAGTATGTAGGACTTAAAAGCATGTTGAAATTTTTTTTGGTTCCTTTACATTGAAGGCAATAGGCAGGATTTAAGGGCATGTTGCACCCACCTAATGTTTTTCTTCACCCATCTAATTTTTCAAGACAAAGTAAGCCTAAAGAGTCCAATAACACTTAAATTTAAAGGCCCAACAGTAATGGGCTCAAAAAATACTTAAAAAATTACAAAAATTTCGACCCAAAAAATGAAGTCCAAAATTGGGCCCAAACATGGAACCCGAACCGAACCAAACCGAACATTGGGTGTTCGAATCGGGTCGGTTTCTCCCCCTTACTGGATCATGTTTGGACCCAAAACATTGGACCCTACCACTTACCATGCACTAGAACCAACCCGAACATGGTCTTGCCTACTCCTGATTGATATAATTAGTGAATGATAGTAAAGAAAACAGAAATTGCAAATTAACTTTGTGTTAGCGTAAGATTTGAGTTGAGGAAAATACTTGAAAAGTTTTGACAGGAGGTTTGTTTAGCGACTGCAATTCTTTTTCTATGCTCAAATCTTCTTCTTTTGAAAGAATTTATAAAATTTCGAAATTTGATCTTGAAAACGCACATAGTAATATAGAACATATCACAGCTTTGCAAATAATTGTACCATAAATAATTTCAAGAACAATAGAATGACGGTTTTAAAAATAAATTTTGTTCACTCCCCGATATATAGCACCTCCTTTATACTTAAAAGTAGGTGAAAATAATTGTCAACATCCAACATTTGGAAAAGAAATTAATAGTGGTATTAATTGTTTAGGAATTATACTTGTTTTAGACAGCAAATATTTAACTATTCATGGTTTTCATTAAATGTTTAAAGCCCATTTGGCAATGATTTTAAATCATTTCAATACTGGTTTCAAAATATATATATTTATATTTATATACATATATATATAGATATATATCATTTCAATACTAATAGAATATAGTTATTAAGATAAGGGGAAATTCCAAAAACCTTCCTATTGTTTTTGAAAACAGCAGATACATCCCTGAAGATATCATAATAGAAATTTACCCCTAAATTTAGAAAAACAAAGAAGTTAAAATGAAAAAGATAATATTAAATAAATAATTTTAAAAAGAAAATTTTAAAAAATGATGGAGGAGCCGTGGAGGCCACCTCCAATCACCAGAGGAAGCAACGTTAGATTTGGAGGATGCTTCCTCCAAATTGCCATCTAGAGGAAGTTCAATGGCAAGAGGAAACAAGCTTTCTCTAGATTGAAGGAACCTCTCTTCCTCGGCGAAATTTAGGGCACTCCAAATCTCATTGGAAGTCGACTTCCTCCAGATGAAGGAAGTCATCTTTCTCCACTGAGGCCACTATTATTTTTAAATTTTATATTGCCTTAAGTAACTTATGAACAAGACAGGTTACCTCAACAACATTTAATAAGAGAAAAATATTCAAAATCTAACATCTGCCAGTTGCCAACACAAACATACAATTGGGAATGGAGTGACTAAAATTTAAGATTTGTTCATTAGCTTATGATGCATCTGATGCAACATGACAAGTCAGAACTACCAACTACTCTATACCACAGTTGTTTTACGACTTCTTTCCTACAACCTTAACACCCACCAGTCCTCTGTTTTCTAAGATCTTCACTAGTACTGTAAGATTCTGAATCTAACACTTGATTGGCATATCTTGGGTTTAAGTGTTTGCAAATTATTGTTTGTGAACAAAAGTTATCGTTTGCAAACAAAAGACTATAACTCCCTTCCTTTGTTCAAGCAGTACTGATTGTGGTAAAAAACTCATTTTGTCTTTGCAGTGTTAGTTTAAAAATTCACGCTTAGTTTAGTATTATTTTCTTGAATTGTACTTTAAAAAAAAGGGCTCTTGTTGGTTTTAGAGGTAGTCTTGCCAAATAATATGGATATGCCTATTTTATGTTATTTCAAATTTGGGTGTCTGCAAGATAAATCTAAAACTTCTTCATTTATTTTCACATCCAACTAAGTTATTGATGATTGATTTGTATTTTTTTTCTTTTTAATTCAAAGTCGAGTTCATGCATCTGTAATGACACTTCTTTTATTATAATGATACCGCGTATGGAATAGATACGACCACAATTTCTATTGACTGAAAAATCTGTTTTTCAAAAAATGTGGAAATCGTGTGAAAAAATTGAATGCTTAATGTCGATGTCAATTGTCTTAGATAATGGCATATCCTCTCGAGAAGGTCTACTAACACTTCATCTTCATGGTTTGTAATAGAACTTTCAATAGCCCAGCGCTGTTTGTGATATGAAATACTAATTGTATCTTAATTAGACAACGCAAAAGTCAAAATAGAGAGCAACGTGCTCCATTAATGAGGTGATGTTACAATATCTAATGCTAGATGGAATTGTTAGGTTTCCCCAAAGCATTGTACACATAAATTATGGTTAACATATTTGGACATAAATTAAACATCGGATTATTATACTAATTTTAATTTGAATAATAATAGATTGGCCATACTATTAGCCTAAATTTATTGCAAAATGATGTAACATGTAAGTTATCACCATCATATAAATCATAAAGTGTGGTAGTTAATGTGTTATTTATCATTCATATACTATCTACATTTCTAATAATATGTTATAATCAAAGATTAAAATTGATATACTCTAAGCAGAAGTGATGCCAATCAAAGAAGTTGAATTTTAATTGT